>CM035229.1:29170296-29641770 GCA_020226215.1 Sindora glabra
CACATTTTTGGACCAGCTAGCTTCCATGACTTTTAGTCTTCTAATTGGAGGATTTTCCACGTATAATTGTTACTTAATTTCTTTTCTTACTATTTTAGTTATATCCAATAAGAATAATAATAATAATGATAATAATAATAAATAATAGTAATTATAATATAACTAATTTTAATTAATTAATGATATAAAATTAATAATAAACAAATAAGTGATATAATAATAATAATAACAACAACAACAATGAGTATAACAAGTTGTAAAACTCATTAGCTTGATAAAAGTTAATTTGGAACTGAAATTAATATTATAATAATTTAACTTGATAAAAAAATAGTTCAACATGGATTGGTTCGATTTTTAATTTTTCTCATTAGGTTAGCCTAGTAAAATTAAATCAACATATTTTGACAAGTCTAAATAACAAGCATGATTGATTTCCATCCCTACCTACAAGGTGTAACTTGAGTTTTCTGTATTAATATTTGATGTTATCTTCAAACTTTTTTTTCCTTTCAAAGCTTCTCTTTTTAAAAGGAAAAATATAAATAAACCCCTCAATATGTGGTTTATATCACATAATCCTTTAAAGTTTCAAATCTATAATAATTTCTTTAAAATTTTTAAAATAGTGAAAATATTAAACTTTCAATTAAAGAAAATAGAAAAGATTGAGACAAGTCATTTTTTTCTAATTTTTTTTTAGTAAAGAGAAACAAAAGAAGTGACAAAAAAGGTTAAAAATACACATTTTACTTTTCCAAATACAATTTAGTTAAAATTCAATAGCAATTTACTCAAAATATTTATATCATAAGCATGTTACAGAATTAATTATATTATTAATAATTTATTTTAGTAAAAATCACATTCAAAATCTAGTTCAATTCGAGGGCAGAATCAAAAGAAAAAAATTTGGGTGAGGGATACATACACATTCAAAGTATCATTTTTATACGTCATATTTATATACAAATTTAAAAAATAGATGTCATTATGTTTTATAACTTTTGTTTGACTAAAAGTTAGCAATTTTATCATAAAAAGTTATAAGTTTTAAAATTTTTTAAAATGCAACATTTTGTCAATAAAATTACAACTTTTTGTGATTATTATATGTAAAGTTTGTAAAATTTTGCAACTCTTATGAAAAAAATTGTAAAATTTGTACAGAAAATTTAGAGAAAATAAAATTATGAACTATAAGTATTCATAATTTAAAAGAAAAGATGATAAAAATTTATGTAATTTGCGTGTAAATTACAAATATCAGGGATTATAAATTGTTAATAATTTTTAGATTATACTAGTTAATATTTTATGTCAAATTTTCATTTGAAGGGGCAAATCTTCTTTTTTTTTTTTTGAGGAGCTAAATATATAAATATATATAAATGTGAGAATATATTGAGCCTTGAGAGGGCTGTGGCCCCCTAAAGCTCAATGTAGTTCTGTCATTGATTAAATTCATATTAAAAATAATTGAAAATAGTTATCATTGATTGACAAGTCTATTTTTTGTTATTTTAATTGAATTGTCAATATATTCTCACTTTTTTGAAATAAGTGATTATTTGTAGTTTTCAAATTTTAAGAGAGATTATATGATACTAAGTCATTCTTTAGGGTCTTTTTTGCATTTTTCTCCTTTTTAAAACGCAGCATGCAGTGTGAGATCCGATCTTTAGAAGAGGAAAATACTAAAAATCATGTTCCTTTTGTACATCATACATCTCTATACATTGTATCTGCAATAAATTCTCGAATTAATTCACACTATTCTTTATTGTACTGCATTTATTTTTACTTATGATCTTCAGCACTTTCATTTCGGAAAACTCTAAATGTTACTTACATTATTTTTTTAATAATAAGAATGATTAAATTACTAAATATATACATAAATAAATTATAAATTAAATTTTAAATGAAAAGAATACAAATCCCTTTAAAAAATATTAAATATCACTCAAATTAAAATTTTTCAACAAAATCACTAATATCAGTTAGCAGCTAGTAGTAATCCACAATGCCTATTTTCAAGTTCTTACGCTTGTGTCGTACATACGGAGCCAACAGGGCTGCACAAAGGAACTCCGGAGTTTCAAAAAAATTTGATGTTTTCAATTTTATATATAATAATCTTAAATTATCACTTAAAAACATAAAAAAAATTATCTATATTTTTTACTCGACCACTATCGTCGTATCTATTTTAGTGTCCTTGCATCAAATATTATCAAAGGTAATCAATTTTAAAGAAGACATGAAACAAATATCTGTGAGTACTATATAGAAATAGATAGTTTCATGCATCCGTCAAACAAGTCAATACAATATATATATATATATATATATATATATATATATATATATATATATATATATATATATATATATATATATATATGTGCGCGCGTGCGTGTGTGAAAACAAGTCAATATATATGTGTGTGTTGGAGGGGGATTTAGAAAACTAGTAAACTAATTAACTAATTTTTGAAATGAAAAAATAAGATCAAAATTCAATAAAAAATTATTTAAAACTGGTTGATCCTCGACTGTTCTCGTGAGAATGGATTTATCATTTAAATGCGAAAGAGCAAATCGTGCTTGGATACGTCTTTTATAATCGTTCCCTAAATGGAAAATTCACATGAAGAATTTTCCACCATAATTACCATAATTAAACTAAATCATTCCAACTTCGTCACAAGCCTTTTCAACATATATACTCAAGATTCATTTTGAGAGAGATGGGAAGAGAAATGATTCAAATGAAAAATCAATTGGAAAACAAATAAAAAAATGATCACAATCAACAACACAAGTGACTGTAAGGCAAAAGATCTCCAATAGATTTAACTTTTTTTTCCATTCTTCTTTTTGGAACAATGAACAGCATAAGAACTAGCTTTATGCTTTTTCCCATCAACTATAACTTAATGCCTTCTCTTCAGGAGATAATTCACATCATTAATGTATCCAAAACCTAATTTTTGGGTATCTAACTGTTCAAATCCAACTAATCATAGTTTTAAATTGCGATTACGATTAACTATGATGATTTTGCTATATTTAGCAAAACTATAATCTAACGAAAGACAAAAAAAGGATCTATTACTGTGTAAAATTACATGTGATGTTGCAAACTGCAATTTAGAACCATGCAAATAATTAATCACTCACTAATCATGTGAACAAAGGAAGCATTATGATACATCTTCTGAGTATATAAAAATCTGCCTCTGCCTTCTTTGAGAACTCCAACTATTCCTTTGCCCAAAACCCTTCTTTTGGAACCCCCAATCGTTCCACTTTCTATCTTCATCTTCTCCTCCTCCTCCTCCTCTCTCTCTCTCTCTCTACTTGATTCTATCAACCGCAGATTTTGCAGTTTAAACCTTCAAATTTGCAAGAAGAAAGATCACTCTTCTTTCGTTGGATGTAAAATAATGGAGAGTGAAATATGAAGTGAAGATGAGTGAATTGCATGAAAAGAGAGAAAGGTGTTATATAGGGTTGAGGTCTCTTGGCTGTGAGTGATCGGTTGGCAATAATGAAACCAAAACGTGGGGTTTGTAGTGTGGATCATATGCTATGTCCCATTATCCTCACCAGAGACCTTCACTTTTGGGTCCCAACTATATAGCCAAACCACCAAAATTACTAATTTTTTCTTAAAAAGGAACAGGAAGGAATGTTCAAAACCATATAAATTAAACTCTCCCTCTCTCTCTCACAAAGTGGTATAGATAGACCCATGGCTGAGAAATATTGGAAAAATAACAATTTAGTTGTTGAGAATAATAGAAAATTGTAGCTTTATGTTTTTTCCTTCAAAGTTATTTTATTGAGAAAGCAACTTAGACAGATCCAATACAGTTGCAGCATTCCGGAAAATTGTTGCATTTTGTGTGCTTCGGTTAGCTCTTTTGTCGATTCTTTAATGTTTTGTCTTTTTTTGGTACAATAAAAAGTGCTTCAGTTAGCTCTTTAGTTCGATTGCTTAATGTTTAGTTTTTCGGTGCTGCAAAATGAGATTATGAGAAGATTTGAATATAAGATTTCACGTAAATTATTCTAGTATTTTGTATTAAGCTCCGCATAATGACCAATTAGTCTTTTATTTTGATTGTTTCATCTTAATAATTGAAACTCCAAGCCACTAAATAGTGGATGTTAGACTTGAATAGTATATTAGAGGTTTTAGAATGTACCAAAAAAATTGGGACTTCAATGAGGAAACATAAATTTTGTTGGTAATATTGATTAAAGAAAATGGTAAAAATATTCTAAGAAAGGCATTATAATGCCTTCTTTTTTGTTAATACAAAGTCAGAAGTAGAATAAGTTTATCAATTCTAAGTTCAGAATATGTGATCAATTTTCTCAGGACTCATTTAAGTAATACTTACATATTCTCTAATCTTTGAAACTTTATGATGCTATAAGGATATTTAAATTCTAAAATTGCCGATAAAGAATTTGATCTATAGAAATTAATAAAAAAACAGATCTCATAATCATCGGAAAACTTAAAATTGTTGCAGGTTTGTTTAATATATTAAAACTAGCATATCACTTGCAAATTAAGCTATTTAAAAAAGTCAAATTCATCTATAATTTGGATGAAAACATATCATTATTTTTTACATTGAAATTAAAAAACTTAAATTTAAAACTTCCAATATTATACTCAAATCCCTCACCATTGGTTCATCATCTAATAAGGATCCAAATATATCATGCTTTCTGAGGTCATAATAAAATTTCATTTTCTTTTAAATAAACATAGACGAAGGGGTGGGAATAGAAAAATTAGAGTCTCATTTATTCTTTTTTTATTTTTGCATTTAGTGGTGTCAAAGCTTAGATGACTAGTTTCCAGTACTTTATACATTTTCACAAGTCACATCTACAATAGCAATATAAACATTGCTTTTGTTGGTTTGACTTCAATACTTTAGTAGCCTCAGGAATTGAAAAATGTCTTTCTCCTTTCTCCTCCATTGTTGCATGCTCCTTGCTCTACCTCTGTTTTATTTCTAAATAAATATGTTTTCAGTTAATCATAATTTATTTATTGGTTTATTTATTATTTTAATTTGTATGCCTGAAAATAAAAAAAACTACTCTCACACTTACACTAAAATACAATAAAATTAAGTAAATCTTTCTTCTGATTTAAAATTCTTCTCAAATCTTTCTTGAAAGATAAAAACTGATACACTTAATTTTAAATTAAACTTTATGATTAAAGGTTTTACTTCTATGCCATGGGGAGAAGAGTGATTTTATAAAAGTCGTTAACTTTTCATTAAATTCACAACTTTTTACGTAAATTTTAAATTTAATTTATTATTAATGTAAATAAATTTTACACTATTATACAAGTATTATCACTTTATTAAAAATTATTAAAACAACTTTATTGTTAATAAAAAATTTTAATTATTATTATTTTTTCTAATAATGTGTCAATTTCTTATTCACTAATCTTATAAAAAATTTATATTAAAAGTAAATCAAATTTAAACTCAATTATAATATTAACAATTATAGTGCAATATAAAAATATTTGGAAAGATAATGGAAGACTTATAAATTAATGTAAATGTGTTAAATGAGTTTAGAGTCTTTGGATCAATTTATATTTATTCCGAGTTTAAACTTTTAAAATTGAGTGAAATTCTATGGATCAATTCGTGAAGGTGCGTATTTATAGCTTAATACTCTTAAACTTACGAGAAAGTTGAAAAATTGTATAAAATAATCTTAAAGTATTGATGCTTTTTCAAGCTAGCACCAAGCAAATTCCATGTATTAAAGGGACAAGTGATCATGAAACCATACATACATGAACAGAGAACATAGGCAAGCAACAACACTAATATAGAACCCCACCATCACTACAAAAATGATTCTAAAATGAACCCCATTTTCTCTTTATGTAGACCTGGCAATGGCAATGAAGGACCCCAGATGACCTGATCTTGTAAGCACATTTCAACAGGAAAAGACATAAGTGTATGGCAATGAATAAAGCAATTTTTGTTGCACGTGAAGTTCACGTGACAGATGTGACCACTGTCCGTGACATGGAAGACAACATTGTTTATTTTAGTAGCCTATATATATATATTATAAACCCCATACTCCATTGCTTGGCTACCATGGAGCTTCCTGTTATTTTCGTTTCTATCTTGGGTTCCATTCATTGGTTATTCGGCAACCATTGCTGTTAATGGTAGGCTGCAGGGTTATCCCTTTACAATAATTTGGAACAAATTGACAACTTATCATCTTGCCTTCTTATTTTGGTGAATTATCCATTATTTATCACTCAATTTTATCCTGATAAAAAAAATATTTTTGATAAAATATAATTATAAAATATTAAAATATAAAAAATTTGGAGAATATATATTCTATTTTAAAGAAGAAATTACTTTTTGCCACTGCTATAATTTTATGTATTATTTTTTAAATTACAAATATAAATGGTATATTACTTATTTATTAATATATATAAATAGTATTTTTTTTAAAAATATATTTTTTGACAAAATAAATGAAATTTAAATTTAATCTTTTTTAATCGAAAATTGACTTGTTCCTCCAACTGATCCTTCATCTATCTTGGACAAGCATAAACGATGATTCGAACCTCCTCTTTTATAGTAAGCATGCAAACAAAATGCCTTCCGTCAGAATACAAAATTTAGTCTTAAAAATTAGAATTTGGCCTTCTTATATAATTAATAACAAAAAAAGAAATAACATTATTTCTTGATTTTTATGCTTCATGCCATAAAAATATTTTAAATTATCAGTCAACAAATTTCATAAATCACAATTGACGTGGATATCAGTATTGATCTTTATATCCAGTTGAATGCAAAAGATAATTATTTACCCAGATTTGTCGATGGCCATGAATATTCACAAAAGGACGATGTTAAAAAGGAGGAAATCCGCATTAAATCATCCGTGCAATGTAGTTTACCGAAATTTCTCAACAACAATTAAAAAAAAATTCTAATATACTAACGTCAGTAAGAGAGAGAGATAAATACAAAATTAAAAAGGGAAGATATGTGTGTCCCATTGTAGTAAAATTTATGCTTACCTTCGAATCTATTTCTCTTAGTGAAATAAGAATCTTTGTTTATTTATAAAATATATTAAAATCATTTTTCCTTAATTTACTTAAACACTTAAGAGAGTTATCCTCCCTCTAATGATTTCTTTATCGAAGCACTCATTATCACTAGCAATGGGGCACCTAAACATAAAAAAGAGAAATGATAGGGAAAAGATTCAAACATCCACTTCCATGCTTATTATGAATAATCATACTAAGAGAATGCCATACCTTTGGCAAAGTATATCAAAATCCGTCATACGAATTATGCACAAATTGGCATAAAACCATTTACTAACAAGTTTAATCGAACAAATAAGCTAAGAGCCGCATTTCGTTCCTTCTTATTACAGCAAGAAGGAAGACAAGAATAATGGACCCCATACTTAAATGGGTAGTGACAAAACATTGCAAGAAGCACATCTGCGTGTAGGGGAGCAGAAAGAGAAACAAAGAAAGAACTTTGTGGAAAAAAGTAGAGCCGGACCCCCACGCATAAAGACCAACTTTAATGAGCACGTTTGGAGATCAAGAAAACAAGAGGGAAAGTTTCCTTTGTCAGGTAGGAACAATTTTAAATATTCCCTGCAGAAATATAAGGCACCAAATGGAAAGAATTAATGGTTTCCTATATGCTATATCAGCATACGAATTTAAAATCTACCATGGTCTCAGGGAAAAACAATAGCTGCAATTATATTTATGCACAAAATTTCACTTGGTATGACATATGAATTATTTAAATAGAATTTGAATACTCTCCTTTTTTCTTCCATCATGTTCATGTTATATTGGAGAGGGAAAAATGCAAAATTTTTATGATCAATGGATCCAAAATCCCTTTTATATGCATTATGATCTACAAAAACCTTTGTATTAGTCTCCCTCTAACATACCAGAAAAATGATAATATGAGATGCATGAAATTACATAAAGATTATTAGGGAAAAGAGAGGATTAAAATCCATTTGAATCACATGCATGGAGTTGAATAATAGTTTGTGAACTTGGCATTTTCAGGAGTGCATAGTTTGACCAAAGCCTGGACACATGCAAGACGGCACTATTTTCAGGTGCCAACTGTATCCAAAGATAAAAGCTGCATTGCAACAGAAAGCTTGCTGCCTGAAAAGCTCCTGAACTGCTAAAACCAGAGGATTCAAGAAGGCAAATAGTTTTCACAGAACCAGCTGCCAGTTATTCAAAACATGCCAACTTTAATGAAGCCCGTCATCAGACTCATGCTGTTGACAGTGAATGCTCAATGCTGAGACTTGCCCTTGTGGACCGCACCTTGGTTTTGCTTCAAATAAGAGCAGTAACTGCTTCTTAACTATTACGATTTTTCGTCGTATATTCCATGAGAAAATTAAGTCACGTGGATGAAAACGACATGTCATTATACTTGCAAGTGATGAACACAGTACTTCTAACAAAGTTCATAACTCTTACCAGGGCAGATATAATGATTTACTCACAGAGCTTCTACTCTGTTCCATAGTTGATCTCTCATACCTATTCATATATCCAACAAAGGTGGGGGGTTATGTTAGGAAGTTCGACAACTAACTAGAAATTTGTTGGAATCTTTTATGGCATGAATCAAATATACCATTACACTAGCCTTTGATAAAGAGCAATGGCATCAAACGTTCCATGAAGCTTAACCCATATAATGGAATAAAGCCAAGGCTCCATTCCATTTGTTTTGTGAAAAAATATTTTTTTCCTAAAGAAAATCTCATCTATTTATACATAAAAGGATTCTTATATCACTTATACATCTTGTAATTAACAAAATAATGCATTAATATTATGATAGTGGGGAAAACAACTTCTTTAAAATAGTTTTTTTTTCTATCACACTTCCTGCATGTGACATAACAAATAGAACATCTTGTTATCTTGACATTTATAACTATAAATACAAGTAAATAAAATTATTCCTACCAAAAATATCTTCCATCAGAATAAACAAAGCCTAAGTGAAAGTGGTCATTATTGTAATTATCTATTTCACAGAACTTACTTAAAGGTCTGTGAAATCACATGTTAGAAAATTGAACAATCTGGAACTCCAAAGTAAGGCATCTACAATAGTTAGTGGGTCATCACTGGTCCCAAACAAACAAGCACAAGTTTCCAATGGAATAAGAACTGGATCACTGAAGTCCAATTCTTATTTTACATCAATAACTTTCATACTTCATATTAAGTAAAATTTCAAAATCTACATTGAACAATAATAATAATAACAAAACCTTATCCCATTAAATAAGGTCGGTTACATGAATTGCACGATGCCATTGGATTCTTTTAGAGAAATCAAATTTTCAGTGATATTATTCACCAAGAAATTCCTAAGATCTATATTGAACAACAATAATAATAATAAAACCTTATCCCATTAAATAAGGTCGGCTATATGAATTGTACGATGCCATTTGATTCTTTTAGAGAAATCAGATTTTTATTCACCAAAAAATCCCTAAGATCTACATTGAACAAATCTTAAAAAATCAAACAAATTGAAACTCAAGGTCTATGAATTAGTTGTTTAAATAAACACATTTACAGTAGATCATCGCTGGTCCCAATAGCTGCAAGCAGTGTACTTTTCAAATCAGTGATCTCCGAAAGCAATATCTCGTTCTCCCAGTTCTTCCTCTGTATCTCTACTAATGCTGCAATAGGAGATGAAGGGAATGGGATGGAGAAATTTGCAATACATCACTGTGCATCCAGGAGACTACATCATGAGAGATTACCAATATAACACCCAAAGCTTAGGCAATCAAGTACAGAATTAAAAGAAAAAAAAAATTGAAGAATAAAAGAGAAGGAGATATTGTCAATAAGAACAGAAAAAGTAACTGCAAATTACAGTCTAACAATTATGAAAATCTTAATTAGTTAATAAGGATTAAACAAACATCTCGCACCCGAATAAAGCAAACAATAGGACAGTAGAGAAGGTAGGCATCTTAGAATGGGATATTTTACATGCGTGTGTTTACTTCTCCCTTTTTCTTTTCACTAAGCTATTCATAATGGCAATTGATCTCGAAAATAGTAAGCACTAACTAAAAGGTAGCATATTCATCTACATATATGTTTCATATTAATATATTGAAGTCATCCATGGCCATAAAAATTAGTGAGTGCATGCTAAACTCAAAGTAAGTTACCATAACTTCTTACTGTTCAGTCAATTGACCAATTAATTACATTTTACTGTATAAAATAAATTCTGTTCCTTTGGTGTATGCTTTGTTTTCCCAAAGCCCAATATCGAATCTCATGATCTTATGACTTCACTTCCTGAGAAGGGAAGAGAAGAATGTTATTCCAGCAGTTATCGTATCACTCACATCTACAAAATAGTGTGCATGACACAATTTCAGTCACTTTTGAAACTCAAATAAAATTAAACGTAATGACGCGAATATATACACATGTCAAGAGCTTACTTTAAATTTAACATGATGGAATATTTCACTGAAAAAGAAAGAAGAAAAGTTTTCCTATATCAGCCCTAGTTCTGTTTTGATGGAGGTAGGTAGCAATTTTAGTGTTTAATCACCGGCACAGAAAAAACCCTATCCATTCCTCCAAAGAAAAAAAACACTACAAAAAGAACAAAATAATACAGAAATACGATCAAAAAGTTGAAGCTACAAAAATGCCTTCAGAAGGATTGCAACAATTCCTAGAGAGTCGATAAGAGATTTATAGTTACAAATTAACTTTCATACTTAAAAGGCATACAATTCAAATTAATATTAGATTCCTTCTAAATGTAATTAAGCTAGGTTTGGTGAAAAACAAGTAATCTAAGAAAAAGATCTGATTCAAACCAACACATACAAATAAACAGAAAGGGAGTGGGCTTGGCCTAATTTTCTACAAATATTAAATGTCAATAGGGATGTAGCAAATTCATAAATGAAATAGGAAGAAAACAATATAACCTAAGTTAGATCTACGAAGATCATCAACGTTTTCCTCGTCAAATGCCAAGATGGAAATTTCTAAGACAGGATTTTTCTTGTCCAAAATTTGGATTTCACTTTGAAGATAATCTTTCTCAGATAACAAAGTCTTCGTTTTACTATTTTCTTTGTCATCAATGTCCATCTGAAATTCCAAGCACGGTGTTAAATGATTTTCCCTGCATATAAACATATTACTGAGCCAGTAATGTTTAACCTGCACTACTTCATAAGTTAATGTCACATCTGTGTGAGAAAAATCTTGTCTTTGAGTATAGAAGATTCCATTAGAAATTTGTAAGAAGCCGGAAATTTCTAAACAGGACTATGATACAGGCCAGCGTACATATACACAAGTACTTATCATATATATATATATATATATATATATATATATACATATACATTTGTTGCTCAAGTGGCTACATAAGTTCAAGAAACACTTAGTACTTCTAGAAAAAATGAGAACTAACTTAGGAACTGCATTCAATCGATGATAGGCTCAAATAAAGTTCCCTTTAAATAAAATTCTATATGAATATATGACCCTACCTTATTTATAGGTCCAAGTAAAATTTATCAAGTTTGATTAGAGTCCTTATCTAATCAAAATACAAACTTAAATAGATGAAGACAAAGTTTGGAGATCATCCTATTTATCCAAAAATAGGATTTGTGTCAAAATCCCAACAAATATTTCTTCAACAACAACAACAACAACAACAGAACTTTATCCCACTAAGTAAAGTCGGCTACATGGATCGTACAATGCTATTAAACTATATCAGAAATCAAATTTTTAATAATATTATTCACCAAAAGATTCCTTTTTATAACTTCCCGTAATGTCCTTTTTAACCTCCCTCTATACCTTTTCATAGAGTTAAAAATAATATGATCGACTCTTCTTACTGATGCCTCAAATGACCTTCTTTACAGATGATTAAATCACCTTAACCAATTTTCTATCATCTTTTCCTCAATAGGTGTTACACCAATGTGCCCTTATATGCATTTATTTTGTATTTTCTCTTTTCTTATATGATCATACATTTATCTTAATATTTTTATTTCTATTACTCATATTTTTTACTCTTATTGTCCCTTTAGAGCTTAACATTCACTACCATAAAGTATAGCTAGTCATATAGCAATCCAATAAAATTTTCCTTTAAACTTAGTAGGTATTTTACAGTTACAAATAACTGCTGATACCTTTCTCCATTTTAACTATTCAATTTGTATCCTGTGTATGACATTTCCATCAATTTCCTAATTACTTTGTAATATAGATTCTAGATACTTAAATTTAGATACTTGCAGTATGACGTACTCTCTAATTCGTATTTCCAAATCATTTTTATCTTACTTCTTGTTAAATTTGCAAAGCATATATTCTATGTTACTTCTACTTAAGCGAAAACCCTTTAATTCTAATGTCTATCTCTAAAACTCCAATTTATAATTAACCTCTTTCCGCGATTCCTCAATCAAAATTATATTATCAGCAAATAGTATATATTTAGAGATAGTCTTTTATATATCCCTGGTAAAAATATCCAAAACTAAATTAAACGAGTAAAAACTCAAGGCTGAACCCTAATGTAAATTTATCCATATAGTAAAATCCTTTCTCTCCTTCGGAAGTTCTTACACTTATAGTTACTCCATCGTATATGTCCTATATAGCCCAGATATATGCGATACAAACTCTTTTCTTTTTCAGAACCTTCTATAACACTTCTCTCGGTACTCGATCACAAGCTTTTTCTCGATTAATGAAAACCATATCTAAGTTTCTTTCTTTATTTTGATACCTTTCCATCAACTCTCGTAGAAAATAAATAACCTTTATTGTAGACTTTCTTGGTATAAATCCAAATTGATTCTTTATCATCCTAGTCTCATCTCTTAATTTTTGCTCAATAACTATTTTCTATAGTTTCATAGTATGACTCATAAATTTTATCTCTCGATAATTTACATAGTTCTGAATATCTCCTTTCTTCTTATATATAGGCACCAAAGTGCTCCTCCTCCATTCATTTAACATTTTCTTAAACCTCTCATTAAATAACTTAGTGAGTTAAAAGATACCCTACTCTCTTAAAAATTTTCAAACTTCAATAGGAATACCATCAAGACCAATAGCTTTACCATTATCCATTCTCTTAAGAGCTTTTTTTACCTCTCCAACTCGAATCCTATGATAATAAATCAAATTTTGTTCGTCCTCTTGGATTTCTAATCCTTCTATATCCCTAGTCAATCCTTATTCATTGTTGAAAAGCTTATAAAAGTATTTCTCCTATCTCTATTTGATATCTTTATCTGTGAGCAAAATTTGTTCTTCTTTATCCTTAATACACCTTACTTAATCGAACAAATATTTCTTCAAAGCCCCATAATAATCATGGACAAACTATGATTAACCCCCCTTATCCCTAGGAAAAAGTACAGAACAGACACCTCAACAATGTAGTTCCTAAGATCATCTTAGGAAGATGCAAGCAATCCATATAAGTAACATAAGTTTAAGCTCAGACAAAAGAATGGAAACACTGGAGATGAAAAAGCCCGATATAAAATTACAACATACAAGAATCTATTCAATGCCACTTTTCACAATCTCAGCATGCTTCATTTTAAGACTATATAGCTCCTTCTCCAAAGAATTTATTGAGGTCCTGAAATCAGCTACAAATGTAAAGGAAAAGTAACTGTAAAATCAGGAAGCATGAATTCAATTAACCAATACATTGCTCAAGCTAAACTATCATGCAGTTGACTCAAGTCACTCGACCTTAATTTCCAACTGCTAAAGATCCTGTAAAAGTACAATTATCTGAACACAACCAGAATGTACCACTCGAAATATCTATCCCACAATTCACTCCAGCATGTCAAAAACTCAAGGCAAACATCAAATGCTGAAACTTCACTCCATGCATGTCATCATATGGATTTGTTAAGACCAGAATTTCATCAATGAAAACCAGATAACTAGTAATTCTAAAAGTACTAGCGACGGCGAAATGTCCAACGATTTCCAACTGAAACAAGTAAGTCGTTTTCATCAACTCGGCTTCTCTTATGGCCAAATCGCTCTCGATTTGCTCACATTTCACAATCCTTGGTTCAATCTCTCGAGTCACTTGAATATTGGCCTCGATCTCTTCGTTAACCTACCTCCCAAAGGAAATTCAATCCATGAAAATTAGCTGATTTATAAAACCCTAACGTTTGTATCAGATCAAAAAAACAAACGAAAAAATCAATCAATGCAAAGCAGGACCTGATCGAGCATGTCCTTCAAGGATGAAATGCGAGAGAGGAATGCTCCTGAATTCTCCATTCTTTGATTCTTCACTCTTTGCGTGGAAAGATGATTGCTATTCCTATTTCTTAACAGTTCAATTTGGGTTTCCCGCCTTTCAGTTTTAGAGCCTTGGAAAACCGTTTCGCTCATTTATTGGATGCTTTGTCTGAGTGTAGGGGAAAATAGGAAAAAAAATAAGAAAGAAAAAAATTAGATAAAAAAGGAGAGAAATTATTTTTTTAAAATGTGTTTGATTAGAAAAAAGAATAAGAGAGAAAGAAAATAGAATAAAAACAATTATTTTCTTTTGAGTTGTATTCGATTTGAGAAAAAGTGGGAGAGAAAGAAAATAACAAATAAGTTATTTAATTTTATTTGGTTGAAAATAAAATTAATAAAAAATAAAATTTATTATTGTAAAATGATCATAATACTCTCATTACATAAAATAAAAATTAATTATACTATTAATATATCAAACTCATTCAATAAAATGGATTTATACTAATTCATTTTTATTAAAATAATCAATATATATGTATGAAATATTTTTAAGTGAAATGCTTGATAAAATTTTCTTATGAAATGTGATATATCTTTATCATCAATATATCATGTTACATTTTATTCTTAATAAAATCCTAAGGTAGCTTTCCTCTCGTGCATATTGTTTATGTTCTCAAATGTGAAGAGCAAATTTTGTGCATGTCTCTTTGTTCCATATGACATATCCAAATTTTGCTTGGATTACATTTTTCAAACATCTTAAATGTGAAGAAGGCATGATTAATGATGGAGTTGAGATGCAATATAGAAAAATATGATTGTTTACCATTTTTCAAATTATACAACATCATCTTATAATAATATAAATGTTTATATATTTTAGTACAACTTTTGACTCAAAAATTTTTAAAGCCATCCACATAATTAAAAAATTCTAGAAGTCCACACAAGAGGAAATTCTAGAAATTTATATACATCTATTTCTTTCTTAGATTGTGAGTCTTTTTTTCTTATTGATTTTACAAAATGAAACTAAAAATAGTATTTATAGGCACTTAAAATCAATGAAGCTACAAACATAAATTGTACTTGAGATATGGCAACCCAAAGTCAAAGATTACAATGTGTTTCTACAATTAAAAGGATTTAATCTGAGCATCAAAATTATGAATTATATATTTAGCAAGTCATAATTACAATGATCTCAAAAATGATTTATAATAGAATTGCATATTATGTGTTATATTAAATAAAAGGAAAAATTTTTTATCTTTAAAAAAAATTGATCTAAATTATGAAATATAATTGACCTGTAATTATAAAAAATATTAAAATTGTAGACTTATTTATTAAGTTTAGATATATGAAAAAAAGGCTTTTTTAAAAAAGCTAATATCAATTTATATGTATGAAAAAATATCTTTTTTTACAAGAAAAAAGAAAGAAAATTGATTACTGAGCTCCAAACCAGTTCAAATTGTATTTTAGGTTAACTAGCCTAACCCATCAAGACCAACCATTAGCAGTACAAGGCCCAGTTTTCGAATTTGGACCTAAATCAATCTGGTGGTCAGTTGTCCATAAGTTGCTATCACTGGTTGGTGACCTATAAGCAATAAGGCCAAACGATGGTGGAGCTCATCTTATAGAGATCAAAAGACCTCATGTTAGAGGGGGAAAAGCCTAATGCTCAAATGTTACCTTTAACCTTTGATAGAGCTCCTCCCTCCATGCCGACAAGCTATAGTCTTATGGAAAGCTATTCCTCCATTAGTAGTAACTGACGATAGCAATGTTGTAGCTGGGGATGGAAAAAAGATGACACGAGAATGGTGGGAGATAGAAGCAAAGAGAGACAAATATAATAGAAATTGCAAAACATTCATCTTATATAAAGTGCAAAAAAAAGCTAGAGATGCAGAAACAACAACAACAAAAGCAACAATCTTGTGTGAAGTGGAGAAACAAAAAAAGATGGTTCCAAATGGGAGGCAATAGTAGGAAAAAATTGGCATGGTGCAACTTCTTTTTCTTTTCTCCCCACCCATGGAGAGAAATAAAAGTAATGGGACCCATAGCCTATCATTTGTTGCATTTTCTTTTTTGCTTAATTTTCTCCTACAATCAAATATGAGAAATTCTTATTTTCTTTGCTAATTTCTTCTCCCACTTTCCCCCCTTGTTTTTAATGCAACTAAAGGGGTGAAGATTGATTCTTCTATACCTTGAGTGAAAACTACATTAAATTACAAATAAGATTTGGACACATCAGCATTACAAGATCTATTGTATCATTTTTATCGATGAACTTGCTAGTAACTATGTATCTTTGCAATTTCTTTGAATTGCAAAAGTTGCGCAATGTCAATCTGGTATAGGCATAACAACTATTGGTTAATAGGCCCAAATCTAAAATTGAGTTAATTACAAAATCAATGATTGAAATATGTTCAAATATCCATATAATAGCCTTATTATTGATACTAATAAGTGGTAATAAAAATTTCTACTCTTCGTCAAGATTATGGCCTAATTTATTATGTGATGTTATATGATGGTATGATTAAATAATATTATTTATGCTTTAAATTGAAAATTTTTCTTCATTTATTTTCAATAAAAATAACACTATTTTTTTAAAAAAATAACATTTTCTAATTAAAAAATTATTTTCTACTATCACTAATAATTCGTGGTTGATTTTAAATCAAGCAGAAATTATTTCCAAAATCAATGTTTCAATTAAGGAAACTTTTCTCCACCAAATATACTAATTAGTGCAAATTTAATCACAAGGCAAAAATCATCTCTTATTTCATATGTTTACACTATAAGGAAATTTTAATAGCAATAATTAAATATTAAAATTTTATACAACATATTACAAATAAATATTAATATGTAAAAAAATTAGGTGAAGATATTTGCACAACCACTCCTATCAATGTCACAACTTATCACACATAAAAATTTTATATGTACTATCATATTTTTTTCCAAAAGATATTGATGTTGAAGGGTAATTAATTTAATTATATTCTTTAAATCTATTTAAAACAATTTTATTGATCACATATATGATATTTTAATTAAATTAATTATTTTTTAAGTTTACATATTCTTGTACAATGTGAAAATAAATAAAAAATAAAATAATTTTATACAAACTTTAATCTTATGTAGTAATAGATGAAACATAATATAATATATTATTTTATACTACAATATTATATTATATTTTCCAAGAGTTTTTATATTATATTATATGGTATATCAAATAAAGTATAATACATAAAATATAAGTTGTTTATTCATTATTAGACAATTAATTCAAGGCAAAGTATCAAGCAAAAAAGGGGTAAATTACATTTTTCCTAATTATGAGTTTGTCATCTTTTATATAAAATTATATGTAATTTTAAATTTAAATTTTAAAATCTATCCCTTTATATTTTTTCTACTGATAACACTTTATTTACTTAATTTTTGTATTCAAATTTTAACAGTAATTGCATGTGCAAAGTACATGTGTTCTTCATCCCTAGTTTTTAAAAAGTTAAACCTAATTTAAAACTTAAATTTGAAACAATTTACATATAATTTATTTAATAAATTTAAATTCCATTCATATTAAAAATAAAAATTATTAAGATTAATTTACATTCATATAACACACAAATGGTTTGATTATTGGTTTAATTGATGGATATAATTGAATAATGACTCAACAACATTTTTTATTTGCTACCCGAGACAGGGTTTGTAAGAATTTTTTTTATTTTTGCATATATAATTATCAAAATGTATAATAATCACAAAAGTAACATTTTCATTGTTTAAACATATAAATCATAATATCAATATATCAATTTATTGATTGTTGTATATAATCCAATACTATGTCATCAAAATACATGCTACTTGAAATTCAAATGCCTAATTAAATTGCATAAAAATTCCTTTCTAAAAATGTACTACAACAGTCATAACAAATTGGGACTGTAAATACACAATTATTAAGAGTGTTAATATATTATTATTACAAGTGTTAATAAGTAATAGATTAATGATAATTAAGGTCAATTTATTAATTACAAATTTTGCCATCTTTCATTTAAAATTTGATGTAAAATGATCCAATTAATTTAAACATAATTTAAATGTTTTATTACATATTACAAACTATAGATTCACAACATAAAATTTTAATATATATATTAGGGTAGCATTTGTCCACTAAACACACTATATTTTTTTTTTCAACAATAGTGGAGCTACCATAATTAGAAAAGAATAGAAGTGCTAACATTTCATCCATTCCCATTTAATGTAATAAGAAAAGAATAACAGAGTAGTTATAAGACCATCAACATTTAAGCCAACCTAAAATTCATATGATGGTTTCTTTAATTACAGAAAATTTATGACCAAAATTTTAAAAGTTAACACACATTTTTAGAATCAAGTTACCTTTTACTCTATTAAAGGATATGACCAAGACACATGTTCAATGTATTAATACCTATATTTTTTATTAGGGTATCATAGTCTTCGTCTTCTCTAAAACTCTAAGAGAGGATTATAATACGTCACTAAAAAATTGATGCATCAGTGCATCCAAAAATTGATAATCAAGATTTATTGAAAATAAATAAAAATAGGTAAGAGAAATTTGAAATAAAATATCTATGAAATGACCCGACAAAAATGATAAATTACCAATGTGTAATTAGTTCTCATTATGTCTAGTGTTCTATAAGATGTCATGTTCCACCATTTCCGTTGCAAATTTTGATCCAAATTGCATAAAAAATGAAACAAAGCAAATTCTTTCTATGTCAAGTATTATTTCAAGGTTATTATGAGTTTCATTGCAGCAACTATTTAGTGTGATAATTGATATTATATATGGATTTGCAACTTGTGAGTATGAAGGAATAATAACACTGTTGTAAATAAATCCTAAATCCCAAATCAGCGATCATGAGCTCAATCATGGACCATGGCAAAGGGCTGGTCTGCTACCAAGCAAATTCAAACTATGTTGGTAAAATGCATAATCCTTTGGATTATAGTTGCTTGTAAATGTGATGAGCATAGTATTTGTGCTAGTTATATGGACTCTGGTTGTGCCCATACCATGTCAAGAGAGAAATGGGTTGGGGTTTTATTGTCTTCTGCTATGGTAATTGATTTGGGCACAACCAATGATAGGATTGCAGGAGAAGAATGTGGAGCAGTGGAAGAAGAAGAAGAAGGCGAGTATATAGATCCAGCCCAAGCTTCTGCAATAAAGGAGCTAATACACAAATGAACAAAACTTACCAATAGCCTTACTCGAAACTAATTAATCCGTTGTACAATTAACAGCAACCGTTCATTCAATAATGCGTTAGTGCAAGATCTTTTATAAGATGATGAGTTGATTAATAAGTTCGCTAAAAGCAAGACCTTCTAAAAAAAATCCCTTTTTATTTAAACTAAATATTTGTGGAAAAATATGTAATTAACTAAATATTTAGGAATTTAACTATTTAGTTGCATGGAATTTCTATCAAAATCTTGTTAAACAATGAATTAAATACAAATTCGTACTTGTTACGTATGTAGTATGAGTCATCTGTTGATGTCTGTTCTAAAAATGCATAATTTTTGTCCTAAATATTTAGTTGATTGATTTTTTTGGTAAATATTTAGTTTAAACAAACGTGGATGTTTTGTAAATACAATATCTAATCATTTATAAAAGTGGTGACTATTTTATTCTTCGAATTTCATAACCCATATTATTAATATTTTATTTTTACTTTTATTACAATTATTCATCCTTCCCTATACTACTAGCACTAAAATAAATGATAAAAATAAATATTATGACAAAAAAATAAGCATATAATTGACATTATTAGTGTGATATTTATAGCAATCAATTTCAATATTTTTTATTTATTTTAACATTATAAGCAAATGAAAGGATAGATAATTATAACCAAAAAAAAAGGATCAATTATATTAGTTATGAAATTTGAGGGATATAATAGTCATCACATTAATAATTAAGACACAAAATATTGTGTTTGCTCTGCAAGTAACATTAAAATATATAATAAAAACAAAGATTATGACATAAAATCAAGCATATAATTGATATTGTTAGTGTGAGATTTTTAGTAATCAATTTTAATATTTTTAATTTATTTTAACATTATAAGCAAATGAAAAGATGAATAATCATAACAAAGAAAGGATCAATTATGCTAATTATGAAATTTGAAAAATATAATAATCACCACTTTAATAATTAAAGGACAAAATATTATGCTTTGCAAGTTAAAATATGCTTTTTTTAAAAATAAATTGTGATCAAGTGAAACAATCATTCCAAATATTAGAATATTAACGAATTTCTCTCCTCTAATAAAATTTATCTCCAGAATTTGAATTGTTAAGTCTACTTGAATCAGCATAATTTTTATTAGACTAACACCTTAACATAAATGCTTGACACATGATTTTACAAGCTTTTCTTTTGTGATGTTCATAAATTAATCATTTATTATGACCAATCTCAGCTTCAGTGACATAAATATTAGTAAAAGAGTATGGTTGTATATGTGGATATATTCATAGGTGAATGTTTTTATGGGAAAGAAAAGATACAAATTATGGCTATTATATTTTATATTTCATAATTAAGATTAAAATATAATTAAAAATTACACAATCATTTAAGAGAGGTAATATGATTTTAAATTTTAATTATAATCCTTCAATATGAAATTTAGTAGTTAGATATTCCTATATATGTGTGCATACTAAAATTTATATATCTTTATTCTAATTATTATATAAAGAATTAAATAAACTTAGTAAGCCCCTCACTCGTACAATTTTTTGGTTCTTTGGTAAAGACACTCGTACATTATTTTTCTTTTAAACTATAGCGTTTTCGCAAATATTAAAAGATAAATGCTGGATATATACATTAACTCTGCGGAATTTCTTTATCATATGAGAAAAGCAGGAAATTTACAATATTTTGTCGATCATTTGTACAGCTAGATAGATAACAAAAATTAATGATTTAGAGTTTAAGATATGCTTATAGTAGATAATGCAGCACCAATTGTCACCGTAACCGCTTACAATGAGATGAAAAGAGTTAGAACAGAGTCGTATACACATTTGTATCTTAAATTCTCGCAAAATTTTTTATATAGATGCCTATGGTCATTATATAGTCCTTAAGTTTGTACCCAAATGAATAGAAAGCATAAGGATTTATTAAGTAAAACTGCAATTGGACATTATTATAAATTTGAAAATGCCAGCAACGATAATGTAGTTACACCATCTTTATCTTAAAATTCAATAATCATGCTATCTTAATATCCAATTACATGTTGAGAAAGAAAAGAAATAAAACTTCTCCCATCAATCTCGAACTTTTAGCTACTATTCTATTGTTTTCAATGGAAAATGATTTTTCATAAATATAATTATAAAATATTAAAATAATAAAAAATATTTTATTTATTTAATATTAAATGTAAAAAATTTTAAAAAAACAAATTCCTCTTTTCTAAAAAAAAAGAAATTATTTTTCTCTATTACTATAATTCTAAATATTGTATTTTTTAAACTAAAAATGCAAATGACACATTACTTATTCACCAATATACATAAAAATAAAATTTTCTTAAGAAAATTGCTTTCAAACGAAACAAAAGCCTTAATATATGACCCTCTCTCTGCTATCATATCTTTATTTCTAGAAACATGACTGGTTCAATTATTCAGGTAGTGACTCGTAAGTCCCTGAACATGATATATATTATTTCAAAAGATTTACAACAATTGTTAAAGTTTCAAAATTCTCATCGAAACTGTAAAGTAATTGTGCACATAGTGATACAAAACTTCAATGAAAATAAATAATACTAAAAACACGATTATGGATTCTAGATTTCAAAAACATGCAACATACGATCAGCATGGCCGAACACCCATGTCTGTAATGAAATATTCGCATAATGAAAGCCTACCTCTAACCAATGTAAAATTTGTTCAAATCTTTTACGGCATGAATCAAATATGTCATCTGACATTCTGACCAAAAAAAGAATCAAATGTCAAATATATCTTTATACGAGCCTTTGATAAACGCAAAGGCATCAAACATTTCATCTAGGCGACCCATCTAACGGAATAAGACTAAATGGACGTGCCAAAGTGATGGTTATTGTAATCATCCATGTACCAAAACTCATCTAAAGATATGTAAAAACACTTGTGAGAAAACTGAAGAATCTGAAACTCAAAAGGAAGGCATCTACAATAGTCACTGCGTCATCAATTGCATCACCCCCCCCCCCAAAAAAAAAAAAAAAGAAGAAGAAAGAAAGAAAGAAAAGAATAATTTTCAATGAAATAAACTGCATCAGAGGTTCAAATCTTATTTTAAATCTGTAATTGCTATTCTTAAAACTTCAAGATCTGCAATGAACAGACCTTGTAAAATTTGGAACTCATTCTAAGAATCAGTTGTTGGAAGAAAGAAATTTACAGTAGATCATCACTGGTCCCAATAGCTGAAAGCAGTGTACTTTTCAAATCACAGATATCCTTAAGCAATCTCTCATTCTCCCACTTCTTCCGCTGTATCTCAACTTCTAATGCTGCAATAGGGGGAAGGGAACGGGATGGATAAAGTTGCAAATATCACTGTGCACAAGGAAACTACAGCATGAATGGTTATATCTAACAATAACATCCAAAACTCAAGCACTCACTCACTCACACACACACACAGAGGGAGAGAGAGATTGCGAATAAGAACAGAATAAAAGTGGTAACCGTGCATTCCAGTGGCCTATTAAGCAGGCAAAACATAGTCTAACAATTTTGATAATCTTCAGTTAATAAGGATTGAATAACAATCTCAAACCAGAATAAAACAAACTATTGGACGATAGAGAAGGTAGGCATCCTAGAATGGCATATTTTCTTTTATACAACAGAGATATTTGTACATGGGTACTTTTACTTCCCCTTTTCCTTTTAGCTAGGCTATGCAGAATGGAAAATGATCTCAAACAATAGAAAACATATACTAAAATGTTGCAGTTTCATGTACATGTCTGCATATTCTATATATTAAAATCTTCCATGGCCATACAAAATAGTGGGTACATGCCAAACTCAAAGTACATCCCATGGTCACTCACTATTCAATTAATTGGCCTACGAATATAATATTTACACAATATAAAATGAATTCTCCTTCTTTGGGGTATGCTCTGTTTTCCCTAAATCCCAATATCCAATCTTATACTCCTATAACTTCACTCACTGAGATGGGAGAAGAAGAATGCAATTTTGACGGTCATCATGTCACTCACAAGTCACATCTACATTCATATGCAATAGGATGCATGACAGAATTTCTTAGTAAATTTTTAATAAAATAAAATTAAAGGTATTGACACGAACATAAACTTATGTCAGGACCCCAGTTCAACTTTAACATGTTTGAATACTTCTATGAAAAAGAAGCAGAAGCTTTCCTATAGCAGCCCTAGTTTTGTTTGGTTGGATGTAGCAATTTTTAATCTATATTCACTGGCACAGAAAAACTATATAAGGTCCTCCAAAAAAAAGCTCTAGAAAAAGAACAACAAAATACAGAAATGTTCTTAAAAAGCTCAAGCTACAAGAACCCTATTGAAGGTTTGCATCTCTAATTAATTAATTAATAGATATCAATTAACAATTCCTAGAGAGTCCAAAAGAGATTAAAAGTTCAAACTTTCAAACTTTGAAGGCATACAATGCAAAGTATGCACACATTGATCACTAGTTTCCATCTCCAACCATTGTTTGTCAATTTATGTACAAAATGCAGCTGTGTTAGCTTCCCAATAAATGTGGTTAAGCTTGGAGTATGACATGGGTTACTTCAGTGCTAAAGCACCCAGTACTCAAACACTGACTCGAGGCATTTTCTCTACCCCTCCTTACCTTGAAAAAAGAAAGGGCACTTGCATCCCTGAACCAATAACCATCTTTTGGCTAACCTAGCCTCCTCCATTCCTTGGGACCACCAAGGGTCATACAGGAATATTCACCTATAGTGAAAGACAATTAATCTAAGAAAATGTTCCACTTGTGAACAACACATACAAATACAAAGAGGTGGACCAGGCTTGACCTAATTTTATATGAAAATTAAACATCAATAGTGGCATAGCAAATTCATAACTGCAACAGGAAGTAAACAATATAACCTGAGTTAGATCTATGAAGATCTTCAAGGATGTCCTCTTGAAATGCCAAGACAGAATTTTTTAAGAGACTATTTTTCTTGTTCAATATTTGGATTTCACTTTGAAGATAATCTTTCTCTGATAACAGAGTCCTCATTTTACTAGTTTCTTTGTCATCAATGTCCCTTTGAAATTCTAGGCATAGCGTTAAAAATTTTTCCCTGCATATGAACAAATTACTCAGCCAGTGTTGTCTAAGCTGCAGTACTGCAGAAGTTAATGCCAGATCCACAGAAAAGAATTCATGCCATATTTCCAAACAGGACTATAAAACAGACCAGTATACATATACACACGCACTCATCTATATGTACAGTTTGTTGTGAATGTAGCTACACAAGCACAAGAAGCACCTGGTACCCAATGAAAGAATAACCTGCCTACCCGTGGGAAAATGTACAAAGCTGACACCCCAAGCAACATGCTTCCTGAGATTATCTTCATTTAATGTAGATGCAAGCATCCATATGCATAACATAGATTTAAGCTTTGACGGAAACACCAGAAATTAAAAAGGCCAATACAAAATTACAATATGTAAGAGTCTTTTCAATACCGCTTTTCACTCATTCTTCTAACAATCTCAGTCTGCTTTGTTTTAAGACCATATAGCTCCTTCTCCAAGGAAGTTACTGAGGTCCTGAAATCAGCTATAAATGAAAAAGAAAAGGAAAAGTAAAATCGGGAAATGTAAATTCATTTACATTGCTCCGTAAATTATCAATATTACTCATTGACTCAACCTTAATTCTAACCGCCAAAGACCCTCTAACAGTACAATTATCTGAAAACAACCAAAATCTACCGCACGAATTTTGTTTGCCACAATTCATTCTTTGCCACAATTCACTCCAATATGTCAAAGCAAACATCAAATAAAAAAACCTCATTCCATGCATGTCATCATGTGGATTCATTAAGACCAGAATTGCATTAATCAAAACTAGATGACGAGTAATTCTAGAAGTACCAGCAACGGTGACATGTCCAACGATTTCGAATTGCAACAAATAGGTCGTTTGCATCAAATTGGCTTCTCTCGTGACCAAATCACTCTCGATTTCCTCACATTTTACAATCCCTGAGTCAATCTCCCGTGTTACTTGAATATTGAACTCGATCTCTTCGTTAACCTACCTCTCAAAGGAAATTTGATCCATGAAAAATTAGCCGATTTATAAAACCCTAGCTTTCGTAACGGATAAAATAACAAATGAAAAAAAAATATCAATGAATGCGACCGTAGAGATTGCATGCAGAAGAGCAGGACCTGATCGAGCATGTCCTTCAGGGATGAAATGTGGAAGAGGATTGCTCCCGAATCCTCCATTCTTTGATTCTCTACTCTTTCTCTGTGTGCAGAGTGAGTTTGCTATTTCTATTTCTTAACGGTTCGATTTGGGTTTCCCGCTTTCAGTTTTAGCCCCTGCGAGAACATGAATCGGGCTCAATTTTACGGCCTGAGTGCGCGTTTTAAGTGTAGTACAAAGGAAGGACGACAGTGCAAAAGCATGATTTAACCCGTCTAAAGTACATATTACATTTTAAGAGTGAAGTGTATTATCAAAATTATTAATAAAAAAATTAATAGAGTGAATAATTATAAATTTAAAAATTATTTTTTTATTTTTTATTATTTATAAAATTATGAATAATTAATTTTTATATTAATAGTTTTGATGATACAATTTATTCTTTAAAGTACAAATACACTTTAGAGAAGTTCAATCCCAAACAAGCATATATTGTCTGATCATAAGTTGAAATAATTTAATATAATTAGATTATTTTATCTTATTGATATAAAATAAAATTATTACTTCTTTTTAAATATGATATGAATAAATAGAATAAGAATAATTTTTTCTCCTTCATCTTTAATTTCAAATGATAATATTATAAAAAAGGAGAAATTATCAACAAATTGTAAGTTACAAATCAAATTATTAAATAATAACATTATGTCCAATTGTCTCTTATTGTCGTCGACTATGACCAACTATTTTTTATTATTATTAACCATCACCCACAGATATTTATCGACACCTAACGTCATTAATTATTGTCCATTACCACTTGCCATTAATGATCATCACCAACTAACATTCACTATTCTTAACGACTACCTATTGACTAGGCCTGTCCAATGGTTAGTTTTGTTAGCTTTTTAAGCATATTGACAACCGACCAAAATTTGAAATTTTCCTTAAGAAGTTATCTGCTGTCGACCGCTACAAGACCAGAATCGATTTTAATTGTAAATCACAATTTTCACTAGTTTTAGCAGTTTTGTTCAATTTATTTGGCCAACTAATATTAAACATGTATTATATTTACATTTAAAACTACCGATGATAGCTGTGTATAAATCCTGACTATCATAAGCAATCAACTTATAAGGCTAGGCACGTAAAAGTAAAAGTATAAAAAGAAGAAATCCATATTGACTGATAATAAACATAAGGTTGGTCAACTGTGTATATTGACTTAGGTGATAATAAACATAAGCCACCTAACAATGTATAGAATCAGGATGAAAGATATATTGTTTTGATCAATTTGATTCTGATCAATTTAACTGACTAATATAGAACCCCAAGAAGAAGTATTCCCCAAGCCCTAATACAGGACACAACACAGAACAATTTTAAGCTCGTGAAAAAAAGAGGAAAAGGATCCAAGATTCCATTCCAAGGCAAGCCAAAGCAAAGCAATTTTAAGCTAGTCCAATTATCTAAAATAATCCTAAAAATTTTTTAGCTGCATACTGATGAGCCTCTATTTCATTATTAGCTTAATTGAGGTGGTTTAATTATAATAAAGTTTAAAACTTCACAGACGAATCCAGAAATCCATCGTTTACACAACTTTCTTTCTCTTATATGAATCAAAGAGCTAAAATATTTCGAGCACCAAAACCGCCAAATTTCTAAGAAGATTTCAAAAGATATACCTCAAACCCCAAATCTACTTTAAAAAGCTTAAAGATCATGAGCTACAAACTCCATAGATAGAGGGGGAAAGAGAGTGAAACTGAAGGAGAAAGCAAAACAGAATATGTGAAATAGTAACCCAAAGCCCCAATATGTGAAACAAAATGGAAAGTCTTTAAACAAAGAGCATAATCACATAACCACATTATTGAATTATTGCGCATCACAAATTTGAATTTATAGAGGCAAAATCGCATACAAAGCACAAATCAAAACAAAGGCTTAGATGATTATCTTATGAAAATGCTGTAGCTCCGTGAATTGGTTGGATGGCTTCAATGGAGTTTGATGTTGCGAAAATGTCGAAAATGGTGGTTCTGACCAGTATCTTATTGGTGGTACCAATGAGATGCTACCTATTGGGGTAGAAAGTTGAGGTCTACTATGGTTAGGGCTCGTTCAAGAAAGGGGAAGCAAACTCGGGAGAGCAAATGGAGAGGGATAGCTACGGGTGTGCAATTTGCAAAACAAAATGCATAGCCCTTTTATTCAAACAACGTCATTTTGGAGCTTTATTCGATCGATTTAGTGCCAAACCGTCTATAGGTTCATCACTTGCTACTAACTGCATAATTGATTTATCACAATTTTTTTGCTCAACTCCACCTATTGTATTCCCATGCCGCCATCGACCGCCCTTTTCAACCATTTTCAGTTAGTTTTCAATCGGTTTGGCAAAAATTGGACACCCTTACTATTGACTAACACCTATTGTTGTTAATTCTCATTATCCACCATTATTAATTACTGCTCATTGTTACTCACCATTGTTGACAATCACTTATTGTCACTTATCACCGTTACCCACTATCACTCTCATCGCTTCTAGAAATATATAAAAGGTAATTATGTCTAAACAAGTATTTTTTAATATTATCCATATTATATACATGTGATAACAAACATCTAGTAGTATAACTATATTCTTCTCATATAATTATGTATTAAATATTAAATAATATTATATCTCACTATTTCATTATCTTATCCTTGACTATCATGTTGACTTATCCTATCATATATTATCATATCATCAAAATCAACCTTGATTTTCTCACAAGGATTTTGATAATTCACTTTATCTTCTAAAATATTTCTTATACTAATACACTACAAAAGAACTTGATCCACCTTTTGTTCTCATAAAGGTATAAAATTTTGTAATTTTAAAATAAATTTTCTCTTTTTTTTAGAAAAATACAAAATACTCCAATCAAATTTAAAGGAACTACATGTTGCCTCCACTAACTTTGATACCTACATATTAAATCCATAAACTGCAAAAACCTATTATCCACTTAATCAACTATTTTATCAAATTATATGATCATTTAAAGAAGTTTTTGAACAAAAATCATAATATAATATGTTAATTTATGATATTATTTTTAACACATAATTTCTATATTATATAATTAATAAAAATAAAATACATATATATAGAGATTTAATTAAGGATTTAAATTCGATCTATTGTCTGTGTAAATAAGTTTTACACTATTGCTTACCATGTATTGACTTATTATTAAAAAATTATTAAATCTCTTTTACTATTAGTAAAAAAATCTTAGTTAATATTGATTTTTTAATGAAGTATCCTCCTTTTATTTGTTGATAGTATAAAAAAAATTTATACTGATAATGGATCAAATTTAAGCTTTGAATTAAATATCTAAAAATAAATTACAAAATTATATACAAAAATAACATAATAAACCAACATATAATAATATTATGATTCTTGATTAAAAAATTACATAATGTAGTAAAATTATTAATTAAGTGAATGATAGATATTAATTGTAAGCTTTTATTTTATAATTTAAAGATTTAATTTACAAGTTTTCAAAGCTAATAAAATAAAATATTAATATCCTAAAGTTAATGAAATGACTTTGCATTTTTCTTTTTTTACATTGGCAAAGGGAAAAAACTTAAAGAAAAAATAAATTAAGACATGTCAAAGGCAGAAACTCTTAAAACATCCTCATGTAAAACTTCTAGAATATAGGGGAAGCTTCTACATAATGAGCATTCTATAATAGTTAGCCTAAGCTATATGGGCTAGCTTATTAGTAGCACAATTTGATTTTCTTTAACCCATTATTTAGGACCTTTAAAAGCTAGAATTCAATTCATTTGGAATAGAGTTCATGTGTAAAATTGTTTATAAGTCTAATTTCAAATGAATTGAATCTTATTTTTTTTAAAGTTCCAAAATGGACGTATATGTGTCATTCTTAAACCCTTTTAATGCATGGTGGATACATGTTTTAATCTTGTTAACCATTTTTACAAAATAACAAAACTTAATAAAAATTTAAAAAGATTTAGTGTTTAGTGGGGATACAATGTATATGTGGTGTTATGCACACATCCTCAATTTATCAATGAATGAAGGGCTAAAAAAGTTCCATGAATCCATTACTACCATAAGGCATGCCATGAGGTATGTAAGGTCATCTCCTTTTAGGCTAGCAAAGTTCAAAAAAGGCATTGAGGCTCAAAACTTCACTTTTAAGTTGTTTTATCTTGATATTTCCACTAGGTGGAATTCAAACTACAAAATGTTTTAAGTAGATAAGAAGTTTTAAAAGGCATTTAAGAACTTGGAGGAAGATGATAGATACTTCAAATTGTACTTTGATGAATTTGAAAGGAGATAGGTTACTCTAAGTATTAAGGATTCAAAAAACGTAAGAGTTTTCACAAATACTTTATTTATTTTATTGAAAAGCGTTTTTTATAGAAAATTTCATTTGCATATATTTATATGATTTGTTTTATAGAAAAGCATTTTCTATAGAAAAATTTTCATTTGCATATATATATATATATATATATATATATATATATATATATATATATATATATATATATATATATATATATATATATAAACTTTTAAATAGTTGTTGTTTCATTAGTAAGGTTACAATTTGACTTTGATCATTATGGACTGGTACCACTATTTAGTTCTAAACAAGCAGACCTAATCTTAACAATAGGCACAATAATAATGAAAATGGCTCCTTCTTTAGTGAGATTATATAAATAAATGCCTTAACTATAATATGTTATTGCTATAAGAGCTTATATAATTATAAAACGAATGTTTAATATTGATTCTTATAGTATTACTCAAGATGAGGATAAGGTAATTCCTATAAATGTCTATTTGTCGGGTTATCCACCTAAATTGAAAACCATTATAGATGATATAACAAAACTTTATAAGAAAATATCTTGAAAAGTCTATGAAGGTTAAATTAGGTCTTAACAAGAGAATAGGATTTTTACTACCAACCATAGGTTTTATGTTAAGTGCAATGCTCATATTGGCAATTATGATCGAGGATTACTCTATCAACCATTATTTACTTCAAAAATGCTCCCTGAAACATTTTTCAAATACAAAAGTTTAGTATCCTCATCAAAAGAAGTGAATTAGATAGATTCTTTTATAAAAAATGAAATTCAAATAAAATAATATGAAAAAAATAAAATAATTAATTATGTACAAAAGAAAATAATAAATAGCAAGTTAATCTTTTAAAATTTCATCATAATCATAAATAAGAAATACTTATACAAATAAACAAATATTAGAGAGATAAAAAAAATTCAAGGTCATTTGTCTTCTTAGCTAGTCAAACATAGGCCAATTCATATATCTTTAAGCTTCAATTACCAAAGAATAAAGACTTTACAAATAAAGCTTAAGGATTGGCATTCCATTATTGTCATTATATATGTATGGTTACAATTATTTACATTCCTAAATTACCTATGTGTAGCATCAAGAGGATTATTAGCTAGTGTGTATCATCTTATAAAAATAGAGTATAGTATAGATCAACCAAAAGAGGTGTGCATAAAAGAATTTGTTCCAAGAAAAAATTCTAGAATTCCTCTATTTTTTAGGTTTAGGAAAGTGTGTTGTATTAAAATAAAATAAATAATTTATTTGGTTATATTTATATGGATTAAGATTAATTAATTTATTAGAATATTTATTTAAGTAATTAGTTTTGTATTTTCGCATTAAGTATAGAATAAATTAGGCTTTGGTTCAATGTATATGATTTATGGTAGGTTGGATCATATATAGGCCTATTTGGATAGAAATTCCAACTTACAATCCTTTTAGTGGTCAGTAGTTTCCTATCACAAGTTTGACCTCAAATACAAAGATGAGGGTTGTTATTCAATGATGTACAATAGGGATTACCTATCCAAAACATCTCTTTTCTCTTTATCTAAATAACCTAAGGGTGAAGTAGATTGCAACTTTACTCATCACTATTATCAAGATCAATTATGACTTCATTAAAGTATACATTAAGTACGCTCATGATTCAATTATGATTAATTTATATTGTATAATATTTTATCATATTATTAATAGATGATATCAGATCGATGTTGATAGTATGAATTATCAAATTAAAAGTAATTTTAATTAATCTTGACAAAATTTATACAATTCCCAATTTTCTTTTTCTTTTTCTTTTTCTTATATGGAATTATCATAATTGGGGATTTTAATTCTAAAATAATTTGGATCTATTTTTTAGTTAAATCATGAATTTTGTTATTATATACATTAAGAATATTACTCTATTATTTGATTATATTAAAATTTATGATTATTACAAATTAAAGTTTAAATTTTTCTAAGAAATTTATGATCATATATTGCACAATCTTAAAGCTTTTTCTTCTAATAAATACATGAATCTATGTTGAAAATAGGCTAGATAAAATTTTCTAGCGTTAAAAAAGGCTAAAAATTAATTTTTTGAAGCTTTAAATGTACATTAATGGCTAAAAAATTAGCCATGAATGAACAGGACAAAGCAAGGTTAAAGAAAACCTTGTTTTTGTCTGGACACAAAGGCATCATGTACTTGAGGGAGCATGTGAGCCATATGCACCTAATTTTACCCCAACCAGCTTTTGTTGGCTGCGTATATGGATGTTACGCGCCCTCAGGTACATATGCCACATGCGCTAGATTTGACCAGTCAACTACATATCACTTGCCACGCATGGCCCATGTGCATGAGCTCACATGCCAAAAGACTTGACCTATTTAGCCATTGCCAGACCTATGCACAAGCCTACGCACATGTAGGTGTGTACAGCTCATGTGCCGATCCTTTGGGCTTGAGTTTTAGCCCAATTATGTAAAATTTAATTTTATATTTACTTGTAATTTTTTCAAAATTTTTAATGGCTAATAAATATTTATTCTAAATCTTATATGATTTCTACTATGTAAAAATACACTTTATTTATGGAATTTTGACTTCTAAAATTTTATGAGTATTCTACACAATATTTTTAAGCTTGGTGAAGAGTTACTCTCTCTAGTTATGAGCATATCCATATTTGATAAATTTAGAATCCTTAATTGTGTAAATTTTACATATATAGATATCCAAAAACTATTTAAATTCACACCAATGATGAATTAGAATCATAATGAAGGTGTTTTACATGAAAATATTATCCTTCTAAGATATCTAGAGGCATATTACATTGATGATTGATGCACCTTATCAGTGTGATATTGTTAATATAATTTTAGGATTTAGACTTTTTTAAAATAGCATGTAACATTTATAATATTTCAATATTTTTTACACCTTATCGATATGACTAGATTAATTATATTTTTGTGTAGACTTTTGTACAAGCCAAATCATATGGTACATGAAAATTTTTTTGATGCCACCTTGTCATATAGTTGCTTGACTGATTTTGTTTTATTTAGAAAATCTTGTATTATAATTATGTTGTGCATGCATAATTAAAATTTCTCAATCTTGTGGCATCAATCTTGGCTTTTTAATAACTATTTATGGTAAGAACTTTTAATGGAACGAACTATGATGAATAGAAAGAGTCTTTGAACATATACCTGACAATTTCTAAAAAATATTTAGCTCTCAAAAAATTAAAGCTAGTTAATCTCTTGCTTGAGTTTAGTGCTGCAGATAATACCTATCACAAACAATAGTATGAGTCAAATTAAATCTATTTAGTAATGATCAAATTCACTATTAAGAAAGGAAATAGAGAAAGAATCCCAAATAAAGACACTGCTATAGAATATATGAAAGTTGTTGAAAAGAAATTCAATTCTATCCCTCTGGTTCTAGTATGTTTTGAGTCCAATAATCTTGAAATATCTTCCAAAATTTTGGTGATTGGATTTTGGTGTGACTATTCATGTTGAAAATTCTTTGAAGGGGATAAAAAATTGGTGGATCTCAAAGTGAGAGAGAGAAGACTACCTTGGAAGTAGCAGGGAGTAAGATTGAAGTTTAATATATAGGATCAGTTTCCTTATGTTTATCTTCTGGACATATTTTAGATTTAAATAATATCATTTACGTTCCTTTTGTGAAAAGGAATTTGATTTCTAATTCTATTTTGGATCATTTTGATTATTCTTTTTTTAACAAGCAAGTGGAAGGATTAAGATTTGTTATGATTCTATTGTTATTGGTACTGACACTTTACAAAATGGTCTATATCATTTGAATTTGAATGATTATCTTGTTATATCTTCTAATCTTTCCATTAATGTTGTGATTAGGCATTAACGTCCTAAAATAAGTAAGAACTCCTTCATTTTATGGCATTGATAATTAGCCCACATTTCTATAGAGAGATTAGAAAAATTGGTAAAGCATAGTGTGTTATCAGATCTAGATTTCTTAAATTTTGAAACATTTTCGGGTGTGAGGTTGTAAAGCAAAAGTGAGACCATATAATTCCCAGTTGAAGAAATTAGACTATAGAACAATTAGTGAATTTTTCATTAGGTACTGTACTGGATCAAGAGGTTGCAGATTTTATTATCTTACTTACAGTGCCAAGATCATCGAGTTTAATCAAACATACTATTTTGAGGATGACTTAGATAGTAGGAATTCGATGCCTAGGGCTATTAATCTAAGGCCACCATTTTACTTATACTTGTTCTAACTCTTTCACCCACTGGAGGAGATAATGTTAACAATCTAGTTCAGATAAATGAAGATCTTCATGTTGAAGAACCTGATCAGCTAACCATTGAATTAGGATGTTCTTAAAGAGTCTGGAGACCTGCAATACCGAATAACTATATCATGTATTTGTTGGAGTTTGAATCAGACATTGTTGATGGGATAGATCCTATTTCAGCAAGTAATGTCAAATCTTCATTCCTCTATGCATTGCAATCATGTGTGGGAACTTACTGAGTTACCCAATTGGTACAAGCCAGTTAGTTATAAATGGGTTTTTAAAATCAAATAAAGTGCCACTAGTGAAATTGAAAGGTATAAAGTCAAACTCATAGCTAAAGGCTACAATTAGAAAGAAGGCATTGATTATATAGAAACATTCTCTCTCGTGTCTACTAAGGATGCTTTCAAAATTATCATGGCCCTTGTTACACAGTTTAACCTTAAACTTCATTAGATGGATTTTAAAATCGCTTTTCTAAATATGGACTTGTATAGAAAAGTCTACATGACTTATCTAGATAGTTTTGTTGAACCCAGCAAAGAGCACATAGTGTATAGACTACGAATATCCATCTATGGGCTAAAATAAGCCTCTAGGTAGTGGTATTTGAAGTTTCATAAGGTTATTACCTCACTTGGATTCGTTAAGAATGCTTCAGGTCAACGTATCTATCAAAAATTTGATGGGGGTAATTTTATCATCTTAATGCTATATGTTGATGATATTTTGTTGGCTAATAACTCAATCAATTTTTTAGATGAGTCAAAACACATGTTGTTATGCCATTTTGATGTGAAGGATCTTGGCGAAACATCTTTTGCTCTTGGAATTTAGATTCATCTTGACAGAACTCATAATATTTTGAATTTATCCCAAGCTAATTACATTGAACAGGTACTTCAAAGGTTTAAAATGGATACCTGTGCATCTAGTCTAATGCCTACTCAAAAAAAGCAATATGTTATCTTGATCACAGTCCCCTTAACCTAATATTGAAAGGGTAAAATGGATAAGATTCCTTACACTTCCGCTATTGGTAGTCTTATGTATGCATAAGTTTACACTCGTCCAGATATAGCTTTTGCTATTAGTATGCTTAGAAAATACTTAAGTAACCTTAGGATGCATCATTAGAAAGCGACCAAGAAGGTAATGAGGTATCTACAAGGTATCAAGAATCACATGTTAACTTATAGATTATCTGATTCACTTGAGGTTGTTGGTTATTCAAATTCTGATTATATCTCATATATAGATGATCGTGAGTCAACATATGGATACATCTTTATGATGTCTGGAGGAGCTATCTCATGAAAAAGTGTTAAACAGACACTCATAGCTACCTCAACTATGGAAGCAGAATTTATCACATGTTATGAGGCCACTTGTCAGGTTATATGATTAAGGAAGTTGATATTTGGCATACATTTAGTTAATTCTATATCATGACCTCTTACAATTTTTTGCGATAATTCTTCTACTGTGTGCTTTTCTTAAAACCATAGGAATTCTAGTCATACTGAATATTTTGATGTTAAATTCTTGCTCGTTAGAGAGGAGGTTGTTGAATCTCAAACTCGCATTAAACACATTCCTGGTGGAGACATGCTAGCAAATTCGTTAAGTAAAGGCTTACCTATAGGAGTATTTAAGAATCAATTAACTCATATGAGTCTTATTAAATTTTTTGATGAAGTCTTAGTATAGTGGGAGTCTGAGATATATGTCTGAGACCACTTATGTAATAATTGCTTACTTTAGATGTTAAAACATTGGTAATGTATTTGATATATCATTTGTTTCCCTATTGGATTCAATGATTTGAGTTGTTTCTCTTTTGAATTGTGATTAAAAGATTAGCTTTATTTTGTTGATGTGTAAGACCACTTATATAATAATCGCTTAATTTGGATATTAAAACATTGGTAATATGTTTTATACATACATACATACACACACACACACACACACACATATATATATATATCATTTGTTTCTCTATTGGATTCAATGATTTGACTTGTTTCTCTTTTAAGCTATGATCAAATGACTAACTTTATTCTGTTCTTATTAGATTATGAGACAATTATATTTAAACATTACTTATTTTCCTATCAAATTCAATGATTCTAAATGGTTTCATTCTTTGAATTAAGTTTATAGTTTAAAGTATACTAATTACTTAATTATTATTATTTCAATTATTTCATGTAATTAATTAATGCTATCCAAGTGGGAGAATGTTGTATTAAAATAAAATAAATAATTTATTTGGTTATAGTTATATAGTTTAATATTAATTAATTTATTAAAATATTTATTTAAATAATTAATTTTATATTTTAACATTTAATATAGAACAAATTAAATATGTATAGTCCATAATAAATTAGATCATACATAAGCCTATTTGGGTAGAGATCCTAACCTATAACCTTTTTAGTGGTCAGTGATTTCCTATCACAAGTCTGATCTCAAATAGGGAGATTAGGATTGTCATTCAATGATGCACAATAAGAATTACCTATCCAAAACATCTCTTTTCTCTTTATCTGAATAACCTAAGGGGTGAAGTAGATTGCAACTTTACTCATTACCATCATCCAGATCAATTATGACTTCATAAGAGTATATATTAGATACGCTCATGATTCAATTATGATTAATTTATATTGTAAAATATTTTATCATATTATCAACAAAGTGCAAATTTTCAAGAAAGGAAATTTTATGATACGTTAAGGATTTTTTATGATAATCATCCATGTTTAAAAATGTATCTTAATGCCCGAAAGTTGGATAGAATGACCTTTACATGAAGATTATATTGGCCCCAATTTTTATGAAATACTATATGCTTATAAAAAAAATTAAAATAATAAAAATAAGAAACTAAGCCCCACTTCTACAACTTCATATATTCTGTACATTTTCTTATAAATCAGATAAAGTAATTAAATTTAAATAAAATAGAATAAAGTAATTAAATTTAAATAAAATAGAATAATCTAAGTCTTATTTATCATTTATATTAATTATTCTTATTACAACATTTCTATTTTATGAATGGGTTAGATATAAAAAAATGCATAATAAAAATAAAATATAAATAATAAAACATGTAGGAACTCATTAACATTTTAAAAATTGTAAGATACTTATTTAACTTTAGCTGAGATGAGCTAATAGGATGAACTAAAAAATTTCTGCATGCCATAATAACATTCGTTGATATGCCCTTTAAAAAGTAACACAAAAAGAAATGAACAAAATATGATTGAAAAGGATTCTAATTTTAATAATTTATCTTAAAGGAATTTAGACAATTCCTCAACCTCCCCTAAACTAGATTTTTAGGTCTTTCAACTAATTAATTTGACTTTTTGAATATGCATGAAGTATTAATGTTATTTTAAGAGCACGGTAATGGTAGTAAAATAAATAAAAATTGAATAGTCCATTTTCTTTTGCATACTTTATATATATTTATATATAATATATACATTCACATGCAATAAACATAGGGTGAATGTATATTCTTTACTCATTAGAAAAAGTATATCTGCTTAAATGAATAAAAATATATGATAATCTAGACTATTAATGAATATGTATGTGTATGTTGACTTATATTCATTTTAATGACTTAATAGATACCTATACAAATTTATCATGTGCTAAGAACTAGATTTGAACTAGTACATGAGGATTTTCGATCCTTTACTCTACTAGTTAAGCTATGCCAACCATTCTTGATACATCATCTTTATTTTAAAAGACTACTTGAATGTATGTAAACTAAAAATAAAAAAGATGCAAAAAAAAAAATTATTATTACAAATACAAAGGATTATCTATGCCTTAAAGTTTCTTGGATCTTCTAAAAAAGAAAGACTTTGTAAGTTTTATATTTAATATAAGTAATGATATGTATTTTTAATCATTCGAAAGGATATTTATTGCTCAAAGATAAGATGTTCATTTCATTTGTACATATATTAGAGATAAAAATCCAAAAATTTTACAAGTATCATATAAAGAATATGGTAAGAAAAAAAATTATGCTTAGATCAATTTGTGAAAGAATATAATGAATAACAAACGCAAAGGGTTTTGAACCACTAAAAAATAGAGGATATAGGATACAAAAAAATTAAGGAATTAAAAGGGCCTTTTGAGGATAAAGGGTATTGAGCTTTATTTCATACAAGTAGTTAATAAGTTAGCTAATAATTGATAACTGATAAATTATCTAATAGTTGATAACTGATAAGTTATTTAATAGTTAATGAGCTATTTATTAGCTAATAACTAATAATTAATAAGTTAAAAAATATTTTGTAAAAAATATTTTGCAAAATTAGCTATTAAACTAGCTAAAATTATAAAATAACATAAAAAAAATATTAATAGAAATAAATATATAATTAAAATAATTTATATTTATTTAAAGATCAAATTATGTAAACATGATTAATATTTTAAAAAATAAAAATATAATATATAATACTTAATTAATTATATTTTTATGAATTTATATATTTATTTACTTACATAATTTTTATTTTATTATTTATGATAAAATTATAATTACTTAAAATATAATTACTTATAATTATAATTACTTAATTTATAATAAAATTATAATTACTTAATTATATTTTAAAACTTTATATATTTATTTACATATATATTTTTAAATATTCATAATTTAAAATTAGAATATAATTATGTTGAAATTAAGTTAATGATATTTTTATAAAAAATAATAATTAGATTTATGTTATGAAAGGTGTTGGTTATAAATTAACGAAAGGAATAAGGATAGATTTTAAAAAATTTTAAAAAGATAGTAACTTATAAATTATAAGTTATTTAAGGTAGTTTGTGAAATCAAAACTTACTTTTTTAATAAGTTAGTGTGCAAAATATATCTAAAGGTTAATTTATAATTTATTAACCAGATCAATAAGTTATAAACTAACTTACTTATTGCACAAAATAGAATGTTAGACCCTTACAATTTCTAAAGTCAATAGACTTTCTTATTACTATAAATTTCATTATTGCCAATATTGACATGTGGAATAAGACTCTACCTTTATTCTCATCCGATTAATCATTAAATATTTATTAGACTAAGATGGAATGAATGACTTGATCAATTAATATTCATTCTTCAACGTTGAATCAATTCATATATTTCATTTGTCATATATATTAATAAAAAGGAATAAACAATGTATATTTATTAGTATATATTCATTAATAAAAAACAAATGGGGTCATTCTTAATCATTTAAGATAATATTTCAATATATATAGAGAGATCAATAGGTTTATCCTTAATCCTTTCTTTTCTAGAGTTTCGATTGAAGTATTCTTTTACTAATGAAATGAAATACCATAACTCCATTTGTTAGAGCAGCTTCCATTGTGTCTTTCCACCTATCCTTTAATTTTTCTCGCTTTCTGAACTCTTTCTTGTTTTCGAAAAACAAGATTTAGCTCAGGATTGCCTATTATTCATTCTAAGGTTTCTCTAAATTTGAAAGTTCTCACTTAGTAGGTTTGTCCATACTAAGGCTTAATTCAATTAAGTCTATAGTGTCTACCAATTTTGCCATAACCCTTTTTTTTATTTAAATTATGAAAATCATACTAGAACTGTTGAATTCATTATATATTAATTCTTATAACAAAAAATGTTTCCTTTTAATTGATTTGTTTTATAGTTTCTTTAGTCTATATCAAATATATATATTAACAAATGAGTGATACACTACTTATATTAATGGTTTAAAAAAATTCCTAAAGGTATAATAGTAAAGGAAAATAAATTTCTTTTTGAAATGAAAAAAGTTATTTTCTCCAAATTCTTCATATTTAACATTAAATACATAAAATATTTTTCACTATATTAATACTTTATAACTATATCTTACAAAAAATATTTTCTGTTGAAAGGTTAATTTGTTTTGTTGGAAGATATTTTTTATAGAAAATCTTCATTTACTTATATGTAAAAAATGAAGGACTGATATTTCACTCTACAATTGTGATTAAAAAAATTAACACTTAGAGTCATATTAGTAGAGAAAAATAACTTCCTCTTTAAAGGAAAGGAAGTTATCTTTCATCTAACTTCCTTCATTTAACATTGAATATATTGAATATTTTTTATTATTTTAATATCTTATAACTATATTCTTACAAAATATATTTTTTACCAAAACAACAAATGAATTTTTTAGAAAAAAAGCAACACACACAAGGCACAATAATGAACTAATCACAATTATCACAAAGGTATGTCTTTTTTGGAATGTCTATTTTGCCCATTTAATAAAGTAAGATCATATTTTTTTATTGATTTCTTACTTTTTTTACTTTATTTTATGTAAGTAGCTTAGTCCACTAAAATTTTGTTCATATATGTAAATAAATCTAGTGTATAAGTCCAAAAATATATTGGAATAAAAATTAATTTTCAATTTTCCATGGTATCATAGTTGTTATATCTTCAAACCATTTAGTCATCATTATTCTCACATTTAATTGACATTAAAGCTCTATTTATTTTTGAAAAATAATTTTTATAAGAAAATTTCATTTCCTTGTATATAGATAAGGGACTACCATATGCATCTATACATCATAATTAAAAAAATGATGCTTAGAGACATAATATAGGAGGAAAATAACTTTCTTTTTTTAAAATAAAAAATTATTTTCCACCAAACTCTTTATATTTCACATTAAATATGAAAACTATTCTTTACTACCTTAGTATTTTATAATTATATTTTTACAAAAGATGTTTGTTATCGAAACAAACAAAGCCTAAGTTTCTTAAGATTTTCTATAATGTTGCTTTATCTTTGTCTTGTTCATTATGTAGAACTTCTAACATTATTTACAATTATCTTTCTCTTGTACAAAGTGAGATAACGAATTGGACTTTTATTGATAATTTAAATTCTATCTTGTATTTCATGGCAATTGAAATAAGGATAAAATATGACAACTATTGGGGAAAACTTCAAAACATGAACATAATCATATTTATTGCAAATGTCTTTAATCCAAGATATAAATTGACTTCTATTGCATGGTTTTTTAAGGACAAATATGGAGAAATCCTTACTATAACTAAGCTTAAGAGTGTAAAAGCACACATGGTAAACATGTATGAATGATATTCAATTGAATATGTGTAGCTTATTAGAAATGAGAAAAATAAGTAAACCATGTAAATAGAGGTAACATCTCGAAGGAATCTTAATGTTAAAAGTCATGCTAAAAGGTATGGATGTTGCCTTTAAGTCACACTTGAAGAAAAAGGATATAACTAAGGAACATAGAGAGTTAGAGAGGTACCTAAATAAGCCTTGCATTGATAAAAATGATAATTATGATGTCTTAGCTCGGTAGAGATTGAATGCATCAAAATTCAATATACTCTCCAAGATGGCAAGGCGTATGTTCGGCATTCTTGTGTCTATAGTTGCATTTAAGTTTACATTTAACATAAAGGCTTTCTATTGAATGTTTTCAAGAGCCTTCTTCTTAAACAAAATAAAGGCATTGATATTAGGGGTAGTCATAGCTAGATTATTGATGATTTAGGATATTTTTTAAACCAAACTGAAACCTTTAATTTGCTACTCTATGTCTTTGCACACCACCAATCGAATCAAACAAACCATTTATAACTAAAAATGTCAAATTAAAGTAAGTTTATGCAGTTTATGTTAGTCTAAAAGTTATGAAAATTACTTCCTATAGAGTGACTTGTCTATGACTTGTGTAGTGTTAAATCACAAATCAAAGCTCCTAATATGCTACATAAATTTTCAAAACAAAATTTGTACATAGTTCTTACCCATAACTCAAAATTACAATTTGAAATGACCCTAAAAGCTAAAATTTTCAAGGACTACATGATTTACTATAAAAATAAAATGACTCATGGAGATGCAAAATACAAAAACTAAAGATTAAGTTGAACTCCTAGTGGGTTTAAAATCTTCCAAGTAATAATACAAGAAGAATTTTCAGTGTTTGAATATAAAGATTTGATGTGAGTCTTTTTGTTTTTATTGATATTAAAAAAAAGATAATGAGAGATAGATTAGATATTTAGGTAGATGATGATGATGATGATGACAAGAAACTTTTAAAAATAAGATTAAAAATATAAACTAGAGCTAAAAGGAAAAAAATTACTTAATGAAAAAAAAGAATCACTTTTGAAAAGAAAGTCAAAGTAATCATCACATTTGAGCAGAGAGCTTTGGAAAATTAAAAGATTAAATGCATTTTTTATCCTTTTAGAATATAAATTGTGCAATTTTAGTCACCTAATTTAAAATAATTTATCTTAATCCCACTAAATATTAAATTAGTGCAATTTTGATCCACTATTTAATTTTTGCCAATTTCGATCAATTTCTATTAACTTTTATTAACTCATGTTTGATCTCTAAGCATTGACTATTTTATTTTTTTAGATAATCACATTTTTTTAAATTTTTATGAATAATTAACTCTCAAAATAATTCAATTTTTCATATATGATATATTAATTTTGTTCAATATTTTTAAAATCTAGATAAAAATTTCCTTTCTTCCTTACATAAAAGTTATTTTATATTAATATGGAGGAAGCATTAATTGGAAATGATCTCGTGAGATTAAAAAATTGATGAAAATAAAAAAAAGATTAAAATTGCATCAATTTAATATTTAAGAGACCGAAATTGCATAATTTATATTTTAAGGAGACCATAATAGCATTTAAGCTAAATAAAAATATGAATTAGATAAACTTTATAATAAAATCACATTATTCAATGTTTTTGTACCCAAAGGAACATTTTACAATGCATATTTTTTAAACTTATTAAATAATAATCTTTTTTGCGTATTTCTAAAGCATTAGTGTTATAATTTCTCATTATCTCTTGGCCAATTGAAATTTATTTTGGCTAATAGGTTGTTCACTTGAATAAATAAAGTAAAATCGATTTCTTTTATTATATATATTTGATTTTAACTCCTACTTCAATGAAACCATACTAATATATATTATTTTGAACTATCCTTGGGGCTCTTGCACTTTGTCTGCTTCAAGTTATTTGATCATGATGATTAAAATTGGGGTGATAAGATGTTATCTTCTCTGCAAGAAATATATCCTAGGATAGAGAGGAAGATTTCTGAAGAAATTCACACATATGAACACAAAGATCTTCACCATACAAAGGAATTGCTTAAACCTCTTTGGATATATCATCTATATGAAACTAGGAAAGTCTCCATGATTGAAGAATAAAATTAACTATCTACACGTTTTCTTCTTAAGTATGTATAATTTTGAGAATATAATTTAAGGGCTAATAAATGCCTGATGTATATAATAATTTGTTACCTTTATGATATAACCAAGGTGTTCATAGTAAATCGAAATGGTCAGCCAAATGATAGGAGTAAGGCCACGGCTCATGATTATTTTATGTACAACAGCTTTTAAAAATAAAAGGACAATTGCTATTTTTACACAGGAAAAGGCTAGAATATCATAAAGCAGTAACAATATCGTGGTTGCACACATTAAGCCATATAGAATATATTAGAAACAGAACGAATCTCACAATGAGATTCAGTAGCTCAAAAGAAGTAACTAAAGTGAATGCAAACCAAGGAATTCAGACATTATATGATATGGTTCGGAAAGCATCAATAGCTATGCAAAATGGAAATAGTAATATTTAATCCAACCTGCAAATACAAATAATAGCTATAACCATTTCAAGTTCAGACTAGATGAGAGTGGTGCAGAATGATAGTTTTAATAATTGATCCCCACTGTTAAATCCTTTCCTAATGAATTATAAAGACCTTTGAATAAAGAGAGAAAAGCCTTCTTATTTTATGGAACAAAAGAGCTAATGTATTGGATTTCTATTCTTGAAACATAAATCAAAAAATAAAAAAGAAACTATTTATATTGCTACTTTAAGTTTAGTCAATGATTAAATATTAGGAATTTGAAAAACTAATGTATAACTCTCAATTAGTTCAGAGGGGTAAGTATCCCTAAGAAATAAGGTTGTTATCAATGTTAAACTATGAAATTATGTTAGATGTTGAGTGTGTAGTTTCCAACAGATATAGAGGTGTGGACCAATAGTGTAATGGGAGCTTGAATTATCAAAAGAAAGTTATCATCAATTAATTATAGATTAATATTTTGTTTTCCTTTCAAATGAAATGATAAAGTTATCTGGTATAATTAAGTTATCAATATATGGCTTCTATCTTATCTTCTCTCAGATATGAAACTAGCGACCATGTGGGTGTATATGCAGAGAACTATGATGACACTATTGAAGAAGCTGGAAAGTTGTTGGGTTAGAATCTAGATTTGGTGTTTTCTCTTCACACTGATAATAAGGATGGTGCTTCCCTAAGAGGATCTTTGCCACCTCCATTTCTAGGTCCTGTTACTTTGCGCACTGCATTAGCACGTCATGCAGATCTCTTGAACCCTCCTCGAAAGGTCTTTAATCATCATTTCTTAAGATTACCACTTATTTTTTTGGTTCTTTTCTTAACATGTAAATGATTGTTTTTATTTGTTATTATAACATTGTTTTCAAGGAAAAAGAAGATATAGTTACTACTGTTCCTTTTACAGGCTGCTTTGGCTGCTTATGCATCTGAGCCTAGTGAAGCAGAAAACTCAAAGTTCCTAGCATTTCCTCAGGGGAAGGTTAAAAGAAAAAAATTGATAATTTTGTTTCTGCATTATATTTTTAGTCTGATAATTTTTGGTCGTTCCAATGATAATTTTAAAGTTTCCATTACAAGACAAGTACTCTAAATGGGTGGTTGGAACCCAGAAGTCTCCTTGAAGTAATGGCTGAGTTCCCATCAGCAAAACCTCCTCTAGGTGTGTTTTTTGCTACAGTGGCCCCTCACATACAACCTCATTCTTATGTCCAAAGACTTAAAAGTTATAAAAGAAATGCCATGTGCGCACGTAAAATGCTACACCAAGTAAAGGTACCTAGAACCATAAAATTAAATGCCAATAACAGTCGTTAACGTTCGAGGCGACGATGCAAATGGAAAAAAAGGACTTGAAATAATAAGAAATCTGATGACGAAAAATGGCAAGAAAGAAACTTAAATATGTGTGGCATATTGCATGAGATGACTACCAATAAACAATCGTTGCAGAACCAATAAAAATGGAGCAACTAGAAATCACTACCATCTTTTCTTATTATCTACAAGTAAAAACATTCAAGGAGATGAGGGTGATTGCTTCATTGAATAAAAAAAGTAATAACCCTTCCAAGATTTAGATCTTGATTTCTCCCTGTATTGCCACGCCAAAGTCTCTAACTATAATCCTTTAGATAGAAAACCAACAATCGATCAACTAACTAGAAAGATAAAGTCACTAAATGGAAAGAAATAAAACATGGGACAATTCTAGTACTATTAATTCCGGAACGTTGAACAGGACGCAGAAGACAGTGATGCAGCCATTACCTCAACTTGCGAGGTTCCATCTCTAACGTGCCATATGAAATTGGAAAACTTTTATTTAAGTCAATTTTTTTGATTTTATTTAAGCAATTATTTTAATTACAAAAAATATATTTAATTATTTTCTTAATTAGATAATTTAATGACTTGTGATCACGTAATTGGTTAATAGTGTAAAACTTCTATACCCCGTCAGTGGATAAAATTTAAACTCTTATGTTAAATATAAAGTTTTGTTTTCTTTTGTGCCTATAATGGGGTAAATGCTTACTAAGGCCTTATTTGAGATCTAAAAATGTGTGCATATGTATTGCATTTTTTGACAGATAGGTTAAGTCATTGGAAATTTCTCTCTTTCCTTAACAAAGGTCTAGGAAGTAGCCATTTTCTTATATAAAAATATAAAGATTTTTCTTAGGATTCAATTAAAATTTATATATTATGGTACTAGAATATATCTTAATAATTCTCTATTGATTAGTGCTTGCTCATTAAGACTCATAGGAACTCACTTTCTTTCTCTCTTATTATTTACTTTCTTTTTTCTTTTAGGGACCTTCCCCTTTTAGGTGCCCAACTGCCAATAGATGAATCAAGAGTGAGCCCGTTTGAGAATTCTAGTTACAAGGTAAGTCCTAGGATAATTGAAATAGTTGTGCATAAAGAAACATACTTCATTTGTTCCATAACAAAATTTTTTGAAAATATCATTTTCTTATGCATAAAAGCATGATTGTATGTGGAAAATTGGTTTTAGATGCATTTCAAAAGGCCTGTAGGTTATTGTATAAAATGACTCTACACTAGTCACATGCCCTAAAACGGGTCATGACATATATCTAACATTATGTTTATTTTTGAGATAATAATTGAATATATAACACATTTGCATCATTTAAGCATTAAATATATAGAATTTTTTAAATCATAATTAAGGATAATTTTCAATTTATAAGATTTTAATTTTTTATAAAACTTCAATTTGTTAATTAAATTTAACATTTAAAATGAGAAACTATTCAAACACTCAAAATTTAATTCTTAAAATTTAGTATGAAATATTTTAGTATTATTGAACACATCTTAAGTAGCATCATTGTGTGTTCTTCTTTTTGAAGAAAAGATGAGGAAAAAAAGGAAAAAAATTAGCTTAAAAAGAGAGAAGAGAGATGTAATGTCAAAAGAGAATTTCTATTATTTTTTATTGTTATTTATAAAAAATAACTATTAAATATATTATATTTGAGTTAGGATTGTATGATGATAAGGTTATGTTTAAATTTTGCAAACTCAATAAATTTGAACTGAAGCTCATTTGCTTTTATTAAAATCGAGTTTAAATAAGTAGATATTTAGTTTGAATCGGCTTGTTTATAGTCATACTTTTGCCCCGTACAAAAAAAAAAAAAATTGAAATAGTGACTCTTGCCCTCCTAAAATATCCCTCGCTATCTGCCCTCATTCATAATGAAAAACGCTATCGTAGTAGCATGCTTTGTTTCCAATTCTAACCTGTCGACAACCAAGCTTAACTGATCGGAATCAACGTAATTGTTAAATTTGACTAAGGTTTGATGCTCTGTTAGCTTCGATTGGAAAAAATTGTAACGAAGATTAGTTTCGTTTATTTTATCGAAAAATATTTTTCACAAAAAATATCATTTATGTTAATAATTAAAAAATAATATTTAAAAATTTAGAAATAAAAGAAAACTTTTTTTTGAAATAAGAGAAGTTATTTTTTTTAAATTATTTATATTTAATATTAAATAAGTGAAATGTTTTCTCTTTATTTTAATATTTCATAATTATATTTTAAAAAAAATATTTGCTAAGGAAACAAACGAATCCTATATTTGACTAGTTAAGAAAACAATTGAAAAGGGTCTTAACTATTCAATGATCACCTATGGATTGTTATGCTTTATTCATTCACCCATCTTTTTCAATAATATTCTCATAGGTATTAAAAAATTTGGCAAATTTTTATGAAAATTTTAAAACAAAAATTATAAAAATTGTAATTTTTATATTTTAAACAAATATGCAAAGAACTATAATTTTATCATTCAAAGTTACATAAAAAATAAATATTTATTTTTATATAAAAATTATAACTTTAGTTAAAAATGTACTAAAATTAATTTTTTTTATAAAAATTTACAAAATTATATAACAAGATTTTCCTTAAGTACGTATCGACTCATAACCTCTCTTTCTATTTTTGACGTCGTATATTTTACTTGCACTAATAGCTTTATTTCTCTAAGAGGTAATAACGAAACGCAGACCAAAGGCCTGTTTTTCTTTTAAAAATTGTTTTTCTATAAATTTAAAAATTATTTTATATTCATTAAAAATAATAAAATAGAGTAAATTAAAAATATTTTATTTAATTATAAAATTATTATTAAGATTAAAAATAAGCTAAAAATATTTAAAAATTATTTTATTTTAAGTTACCCAAATAATAATATTTTCTATTTGTAAAAATATAAAAAAATATTTTTAAAAACAGTAACTAAATAAACCCCAAATTATGAAAAGATAAGCTAGCGGGGCACTAGGATAACCAACCATTTGTTAAGTATATATAATGATTTGAATTTAAATTTAAAATTTGAAAAATAACATCCTAATAATACTAATTTGTCCTTTTATATTTTAGAGTAAATCATTATATTAATTTTTAAAAGATAAAGTTATATTAAATTTCCTTCAAAAAAATCTTATATCAATTAATTATAATTTTTTAAGAAATAAAAATATTTATTCTTCCAGGAAAATATTTGATGTAGAAATTAAAAATTTATAAACTTGTAGGACGTAAATTTTCAAATTTTTAATATAATCTCAATCTTATAAATAAGTGATTTACTTTATATTTTACCTTTGTTTCGTGTGTTTATCTATCTTTTTAACTTTATTCCAGATAACTTTATTCTTTTTCGACGCAACTTTGCAAGGACGCCACAAAAAATAGGAATTTTACTTTCGACGGAAGATAAGGCATATAATATAATGAACAAGCCAGCTTATCTTGAAGTATAATTGTTAAGTTTGACGCTTGATTTCATTTGTTGGGTTGCTTTTTGCAGCGTATATTCCCTCTTGTCCATGCTTTCATTGGCTAAATTCTCCAAAATGCCCTTTTTTAAATGGAATTTATTTTGTTCACTAAGCCACTAAAATTGTGATTTTATTAAGAAATGAAGCACCCTCCAAATACAGTAGGAAGCTTCCAAACTTTTGATGAGATGACGTATCACAACAAATTCCCCAGAAATTCTGAAGGATATGATATGTATTATATGCGAAATTATTTAAAATAATTTAGAGCAATAATTATAATTGTAATGTAATTAATATATTTGATAATTCAAATAAGTGAATTCACTATATTTTTATGAATTCTATGTTAATCAAAAGCCAAATAAAAGTTTGTGATAGATGGGAATAAACATAAAAAAATTTTAAAAAATTACCATGCACTCACTCATTTAAACAGTTGGATGCACTAATCATTATTAAAATTATTACACTAAATTGAAATTCATAATTAATTTAATATTTAATTTTTTTTAAATAAATTCATATAATATATGTCATATATCAAGAATTTCTCCACGTTTAAAAATTCAATACTATATTGCGAAATAAAGCATTCATGTCTGTTCAAAGAAGAAAATTCCATTTCAAGAGTAGATAATTAAATTGAGGATAATTCTTTGGTGTTACCTCAATCTTAAGTAGCATGCATACATCCTTTCACAATATAAAATTCACTAGTTTTTTACATAAAACTTATAATTTTCTTATAAATAACATAAGTTATGAATTGTCATCTTTTCCATAAATTTTATAATTTTTTACAGGATTTTGTATTCTTTTTTATAAACTTTGCAACGTAAACAATGACACTTGGGACACTTAAATTTAGGAACTCTATGAGAAAATTGTAAATTTTATAAAAAGATTATAAAGATTTGTGAAAAAATTGCAAAGATTATATCCATGCTCCCTATTTCAAGTGAGTATCCAATAACAACCCTTAAATTACAAATATCATTCTAAAAATTAAAATTTGTTAGAAAAACAAAGAAAAAAAGAAGGAACCTCACTTAGTTTTTTTTTAAGTAAAAGGACCAACAAGCAAGTAAATAACAATAATTTAACCAAAAATTTCTCATAAAAGAAATTCAATCGAGCCAAAAAAAAAAGAACACAAGTATGTTATGAATAGTATTTGAGTTTAAATTTCATTGATATAAAATATTTTACATTATTAATAAATGATAAAAAAGACATATTATTAAAAAAAGTAATTAAGAAATTTTGATTACAGTAAAATAATTTTAATAATTTTTTATTAATGTGGTAATACATAAATACATAGTATTGTAAAGATAATTTATATTAATAGTGAATTAAATTTAAATTTATAATATTTTATCAATGTTATCACATATTTAAAAAATTATTTATGGTTATGGTTGAATTTAAATTCACATTTTTATCATCGTTATGAAAAAATTTTACTTAATTAATTTAGTAGAAATATTAGAAGTTACATATTTAAGTTGAGGTCTGCTTGAAAATACTAATTTAGCACTTAATTTAATAGATTCAAACTTAAAATTATATTTTACTTATTTAATTTATTCATATTGAATATCAAATTAAGCAAAAATTCACTTTCAGGACATTTGAAAATACTAGTTCAACATGTAATTGAATAAGTTCAAGTTTAACATTAGATTTCATTTATTTGATTTATTAGGATTGAATATTAAATTTAGTGAAAATCTACTTAATCTATTTGGCAATAATTATCTTACTAACAACTACTTCAATTTTGATAAGATTTTATCAGATAAAAATATCTGATATTATCTCTATTTTTTATAATAATTAGATTCATATATGCATATATTACATTATTTAATAATTTAGTATATAAAGCTTTTAAAATCATAATTGATATAATTATGAAATTATATAAAATTTGAATATTTTGTGATAAAATTTTCAAATCTTTATCTACATTTAGTGATTAAAATTCACATAGTACAAATTTAACACATGATGAATTTAGAACTTAAATTTAGTGCTTAATTTCAATACTTAATAATATATACACACTCGCACACAAAATTTTAAATCTAACATTAAAAAATGTGATGCATAAATTTTAAAATTACAATTAAAGATAGTTTTAAAATTACACAAAATTTCAATATTTTGAGACTAAAATATTAAATTATTAATTAAATTCAAAAATTAAATATGAAATTATTCAAATGTTATAAATTTAAACCTTAATAAATTTAGTGCCTAATTTTAACGCTAAAAATTTTAGCGTTATCAAATACGTCCTTAATCTTTATTTATTTCAGATATTTTTGAAAGATTCTTTCATCTCTATAAAGTATCTGTAAAGCTACAGAAATGCATTTTAGACGTCCTTGATTTACAATTAGTTCATTGATATACTTCTTCTTGACGAAAATTTTGTAATTTTTTATTAAATCCTTATCAGTGTATTTTTTTTTTTCGGTGCACACTTTGATAAAAAAATATGGGAATTTGTAGTACCGATTAGACGGGTTCTGGACCGTTGATTTTAAAAGTTTGTAAATTTAGTAGTTGTGAAGATGGGATACTTGCTATGTTATCCTTAAGAGTTTGGTGTCGGGGTGGTGTGACAAAATATAAACCACTAGATGAGATTACTAAAATCTTAGTATTGATTTAGTAATTTCATCTAATTACTTGTATTTTGTTACACCACCTCGGACACCAAACTTTTAGAAGCACCTTAGAATTTACTTGAAGATGATTACTAGAAATCAGGTAAACATTTTGTTTTTTATTATTGCTTAACATTTTAATAAAATTATCGATAATCCCTTGCCTTATATATTATTTCTCCTTTTCTGCTATTACCCATTCTTCCAGATTTGCCTTTTTTGCTTTCCTTGCCGGTATCTTTCCAAATCCGGATGATTTTCTTGCATTTGCATTTTTTTTTTCTTTCGAGATTTACCTTTTTGTTTTCTTTAAGATTTAGAAGTTTTAACCTTGTTTTGCAAAGGTAAGGTGAGAAGTAGTTCCTAAGATCCAAAGTATCAATGGATCTATCTTTGTAGCAGAAAACGGAAGAGATTGCAAGATGAAGAGCATTTGGTTTGAATCATCTTTCTCTCTCTTATGTTACCGACACTTTATTTCTCAAATTTGTGGCAGTGTCACGGACACTTTATTTCTCAAACCACGATTCATCGTTCAACCAATGACATCTCTGACTTCTTTTTATGTTTATTCCTCTTGTTTGTGTTGAAGATGTGGGTGGAATAAACGACGATGATGTTAATTGGTCCAATAATTGGGAGTTCAGTTTTTTTAAATAGGATTTTAGATCCGTGAACAAATAAAATCGTCTTTATAATTATTCTCATATTGAATTCAACCCGACCCTACTTTAAATTAGTCAGACTAGATCTCAAGGATTTTTGGGAAAAAAAATATAAAGATCAAAACTTTTCATTTTATATAACATTTTTAATCAATTTGTGCCTTATGTGCTGGGAAGCGAAACCTTCATCTTTTGACTGGTTTTTTTTTTTTTTTACTATCTACCACAAAATTAAAGTTTATAATTGATTTTGGCGTTTAGTTTATATGAGGATCGTTAGAGCTTGTGGATTTACGTGCGCAGGGATTTGCAATTTGCAATTTGCAATTTGCACATAGGTATTCTTTGAGTTTCTCAAAAAACTTGAAAGCAACTGCCAGAGGTAACGACACATAAGATGAGTCGGTGACAATAGCGGGGCCACCAATGGAAGAGGCCGACAACTGCATTGCACTTTCTTTCTGAAATAAGAATTCGAGAATAAGTTATTTACATAAATTACATTTAATGAATAGAAAGGATGAATACAATGTAATGATTGTTGGAGCATAATTTCACAGAATTTGATCATTTGCTTTGATTCATAAGATCGACGAAAATTTATTTTGGCCATTTTAGTTTTCCTTTTGGATGAATACTAGCTCATAAGGTTCATTTTGAATTTTGGGATGTTGTTGTAATAAATAAATTTGTGAGAATATTTTATAAATATTAAAAATAGATAAAATTGTAATTACAATTAATGAAGAGTTGTGATTGGATCCTATCAGGAGCAATATCCTCCATTTGCTACTAAAGTCAAACCTTTATTTTTGTTTAATAAAATTATTTATACTTTCTAATACTAAGTTAGTTTACTTTATATAATATAAAGGCACAGACTATGGTGCACCACTGACAAAGTGGTGCACCGGTGCATCATACGATTAAAGGTTCAGATTTATTCGGCTTATAAAGATGGGGAAAGGCAACTTGAAAAATAATATTTATGCAATGACCCCAATAAGTTATTAAATTATAAAAATGCAATTGGGATTCACGTGGAAATCGAAACCACTTCTTTTTTCGCGATAAGCATGGCTGGATCAGAGACACGGATCAATAGATTTGATAGTGCAATACAGGTATCAACAAAGTAAGGATTAGACATTTGTGATAAAATGAAATGTGCATCATGACTCTTTTACGCTGGAGCTATCACTTTGGTTGGTCTAGTTTCATTCCTCTCCAACAGAGAAGTGCTTAGCATTGGTCAGGAGGTTTGTCGTCTACCATTTCCAACGGATTGGCCATCTAGTCCGCCAAAGAAGACAATGGCGGCCGAACAAGCCCACCTGTCAGCACTGATAGGCCGGTGGAGCCATTGCAATTAGAAGTGGTCGTTGGATCACAGTGACATGGATCAACACATTTGATAGTGCGATAAAGTTATCAACAAAGTAAGGATCAGACATTTGTGATAGAAACTTACAATTGCGGCAAAACGAAACGTGCACCATGGCTCTTCTATGTCGAAGTCATCGCTTCGATTCATCTAGTTTCATTCCTCTCTAGCAAAGAAGCACTCAGCACTGATCAGGAGGTCTATCGTCTGCCATTTCCAACGGATTGGCCACCTAGTTCACCAGAGAGGACAACGGCGGTCAGGCAAGCCCAATGCCGACACCGATAGGTTGGTGGAGTCATTGCAATTACAAGTGGTCCTTCATTATCATAGGATTACAAATAATTCTGGTGCCAAATTGCAATTCATTATTTTTAAGGACCTCGGGTGCTTTACCTTCTCATCTAAAATGCAGGTTGCATTACGACCGTTGATCTTATGGAGCACCAATGCACCACTTTTTCAGTGGCGCACCATAGTCTCTCTCTAATATGAAAAGGAAAGTGAGGACAAGCAACGATGGAGAGTGCAAATAACATTTCTTTTATATGGAAAACTTTGTCAGTATTACTTCATGTAACTTTATTTTTTAAATCAAAATTTGATTGGATTAGTTAGAACTTTGAAACCCCAAAAAATCCCTTCTATAAAAGGAAGAAAATATATAGGAAGAAATATGTACAGTATTAAGAATGAAGTAATAGTTGAGCGTCAAATGTTGACAAAGAAAGATTATTAAAATTAAAGAAAATGAAAAATAATTTTAAAGCTCAAATATAATAAATTTTTAAGTATTTTTGCATTATATAATAAGAGATTATTTCTATGCTTAAAAAGTAGTCAACATTATCATTGTATATCTCTAAATACAATATTTAACATGGTAGAAAAGCCTGCCTACTACACCTACCATTCAATATGTTTGTCAAGTAAGTATCTATTTCTTTATCCAATAATAAAGGTATTTTTTGCTAATAAAACACCTTTATTATTGAAAAGCTCAATCTTTATGAATTGATATCCTTAATTATATTAAACATATGTAGCAGAACCTTGCATGCTTTTGTACTAAAGATTTGTTTCAATTAACTTGTTGTTCATGAAGAGGCATATGGATCGATGATTCTGACTTTTAAAAAGAAAGATAGCTCTTTACTTGCATAAAGCATACCCTAATTCTTTAATTCCTTTATTTGAAATTAAAATCTCCTTTTTATTCGAAATTGATTTTCTATAATCATAATACACTTAGCAATCCATGTATTTCTATTTAAAATCTTGTTTCTCTTGAATTGCAAGAACATTTTGATATCTGCTTCTACATAATAACTGATTGAAGTCCAGTACTTTAACAGTTTTTACTTGTTGTCCCTATATAAGTTTTTCCTTCTTTGTTGAATGTACTCTATTTTCCAATGTTTTAGAAGTTGTTTGGTTTGTTTAAGGTCTAGTTCGAATCATTTGAATATCACTTGATTCCTAACAAACCAGATTATATAAAAAGTTATAATTATTTGGCACAATAGATTATTCTTTATTTCTTCCTATATATAACTTCCATGTATAATTGCTTGATCCTATGACTTAATGCCTTATTGATGGACTTCATGTATATATATTCCTAACTTTGATCCAAACCAGATTATCTTTGTAAAAACGCATCTAAAAAATAAATGATTTGTTGATTCCTCTTTAGAATAACAAAAAATGCAACTTGAATCTTGTTAAATCTTTCATTGTGCTAACAATTGTTTAGCTGGTAGAACTTCTGAGCATGCTTTCCAAAATAACAACAAGACTCTTATTGGAATTGGTAAACTTCATACTATTTTTCGTAAAACTTTTTCTCCTTAAGAGCAATTTAGATGTTGATAAAATAACATTTCATATCCTTTTTGTATTGTGTAATAGCCAAAACCAGATTTTTGCCAAGTTAACCAGTTTTCCACTTCTAACAATATCATAAGTGTTTGAAAAATCTTATCCTAATATATTCTATTAAAATTGGCTTAAACTATGTCTTTTTCTTCAATTCAAAGTTTGTGGTGATTTCAAATTTCCAACATAACTAATGTTTGGATGAATTAGACTTGCAATAGGCCACCAAAACCTACTTCCTAATTTAACCTTGTCTTATTTGCAAACACAAATTTTCTATTATCAGTGTTCTTATGTATTGTATATCCTTCCATCTCTATAATCCTATAATTCTAGATTTATTAATTTTCTTAACTTTCTCTCTTACGAAACTTTGAATGAAAACTTTACTTATCAATAATTTTAGTTGATTAACAATCCTTTACATTTATTTTTGTAATAATGCTTTATTAAATGCTTTTAAATCTAGGAATCCAAGCCCTTCTTTAACTATGGGTTGTTTAATCTTTTTCCAGGTGATAATATGAAGTCTTGTAAACTTTATTTGTCCTTCCTACCAAAAATTTTGAAGTATAGCCTTTATTTTTTATATGTCCTTACATTTTAACATTGTAATAGCCATATGATAAGTTGACATTCCTTTAAGCATAACTTTGTTAAAAACTTATATTCCAACTTAGGACAAATAATAAGCCTTCTAAACTGGTAATCTCCTTGTGACTTATTATAAAGTATTTTTTTCTATTAAGTCTTTTCCTTTGGAATCATTAATTCAAGACCCCAAATATTTACCTATATTTATAACCAATTTCACACTAAGTAATTGTGCTAATAATTCCTTAATTGTGTAAGGAGTGTTAGAATTGAACCATACCTCTTATTTTAGTTTATTAATATGAAGTCTTGACCATTTGCCAAAACTGGACAACAACTCAATAATAGTATTGCAAGATTGTAGAATTGCTTTAAAGAAAATAATTAAATCATCAATATAGAATAAATGACTAATTGTTAGAGCCCTTTTGAAAGGTTGTATACCTTAAATATGACTTTTATCTTCTTCATTAAGGATCATTGCTATGAGCACATTAATGCATAATAAAAAAAAAATAAGGTGATATTGGATCACCTTGTCTTAGACTCCTACTAGGCTTGACTTGTTCTATCTTAAAGCATTCCATTAAGCATTGAATCCATTGCTGATCAAATTTTATGTGTCTTGAAACCTATTGGATAACATTCCATTTGACTTTGTCATAGGTTTTATGGAAATTAACTTTCAAAGCTGCCTAAAAATGCTTTCAACTTTTAATCTTGCTTATAAAATTTGTTATTTTTGTAGCCAATATAATATTATCAGAAATTAGTCTTCCTTTAATGAAGGCATTTTGCTACAGCATAATAACTTTATTTATAATTTTCTACGACATATTAACTAAAACTTTAGATATAAAATTTTATAAGTAATATTGCATGAGCCAATAAGTTAAAAATTTGCTATGAACTTTTGTTCTTTGCCTTTGGGATAAGACACATGATAGTTTAATTCATAGACTTCAACAAATATCCTCTTTATAAAAAAAAAAGACTAATTATTTCCTAAAATTACTTAAAGAAATCTGATTGTGAATCCATCTACTCTTGATGTGTTATTAGGATTCATTTGAAATATAACATCTTGAATTTCACAGGTTGTGAATTAAGCATTGAGAATTTCAATATACTTATTATCTAAATAAGGCATTTGGATTTGTTATAAGTCTAGGAACTTAAAAGTGGTTGTTGAATTCTCATATAATTTTTGAAAATAGTGAACAACTAACTTTTTAGGTTCTTAATGGTCTGAGTGCCAATTGCTTTCTTTATCTTGTAAAGCTTAATTTTCCTTTTATTTCTTTTATAATTCACCATAATGTGGAAATACTTGGTATTATGATCTCTATTGATTAACCATTTTTATCTAGCTTTATATGCTAACTTGATTTGTTGAAAATGTAAATAAAAATCCAATTGTTGTCTCACTACTTTTTTCATATCATGATTACTCATGTATGGATTCTTGAAATCTATGTAAATTATTTCCTAGTTCTTGAATTTTCAAATAATTTTTTCAAAAAAAGATCTATCCTATTTTATTAATTCTTTTCTCATTTCATCCAACTAGTTTATTAATTAAAAATACTATTGAGCCTTTTTTATGTCTATTCGATGCATTAAACATAATTTCTTTGCATGATGGATGTTCTAGCCATATATTTTGAAATATAAAAATATGAGTTCTTTAAGAATGTTACATATTAGTTAAGATTAAAAAGTGAAGAGTGATTGAAGCAACTATTGGCAAAGCATGCACATAGGTATAAAGAAATGATATTAACCATTTTTCATTACATAAGCTTCTATCAAGCTTGTCCCTTATAATAGAAGGACTTAATCTATTATTTATCTAGGTATCAAGTAACCTATTTTGAAACGCAACATTTTAAAAGGATATAGTGCCCTTTATTATGGAATATAAACTAAATTTGTCTTTTAAGTACATTACTTAAAAATCATCCATTGATAATCAAGGATGTTGAAATTTGACTACCTATTTGTTTCAAGAAATTCCATAGGAGGTCTCTATTTTGTAATTTCGTAGGTCCATAGATACTTGTAACAAAAACTAAACCAAAAAATGGATAAGCCACCTTTAAATGTACTCAATAAAGGTTAATTTAAATTAGCTTAACCATGATACTTTCATGCCATCTTCCAATAATACCACCATTATGTCCTTTCATATTTAATCAACTATATGGGTATAACCTATATTATTTAGTATTCCATTAACTTTTTCTAGAGGAAGCAAAGATAAAATTTGGACATTGCCAATTTATAAGATATTTATATCTTTGAATTGTAAAGGCACAGCTTAAGCCTTTAAATTTTCATGCTTTCCCGGGGCTTAATTTAGGATAGCCCTTTGCAAACTTATAGCACAGGATGCAAAGTTATTGAGTAAGTTATTAACCTACATATTTATATGATCATTAATCATCCACTCAATTTTAAAGATTATACTTTAAGATTAAAATAATTCTCCCTTTTGTTGTTGAATAAATGTGTGATTTATATTGTTCTTTTTTGTTGTCATTTCCTATTTGAAGGTTTTATCTTTTCTTTCTAATTTTTTCCTATTATTTGCAATTTCTTCAGTATTCTATATAACATCCTAATCTTAGCAAAAATTTTCCTTTTCATAACTTCCTTGAGTAGATACCAAATTTAATTTATCCATACTATTACTAATATCATTATATAGTATAGATGTGGACTGAAAAATTAGTGAACTTGAACCTTCCAATTTTTAGGTAATTGAAAGTGGACTTCTTTGTTATTGACTCTTAAACTTTCTGAATTCTTGTTCTAAAATCTTTATGATCATAATCTCCTTTTATTAGCAAAGTTTTCACTTGAATCATGCATATGTTTTCATATCATTTCTTCTTAAGGCATATCTACATGAACATTATTAATTTTAACTTAAACCATACATAAGCTGATAATGACACAAACCAATAAAGAGAGATTAAATGTCTTAATAAGGCATTAATCCAGTATTCATTAAATGCTTCCACCAAAGTAGAGGAAATTTAGTCTTTAAAATTTTATTAATTAGTTTCTATTGAAGCAAGGTTATTTAAATAATTTATTTATTCCTATATCACAAGTAAACCTAAGCTTTATGTTGGGTGAGGATTAGCATATCAAGCACTTCTATGAAGATGAGCTATTAATGTTTAAGATTGCCAATGATGAGACCTTATACACATACTTCCTATCATTCTAAGTGATAAGTTAGGATTTAAAAGTTCTTCTACTAGTTAAGCTTGATTTGCATTAAACATTGGAAGTGTGTTGATTACTATGTTATACTCATCAATTTCCATATTGAAGTTTAAAGTGCTTGGTTGTAATTTTGTAACATTACTAGGTTCCTTTTCCTTAAAGCTAGATTAAATGTAAGGAGTATTGGTGATAAATTATATTCCTTCAAGTAGAATTAAATTGCAAAAAGCTTATTAGTGTGTTAATATAAAATCTTTATTTGTTAATGTATGCACCATAAGGAACAAAGGATTTGTTAAAGCATAGTTCATACTTTGATCCTATATGCCTATGTTAGGAAAATGTTCATATTTAAGCGGAGATTTTGAAGATAGGTTTATATATCTACTTTCTATTTAACTTTGCACATTATTTTGCTAATCATTATTTTCTAGTTCCTCTTAATGCTTAATATCCATGGATGACTTTTCAATGGATTCTTTAAAAAGGTCTTCCTCTAAAGATGGGCTTTCTAATTGATTTTATTGTTTATTATCAAATATAGAACTTGTTCTTGCTTGGTATTTGAATTTGCACAAGCAATGTTAGTAGGAAAATAATGTAAGTCGGAATTTTCAAATTTCAACCGAATTTTAGTTCTCAATCTCCTGGGATCATTATCAAAGGCTCTAGTATTTACAATAAAGTGTGATCTATCTAGAACCTAAACTTGAAAATGATTATGCATGCCACTCATTTGTCTCTTAATATCTTTAGTTACTTGTTCATAATTATGAGTACAATTATATAAAATAGAGATTAAACATTCTTTCATACTTACATTGAACCTAAATAAAGGAGTCATAATCTAATCACAGGCGGAAGCTTATAGGCCTTAATCTAAATTTGCATCCTAATAAATCTCAAATTTTGAGGATATCCTAAAGGTCGATTAATCTATTCCATCTTACCTACCATAAAGCCCATATATTTAGCAAATAGAATTGTCATGACCTAAACTTGATTATGACGGGTATAGATTCCATTATTTGATTTTCTTCAGCCTCAATACTATTTACATAAAATTTACTTATTGAAAATCTCTTTATTTTTATGGTGACTTAATTTTTATTATAAATTTACATATTCAAAAGTAACATAAAATGCTTATAGAATATAAAATCCATCATATCTGTTTATATAGATAATCTAATCTCCTAATTTAACTATCAATTCCCTAACAAGATGATCTTAAATTCTTCATAAATGTAACAAAGTTTAAAAATATTTATTTCAACCTAAAAATATTAAAAATAAAAAAGAATGAGTTATTGAAAACTTAGTGAGTATATATTTACCATAACCATGCTTAAAATCAATTACATAAAACATTTCAAATGTTAATTTGAATTAGAATAAAAAAGAAATACAATAGTAAATCAAATCCTTGGATTTTATAACATATGATATTAATTTTTAGGCTAACACATTTCTGCATGCAACTTAAATTTCCCATTTTATATCATAATTTATAATAGAATCAACCATTCAATTTACATAACAAAATTACAATTTTGCATACAAGCCATTTTAGGAAATTATCAAATTTTCAAGTAGCTAACAAAGTTCAATCACAACCAAATCATCACAATTGCATCAAACAAAGCTATTCAAAGACAAGTAAATCTTAATGTCACAACATAATTCACAATTTATAGTAATATATATATATATATATATATATATATATATATATATATATATATATATATATATACATCTATCTTTTAACTCCCAAGTCTATTTTATACCTTTCCAAGCTTTTCATCCTTATCCCTTTAGGGTCTACCTTATACTTTTTACAAATATATCATTGAGAATTTTCCATCTAATATTCATAACATCATCCTCATCATAGTTTTCATCTCAAATGCCACTCATAGCATAATTCACAATGCAATTTAAGCACTAGAGTTCAAGCTCCACACATTGCAATCATAATTCAATTTCATTGTACATAACAATATATGTCAGTATTACCATGCCCTTTTGCATAACCACAAATATTCATCCATATCATAAAATGATTTGTACTACATTATCCAATAAATTTTCATAATACATATAATAATGTAATTCTAATCATACATAACTGTATCATTTATCATTGCAATCTAATCATAATCCAACAATAATTGATGATAACACCACCACATCTTCTAAGCATGCTCAATTAACATTCATTCAAACTAATAATCACTACCTTATCACAGACATTATTTCTATGCTACTCATGCATGGCCACAAGGGTGATTTAATAATAATTCATAACGTATAATTATACTTTTAAGAATTTACTATTGGATATATTCATGATCAATATCATTTATAAGTAGGATTATAAAAATGTTATTTAAACAAAATAGTATTAGAATATTTATTTAGAAATGATATATACTTACCTAATGATGATTACCCACTTTTAGATGCTACACAAGATTCATGATTATTTTTTACTTTCTTCCTATTTCACCATTTATAATGATAAATTATAAACACAAAACATTACTTATCTTATTTCTAAGTATTCTATTCTAAGTTCAAATCATAACATAATAATACTCTAGGTCATTAACTTTTTATGTTTTTTCAATGTTAGCTTTTAAAATTAAAATATGGCCTTACATAATGATGTTTAAAATTAAGTTTATATGAATAAAATATTAAAATGTGATGCTTTTAACAAACTCTATTCATACTACTCTACCATCCTATATTCTTACTTTCTTATATTTTTAAAATTATCATAAAGAAATTAGAGATTTTCATAAATGAAAGCTTTTCAAGTTAAGTATAAAATAATTAAAATATTAGAGCTTCTTGTCATTAACTATTGTCAACCATCATTTGTCACCCACCATCACCCATTGTCATTTATCACCAATTGTTTGTGACTTCAGTCGCCCATCACTCGTTAATAGCTATCATCTATTGCTGATGATTATAATTGATCATTATTCATTATTAGTAACTATTATCAATCATCATTTATAGTTGGTGACCATCATTCAATGCTTTCTATCACTAATCACTAGTTTTTAAGCTTGTACTATGCATGGGTATTTATTATTTTTTAATATAAAAATAAGAGTAATAAGGATATAATTAAAAATTATAAAAGTTTATAAATTTAATTTATCATATTTATTTAATAAATATATATTTAAATTTATAAATAATAAATTTTTTATTAATATTAAAAAAGTTAAATGTTATAATATATAATTAAATAATTTAATTTAATTAAAATTTTAAATTAATATTTTTATAATCATAAATTATGTTACATTTATATTATTTAGTGGTATTCATATTTAAATTGTAATGAATAGTAATGAATAGGAAAATACAAAATAAAATATACAATTAAGAATATAAAAGGAATAATAATAGTATGTAAACAGTAAAATATCATATTTAATTTAAAATATAGTATTTGAACATTGATATAAAGAAAATATTGTCAAAATTTAAATAAATAAAGTTTATTTTAATTTATTAATTTATTTACTAAAAATAAAATATTTAACAATATAATTCAATTCATACTTTTCACATTAAAATTTTAAGTTTTTTAAAATATTTTTATAATAAAATTAAATATTACACACACACACACATATATACATATATATCATTTAGTGATATTAATATTTAAGTGGTAGATAAAAGAAATGGATATGAAGACAAAAATAATGTAACAAATAAAAGAAAGAAAAATAATGTGTGAATTGTAAAGTAATTTAAAAGTTAAAATTATAGTGAGTAATTTAGTAATTTAAAGAAATTAAAATTTTAAATTATATAATATAAAAATTTTTAAAGAATAAAATATTTCAATTTGTATCTATACTTCTTAACAATATAAACGTATGAATTACAAATAATATGATGATATTAAAAAAAGAAAAGAAGATGGAATGAAACAAATAAAAAAATAAAGTGATTCTAATATTAAATAATGTATGAGTTAAAAATATAATATATAGTTGAAAAAATTAATTTCTAAGTTAAAAAAGATAATAACAAAAAATCAAATACTGCATAAGTTATAAATTCTTGATAAGATATCAATTATATTTTTAATTTAAAATATAATAAAATAATATCAAAATAATATATATTAATAAATTTTAAATAAATAAATTTATTTTGATTTTAAAATATTTTATTGAATAATAGAATATGTAACAAATTATTTGAACAAAAAGTTTTTAATGAATTTTAAGCTTATTTGAAATATTTTTATAAAAAATTTAAATTTATCATTCATAACCGTAATACTTTGTAATAAAAGTATCTAAGTAAAAAACAAAAAAAATGTAATAGAATATACATACATACATACATACATACATATATAAAAAAGAAAGACAATAGGTGAATTATATAGTAATATAAAAGTTAAAATCGGAAAATATAATATAATTCAATTAAATTAAAATTTTAATTTATTTAAAAAACAAAAAGTAAAATAGTGTGTAAATTGTGAAGTGATCTTGATAAAATCTCCATTATATTTTATATAATTTAAAACATAGAAAAATAATATCAAGATAATATATATTAATAAAATTTAAATAAATGAATTTATTTTAATTTTTAAATATTTTATTGTATAATAGAATATGTGATTAATTATTTCAATTAAATTTTTTTAATTAAATTATAAACTCATTTGAAATATTTTTATAAGAAAATTAAAATTATCATTTTATATCAATAATACTTTGTAATATTAGGATTAAGATATAAATAATAATAGACATATATATATATATATATATATATAAAGGAGATAGATAATAAGTGAATATTATAATAATATTATAGTTAAAATTGAAAAATATAGTATAATTTAGTTGAATTAAAAATTTAATTTATTTAAAATAAAAATAAAATATATCATATTATATATGTATTTTTATTCATATCCATATCTAAATCATTAATAATAAGACTGGTAATATAAAAAGTAAAGAAATAAAATATGTAATAGAGTAAATAAAAATAAAAACATATTATTCTTAAGTTAAGTAATATAAAAGTTAAAAATAGAATATATAATTAAATATTTTAATTAAAATAATTATTTAAATTATTTTATAATAAAAATTAATTATATTATATTTATATTAATTAATAATATTAGTATTTGAATTATAAATAACAGAAATCGAACTTAAAAAAATGTATATAATAAAGTATTCAAAAAAAAGTGAAGTAGTGTGATCCAACAACTTCGGCAAAATCTTAATTAATATATATTTATATGTATAAATTTTAAATAAATAAATTTGATTTTAATTTTTAAATATTTTCATTAAGTAATAATACATGTGATTAATTATTTTAATTAGTATGTTCTATATTAAAATTTTAAATTATTTAAAATATTTTATAATAAAGTTAAATATATCATGTAGTATCTACATTACTTTGTATTATTGGTATCTAATTTATAAATAATGGTAATTCATATGAAAAAAGAGAAAAAGACCAACATCCAATAAAATAAATTAATAAAAAGAAGAGCAATAATAAATAAGTGATAAACTATCATAAGAGTTAAAAATAAAATTTATAGTTAAACAATAAATAATAAAAATAGATATGAAAAAATATAATTAAATTAATAAAAAAATAATATGTAAGTTATAAAATAATGAAGAAATTAAAAATGAAATTAAAACATAAACATGCAATTGAGTGTATAAAAAAAAGAGAAATAGTACATGAGATGTAAAATAACATGATCATTAAAATATGATTTAAATTTGTAAAATAAAAATAAGTACATGAAATGTAAAAAAAATAGAATATAAATATATATAAACTTGCATTAAGATTTAAAACAAAGTCCAAAAAATTTTATAAAAAAGGTAGCAAAATTACAATAGGAAAAATATTTATAAAAGAGGCATTATTGAAAAAAAATGAGAAGTTTTGGAAAGAAAAAATTTCATATAAAGCTAATACTTGTCTCAAAAAATAATAAAAAAAAGAAGAAAAAGCTTGTTTTAATAGTTAAGAAGATATAGATATCTAAATTTAAAATTAACAAATTTAAAACGTATGATATAAAATTCAAAATATATGATATATATTAAAATAATTCAATTAAATCTTTAATTTATTAAAAAATTGTAATAAGATTTCTTATGATATATTGATACTATTCAATGATATTAGTATTTAAACTAAAAATACATGAAGTCAAAAAAAAAAAAACATAAAACGTGTGATGAAATAGATAAAAACAAATAGAAAAATTATATAAAATATAAAAAATTAAAAATATCAATCGATGTATATTTGTAATAGTAGTCCTTATACATAATATTAGCAATTAAAAAATGGTCAAGTAAAAAATTATTTTTTGACAGGGCTTCTTTCTGCAATTATAAATTTTATTAGAATCATAAATGATAAAATAAAAAAAATTCTTTAATTTTCTAACATCAATAAGTTAATTATTTCATTTATATATCTTCTAAGAGGAAAAAAGATTCTTGAGAGATCTTTTCTAAGTATGAAGATTTAAAATATAGTATATAAAAATTAATATAAAGAATATATTAAAAATATAATAAAATAAATTTTAATTTAAGTTTCATATTTTTGCTAAAAATAGAATATATGATTATATACATCTATTAATAGTATCTAAATTAAATTTTTAAATTTTTAAAAAAATTTATAATGAAATTAATTATATATAATGATATTAATTTTTAGTGGTAAACAACGGTATATATATATATATATATATATATATATATATATATATATATATATATATATATATATATATATATATATATATATATATATATATATATATATATATATATATATATATATATATATATATAAGAAAAGTATGCAATGAAATAAAAAAAAGGAATAAAGATGGGTCATAAAAGTAATTTAAGAATTATATTAAAAAATATAATATGTATAGCTAATTAATTTAACTAAATTAAATTCTCAACTTATTTAAAATAAAGTTAAAAAATAAGCTTAATTTTAATTTTAAATATTTTTATCAAATAGAATATGTAATTGATTATTTCAATTTATATTTTGTACATTTATTTTTTAACATATGTAAAATATTTTTACAATAAAATTAAATACATATTATTATATTTATACTATTTAGTAATATTAATATCTAAACTGTAGAAAAAATAAAAAAAAGGAATTGAGCAAACAAAAAGAAGATAAATAAGTTGTAAAGTAATATAAAATTTAAATTATATCTATAAGCTATTTAAAATAATTTTATGCAAAAGTAAAATATATCCTATTACACATATATTTATTTGTGAAAGTAATATTTGATTTATAAATAACTAGAGTGGATATGCAATAGATCAAATAAAATGAATAGAAACAATTAGCATACTAAAAAGAAATATAAGAGTTAAACTTAAATTTTATACCTAATTAATTATATTAAAATTAAATTAAATTAAAATTTTAACTTACATAAAATGTTTTTACAATAAAAATAAAATATATTGTGGTATATATATACTATCAATGAAGTGAAAAAAAATTAAATAAATAAATTTGGTATTAAATTTTAAATATTTTTAAACAATAAAATATATAATTGGTATGAGCATAAAAAATATATACATTGAAGCATATATAATTAACATCTAAATTATATATAGGTATAAAAAAAGTGCTTAATTCATAAAATTATAAAGTAATAGAGCGAAGTAATATTGAGATAATATTGAAAAAAATTAGACATATAAGTTTGATTTTATTTTTTTTAAATATTTTCATTCAATAATATATATACAATTAATTATTTTCATTATTATCTTTTATATTAAAATTTTAACTTAAATATATGTATATAAAAAAATTAAATATTTCATGATATATTTATATCATTTTATGATATTAATGTCTAAATTATAAATAATAATAGATATTACAAAATAAAAATATATAGTAAAGCAAATAAAAATAGAAGAAATAATAAGTAAGATGTAAAGTAATATAAAAGTGAAAAATAGAATATATAGTTAAGTATTTCAATTCAATTAAATATTTTGATTTATTTTGACTATTTATGTTACAAAAATAAAGTATAAAATTTTTAGTAAAATTAGTGCTTAAGTCATAAATAATAACTTTATACACAAAAAATAGAAAAAAAAACATACAATTGAATAAATTAAAAAAAGAGTGAAACAGTAAATGAGTTTTAGAATAATATAAAAAATTAAATTAGAATATGTGATTAGGTAATTTAATTAAACTAAAAGTTTTCATTTATATAAAATATTTTCAAAATAAAAATAAAATATATTTTGATATATTTATATTATTTAATGATATTAGCATTAAAATGATAAATAACAAACATGTATATAAAAAATATGTAATAAAATAAATAAAAAATAATATATATAATAATCTAATACGATGAAGTAATAAAATGAATAAAGAAAAAATTATATAAAAAAGAAACAAATATGTATATAAAGGGAAGAATAAAAGCTCTATTGTTTTTTTTTTTACCATGGAACTCTGTTCGAGGAAAAAACTGGAAGCCCATTGGAAAGCGCAGAAAGCTAGCAAGCACCGAAAACTTGAGGGGGAAATGAACAAAGGAGAGGCTCCACACGACACATCAGCAGAAAAAATTAATAAAAAAATGAGAAGAGAAACCTTATTTTTTATATATAGATAGATTACCCGTTATTATTAATCATTATTATTCTCACCATATATCATTAGAAACCGCTGTTAAGCAGCACATTTTCGTGATTACTTTCAACTAGTTCCATAATGCAATTTTTTTTCCTTCATGATCCTCAATTAAAACTTAAAGCTTAAAAAATGATCAAAACATTATTCGATGGTTTTAAATATAAGCTTAATTTTACTAAAAAATTAATATCCTTTTCAGAAGTACCAAAAAAATAAACAAAATAATTTAGAAGAGATTCGATCCTAGAATCTTTTTGTGAAATCCACTGCTAATTTTGATTAAAAATTATAAATGTATAATGTCATATGCCTACAAATTAATATGGTGAACACAAAAAAAGAAAAAAAAAGAAAACAAAAACACAAACTTGGGTTTTAAAGCTAAAAAAATACTAAATTTTACATCTACAACGTTATATATTTTTAATTTTCATTCAAAATTAACGGTGGATTTTATAAAAAAAATTCGAGGATTGAGTCTCCTCCCAAATATTTTAATTATTGATTGATAATTCATTGAAACTATATAAATTTTTATAGGAAAAATTAATATTGCCATTAGAATTGTCGAGTGGTGTTTTCATGATTTTCAAAATATTTATATTTTATATTTTATCAAAATAGAGGCTTTTTATTTCTAATTTTCATTTAAAATAATTAAGGATTGTGAGAAAAAAATGTTTTCTATGTGGAATGCTTAAAATATGTTGAAACAGCCATTAAAAAATGTTGAGGCGAATCAATAAAACGAAGCTAATTTTTTTTTTTTAAAGGGAAGTGAAAACCTAGCCTGCATTTTAAAAGACAAGCTGGGTTTTAGTGCGCTTTGAGCTAACATTGTCAAAGTTGTTGAAGGATAACTGAAACTTTTTAATTTTCATTTTCTTCCTCAAATTTATTTTGAAGTTTTAATTTTTGTTTTAAAAATTTTCAAATACATATAAAAAAATTAGCCCAAGTGTTTAAATCTATACTAAAAATAAAAGAAAAAAGGAATTTGATCCAAGCCTTTATATTTATATAGAGACAAAAATTTTGGCTTAACTTATTTTTATAAGCCCATAAATTTATTAGAAAAAAAGTCTTGGAGTAGAAATAAAATTAAAATAAATTTAAGATATAAATCGTAAAATTTACAATAAGTAAATTACTTAAAAACCTCTTTTATGTATAGATATGTGTTATTTATTTATTGACTTGTTAATCAAAATATCAATATCCAAATTTTTAGTTTAGATATGTAAGAACTATTCAATTTATATTGATAATTATAAAATCAAATATTTTACTTGTGCCAAAATTTCAGTGATTTAATAACATTCAATATTATATTAAAAACTTTATTTCCCATTAAATTTGAAGTTAAAATTTGAAATCGTACATATATATTAAATGAATTGTCACTCTATTATAGTAAAATAAAAACCTTTGCAGGCATTAAGCGAAATCAGATACCTTATAGATGTATATCCTTAACCATTGTATATTTAATTGTTTGATAATTATCTTATTTAATAAATACACACAAAATTACCTTAAGTTTTTTAATTAAATTGAAAGATATGTTGATAAAATTAAAAGACACGGTAATAAAGGAAAGTGTTGGCCATACCAGGCATTGTTTGGTAATTTTTTATATTTAAATTAGTTGAATGTACACATTTTTTAATTATATAATCAAATAATGATTCAAATTTATATATAAATATATTATTATATATTATTAAATTACATATTATATAATATGCATTTAAAAAGGGTTCGATAGTGTAATTTTTCACACCTATATTTGTATTTGATAAAATCCAAAAAAAAGTTTTTTTATCCTTATTTATATTAATTTTCAAAATCCCTTATTTATCCGAATGAGAAAAAATAATGATACCTATTGAATGAGTATGGACCAAATTGTGATCACCACCGTCCACTCTATTTTAAAATTTAAGCGATATCGTAAGTCCGCAAGCCAGCCGATGATACGCATGAAACAACGGATCCTACGGTTAAACTTTCATTTGAAAAAAAAGTGTCCAGGAAGGGAATTCCAGTTCGGAAGGGAGTGACGTTTAGCAGAGAAAAATAGAAATGAAAAAGAGTGAAACGACGTTCTGAATGGACAAGAAGTCGTTATCGGGCGCATCTTGGTTGACCTCTGACACATTAACGCATTCTTCTGTTTGAGAAGCCACATACCATGCCTTCCCACCTCTCTTCAATTTCAACCTCAACCTTACTTCTCTTCTATAAAGCTCGCTCTCATGGCTGCCCTCCTTTTTATTCCTCCAGACGCTTTCGTTCTCAGCTGTTTCTGTGTCAGAAGATGTCTTGTTCCTCTCAGAACTCCTTCCCTACCCTTACAACCGTCAACATATCTTACTCAGACCTTAAAGTATCTCTCTTTCTCCCTTTTCTTTGTGATTATGGTGAACAGAGCATGATTCTGAATAATGGGTTTTATTCTATTTACAGAGCATGATTCTGAATAATGGGTTTTATTCTATTTATTGCCCAGCGTTTAAGAAAGTTGTGTGTGTTTGTGTGTATGTGATGTTAATTGCAGGTTTGATGCTTGGTTTTTTTGTTATATTCTTAAGAATTTTGTGGGTATCTGGATTTCTGTGGGTTTGATGTGTAGGAAAATTTGGGTTTTGATTTGATGTTCATATGTTCTTGTTGATTATGCCAGGATAAGAACTCTGACTTGTCAATGAAGATTGAAGAAGGTTTTGGTCCCAATGGGCTGGGAATCGTATCGGTCACAGATGTAAGTGTATACTGTTTGTAAGTTGCTTGTTGAATTGATTATGCCATTTTTTATGCTTCGGATTTTTATTTACATCCATTTGGGGAAACCGAGAAAAGTCAATGTTGTTCTTCAACTTCTTTTTCATTTTTGGTACAGTTGAATTTCATATGTTTTGTTGCAGCCCTTAGCACCCTTCATTTATTCTTTTGGAGCAATAAGAAATAAGAAATTTTTTTTTGGATTGATGAAGGAGTTGGTATCCAATCATTTGTTGGGTTTGCTTATTCCAATGGATGGTCGGTAAATATTTGTGCCGTAAAATCTGATGTTCTCGTTCTCTGTCAGCACTGTGTGTCCAGTGCGCCTACTTGAGAATCCACTTAATTTTTTGTGATAAAGTTTCTGTTAGTATTCCAAATCAGTGCGTTTAAATGGTTTAGCTTTTTGTTCTGGAACTGGCTATTCCTCTGCATTGATTTTATGATTGCTTTATATTTTGTATTCTTGTAATCTTGTTGTATTGGACTTGACTGTAGGTGCCAGGATACTCTTCATTGCGCACAAATCTTTTGCGCCTTGCTCCTAGGTTTGTGCTGCAAGATAGATTTTCCACATACATCAGAGATGCATAATTTTAACATGTGAACAAGAAGAAGCAGCAGCATGGTATATTGTTGCTAATTGGTTTTTTCTTTACTCATTTAGATTGGCTTGTCTCCCTGAAGATGTGAAGAAGGAACTTGAAGATCCTGATAGCAGGTAACTTGTTTTGCTTTTGAGATTCATTAGTTACGGCTATTGAATTTTGTTCTGTGTCACATATTCCACTTGATTCTGTATCCTAAATATATCATTATCATTTGGCAGTAATCCAACAAACTGTACTTGGGTCTATCTTGAAGTGATAAAAGTTATGGTTTCTTCTGTCATTCATGAATTTATAGGTACAATTTTGGTTGGAGTCATGGGAAAGAGAAGCTTGAATCTGGGAAGCCTGGTAACAATCTCACCCGTTAGATATAATAAACTCCATGATTAATTTAAGCAAGCTTTGAAGTTCTGTGGTGTAAGATGACTCATGACAAAGGAAGCCTGATATACCTTTTTTTCTTGATTTCTCCAGTGATTATATAAATTTGTTTATTATTTTCCAGTTCTAACCTGTTTGAATGTGCAGTTTAGGAGATACTTGACGTACTAGAAATGAGAACATGTTGTTGTCACCATGTTTTGATTTTTCTCACGTCTTTTATACAAGCATGCGAACTTGTTGCATTATATCAGAAGGGAATCATAAGTTATTGTTGCACATGGCAAATGGGCATTGGTTCGATTGAATGTGCAATTTAAGAGATACTTGACGTGCTAGAAATGAGAACTTCTTGTTGTCATCATGTTTTAATTTTTCTCAGGGTTGTATATACACACCTGTGAACTTGCTGCACGGTATCAGAAGGGAACCATAGTTATCACAACCAGGACAACAGCTGTATCACACATTTGTTGTTGTAATACTTTATTGTTGCGCATGGCAAATGGCCATTGCTTTTGCCTAGGAGGGAAGAAATTTTATCTGCATCTCTGATGCTCAGAACAAACCCTTAATAGATGACCGAAGTTCCTCTGGCTCACTTGGCAGAAAAGCACCCTTAAACCCCACCCCCTGCCTAGTTAAGTAAAAGGAGAAGCTGAAGGGAATATCTGGGGGAATGGTTCCTTTAATTGGCATGGGATAGTCACAATACAAGAATTGAATGCCTTTATTTCAGACTGCATGGCTTTGAGTATTAGTCCAAGCGACACCTGTCCATCCATTAGTAATTTAGTCCTATTTCGTGGTTTTGGAGATTAGCTTAGTTACTTTGTGGAAAGAAGGTCTTATACCATGGAAGGGTACTTTATCGAGTCATAAGTAATATTGTACTTATTACAATGGTAACGCACAACATCAATATAAAAGAAGAAATGTCCCTTGACATGATTGAATTATGTCCTTAGGGTGGCTTTAACTATGAAAGCTGTATTATAACTTTCAGAGAAAGTGTGTCTGAATTATGAGTCATAAAAAGTGACTTCTGACGGGGAAAGCTATATCATGTGTAATTTTTACATATAATTCTTGTTTGGTCACTTAGAGATAATACTGACTCTTCCTGCTAACATGCTTTCTAAATGATAATTTAATTGTTAATACATGAATGTAACTTCTGTCATGAAAAATTAATTATTCTGTTTGTGAATTTATTTTGCACATTTTATTGCAAAACTGATAAGGGATCTGCACGTGTTTCTTATATGAACCTTAATTTTTTTTTCTCCTTCTCCTATTTACTTCCGCAAGTGCAGATATGTTAAAAGGATCTTACTATGCAAATCCCATATTAGATATACCTACAACAGAGGCATCTTTGATACAACGGTAAAAGTGGACACAGACATCATTTATTTAGCTTTTCAAGTGTTTCTTTCCCTGGTTTTTCTATAATTCATATGACTAATGTGGTGTCAACTTTTTCTTTGACATACTTTGTTTCTTATTACTTAAGATCAGTGTCAATCGATGAATTTTTTAACATCTAAAATGTCGATCAGAAATGAAAGCACTTTCATATACCTAATAAATGCATGTTTCTACTCATATTTTTGTGTATTATGTAGGTATCCATCATATTGTGGATCAAATATATGGCCCACTGCTGCATTACCAGAACTCGAAGACGGTATGCCCTCAACTGATTTTATGTGTGAGCTGGTTGTCTTCCTGATCATTATAATATAGATTTTGATGTGTATGGCCTTACGCATTCTTCCTGTATTTCTACCTGGATGATCATAAAATTGATAATTGCATCCGTAGATCATTAGTTGTTATGCTCATGTTGCTTGTTGTCTTTCAGAATGAATCATTGTGCAGTGTCAACCTTTCTTATTTGCTGTAGTGTGTATGTAACAATTTTTCTGGCTCTGTAGCAGATGCTAATTCTTGAAGATCTTTTTTTAATCTTTCTGTTACACAATAGTTTTTTTTTTTTTGTGTGTATAAATCTTACTGTTACACCATATAAGTGAACAAAAATACGAACTCTAACATCTACGTTTTTAAAACTATATGACAAATGATTGGTAGAAGGGATTTTAGAGAAAACCTGGGGCAATCTTTCTGTTCTTTTGTTTTCCTTGTTTGCTATGTCTGAACTTAGATTTAGAAGATTAAGAGCATGTTATTGTATGTGTTTATATCCTTGTAAATATCAACAACGTGAGGTAATGATAATAAAATGTGCTGGTTTCTGCATTTTGATGGTTACTCAATCTCTCTCATTTATTTCTCATTTGTAGCTTTCAAAGCACTCGGGAAGCTGATGTTTGATGTTGGATTGATGTTGGCACATCACTGTGATCAATATGGTAAAATATCTCTTGTGAATGTTTGACTTTCTTTACTATGAATGGCTTCCTTCTGTTCCCTGTACTTCAATTTCTATGCATATTGACGAAAATGTTTATCTGCTTAATTTATTTCTAGGAAAATAATCTAACACCTTTTGAATTAAAATATTTGCAAAAGAAGACGAGATAGTAGGTTAAATTTTAGCTAAACATGCTCTGTTGAGTTGAGAGAACATCTGACCTTTTTTTTCTCATATTCTTATTACGTAGTAGAATGATTGATTTTCTTGACAAATCAGAAGTTTTATTTAATGATTTGCATTAATGTAACTTTAAATCCTCATTTTCCTTTATCAATTTTTTATGTTGTGAATTGGCCGTAAATTTTTAAGGTTGCAAATTTTAATATTTTGAACTTATTGGTAATGTGCTTATTTTTACATGAGATGGCAATTGCTGGTCTTACCTTTTGCTTCACGAACGAGTTCCTTTACCATTTACCCTCTGTATTCTTTTTTTCTTATTTGTTCCGTTGTTGCATTCTTTTGTTATCTTGATTACACTTGTCAGTTTCCAAAGCAATGATAGTTCACAAGGATGAAGGTCTGGAACCAATACTCCGTCGCTCTCGCTGTCATAAAGGACGTCTGCTGTATTACTTTCCTCCAGAAAAAGGGTATCTTTGATTTTATTTTAGTTTTGCTTGTTACGAGTTTTCCAGTTCATATCTTATGAATTCAGTGAGTTCATGCTTAGTATTTTGTATAAAGCATTCATTTCAGTGTCATCCCATTATGCTATCAGCAACAAGGAAGTGCTAAATCATTAACATATTAAACAGAATCTTTAAATTGCTAGTTTAAAAGTCTTTAACAGAGACAATAGATCAAAATTAAATCCTGTCATATAAATATATAAAAAAATGAAAAACTTAAATCCTCTCTTGGTCAGAGTTTCTCAGTCTGTTGAGCTGTACTCTAGTTGAAAACTCATTTTAATATATATTCATTTATTTTTTTTCCCTTGCATCAGAGTTTTAACAGCTCAGCATCTTTTGACTAATTAAAAATTTTAGAACCAATTATATGGTGGTCGAATGAAGGATCAAATTTTGGATGGTTGGTTGAAGGGTTGATCAGATCTTCTGATGGAAGTTTCTTCCCAATATCTTCAAGCCTAGACCTAGTTGTGGGCATGAACAAAAATTCTTCTGTTCATTTCAAGACTTCTATAATAATGTATAGAATTGTACCTGACAAGAATGCTGTTCAGATAATTTATCTTTCTCAAGTTTAAATAATTTCTCATCTATACCGAAGAAATGGTTAATTTTTTTGCGTTATGCATGCATAGTAGGATGCTAATGAGTTGTGGTTGACTTACTGCTACAGCACCTCAGATGTTAACTCTATGTCTTCTTGGTGTGGGTGGCATACAGATCATGGATCACTGACAGGTGATCTTCATATGCTTATTGTCCCTGGAATTTGCTCTCATGCCATTTTCATTGAAATTCTTATAATCTATAATAACGGCTCAGATCCTCTCGAGCAAACCACCAGATTGGTCTTTGAAAGATAGAGGTTGCATCAGATCTGATTGTTTTACGACGACTATAATTTCTGGAGAATTCTGATGTAATATCTATTCTTTAGGGGAAAATTTGATGTAACCTCTATTTTTCATGGACTAATTCGGTGGTTTACTCTAAAATTAATATGAGAAGTCTGTGGACTGAAAAATAAATAAATTTATGGAATACCAATAACATTGTTCATCATATGCCATCATTTGTCTAATTTTTGTTTCAATTCAATGTGTAGGTCTGACTTCTGGCATGTTCACTAGAGATGGTGTAGAAGTACCCTGCCCCGACAAAGCTGCTGGCCTATACATTCGAACACGAAATGATCAAATTGTCAAAGTATGCACTTCTGAAATTTCTATTAAGACAAGGCAAAACAATTAATAATTATTGGTAATTTTAACCTTTTTCCTTCATCAGTTCATTTTTTTCCTAATTATAAAAGCACCTCTTCCTTGTTAAAGAGCTTATCAGCAAGTCATTGTGATTTATTCATTTTCCAAGTTGTCCTCATATTTGTGGAATCCTATAGAAAACTCTGAGACCTTATTAAATTTTGATGGGTTGTTTCAGGTCTTCCATTTCTACCTTGAAGGGATGATATGTTTTAGAATGTATGTTAAGTCAAATGACTGGAAATTGTCATGAAACCTGCACTTTCCGAACATACTTATATATCATGAACTTTTTGTCATATGAAACATTGTCATAGAGTTCTTATGTGTAGAAGATCCTTAGATTTTAAGGGCTAAGAAAGGAGAATAAGCAAACTGAAGTAAAAACACCTTTTGACCTGTAAAATCATCATTGAAATGGATCAGGTCATATTGCAGAGATGTCCGATTGCTATATGGTTCATTTTAATGAATCATCAGGTATCTTTTAACTTATTTGCTTATATCCTTATGGCTCTATATTTTTGTGTATGACTGATCCTAATTGAAGAGTAATTAAATGTCTCTAGAATTTTCTGAAAGACTCAAATAAAAGATATTTCTGAAGTCTAGAATGCTCAAATTTTAGGACGATCTAATAGGAGTAACAACATAAAAAGGGATATATGATTCAGCATGATAAATTAAAGATTGAATAATCTTTTGTATGTCCTCTGTGTCTGTCTGGGGATGAAACCCAATATAAAAGCATAAAATGACACACGAGCTAGTAATATGTTCATTGAATTTCAACCCGTAATACTTCAGTCTGCTATCATTTTTAAAAGGATGAGAATGTGCATATTCTTAATAATTTTTCTTAAACTTAGTTCAAGCTTAATATTCACATGCTTTAGTGAATTGTATGTTCTCATTTTATATTTTCTCTATTAGGTTGTTTATGGGAAAGATGATATAGCTTACCAAATTGGTGAAACCACTGAAATTCTGTCTGGAGGTTTTCTTTGTGCAACGCCTCACTGTGTTCAGGTAATTTCTAAAAGTAAAACTGCCATAACCATAATTATTTTACAAACTTCTAATTATATCATGCCATGTGCTTTAATCTCGGTTTCTCATTTTCTGTGTTAAGTGTTGATGTCACACAATCAAACTCATATCTCTCTTGGTTAGTGATATTCTTATGAAGTAGCTGTCAACTTTCTTAGCATGAAGTTACTGCAAAAAATTCATTATGGAGTATTTTTTATTTGAGTGTAGCAAAATTTTCTTTTCCTTTCAACCTCGACTGGTGGGGGGGGGGATGGTGATAATTAGTGTGTTGAGTGCACAGCCAGCTTATATGCCCCCTCAAGCATGTACTATTAGGAGTCTCCTTTATTTGTCCACTCATATATAGAATACTTACACATGTCAAGCAATTTTGCCATAATTTACTGATAAAGCATGTATATGTGGACTTTGTGCTCAGTGTCTAGTAAATAAACATGTTTCTCTCAAACTGCGACATGATTAGTTTCAGATTTCCCCAATGTGCCATCTTTAATCTGTTTCCTTTTGTTATGAGTTTCTATTGGCATAAATTCGGATTTTCTGACATTTTTAGGCTCCCAAGGGAGAAGAGGCCACTGGCATTGAACGTTCTACATTTGCATTGTTCATGCAACCTGATTGGTACGTTCCATCCTCGATTCTAGACTCCTGTTATTTGAATTTTGTTGGTATGATTTCAATAATAACAACACAAAGCTCGCTACACTGCTTTAACATTTGATGAAATTGAGGTCGATGATCAATCTGAACTCAATTATGTGCACGTTTTGTTTACTTTTAGAAGGCCTAGAATTAACTCTAAAGCTCAATTGATTTTGCCATTCTTGCTCATTTTTGTACTGGCTGTGGGGGCATATTGGGTGAGAGCATTGTTTTTATATGAAAAATAAGAGAAGTAAATGTTAGTTATTAAATCTTGTATTATTAGCTAAGATTAAAATATAATTAAAGGCCACATGACTACTCAAGAAAAGCTCATGGAATCATTTAAAATAGTCTTATAACTTAAATACTTTTAAAATTTTATATTTTAAGCTTAATCCTTTAATGTGAAATTTGATAATTATGATTTACTCCTTTGAATTTCACAAAAATAATGCTCTCACTTAATATACCTTGACTGTTTTATTTTGCAAATATTTCTTCAATTAATAGAATAAGGGATTATTTGGTTGAGAGTAATTAAGAAATAGAAATGGACTAGTGTGTTTTCATTTTCTTTGTAAGTGTTTGGTTAAAAAAAAAATCATTTCCTTTTTCTTTTTTCTTTAATGAGATTATCCTAAATGAAAGATGATTCCTCCCAATTACTTATGAATTTGATTTCCCTATTGTAAATTTTGAATTTATCATTCAATAATAATTAATAATAGCAATAATAAAATTAATAATATGAATAAACAATTAAAATGAATAATAATAAATAATAAAATAAAATATTAATAATTGTGATAATAATATTAATTTAATGATAAGAAATAATCATATAATAATTATAATAATAAAATAATTAAAAATATTAATAAAATAATATTTATAAATACTAATATAAAAATAATAATTATTGTACAATAATAATAAAAGTAAAAATAGCAATTATTAAAAAATAATAACTAAATAAGAGTAATAATGGAAATACTATTAATAAAATATTAATAATTAATATTAGATAATTATAAAATAATAATTATAAATAAAATAAATAATAAAAAATAAGTATTAAAATATCAATAATAGTAATAGTAATAATAATATTAGTAAAATAATAACAATAACTAATAATAATAAATAATTAAATAATAATAATAATAATTAAAAATAAATTATTTTTTAATATAACAATAGTTGGCGAAGTAAATTAGAAAAATCTTGTTCCCTTTTTTATTTAAATCAAATAAAGCAGATAAGCACAAGGTTATCATTTTTCCCCCTTATTTCCCTTATTGAATCAAATGCCTCCTAGAAGATATATATAATACATTGCTAATCTTCACATCTTTATGTGAAGTTTAACGATTATCATTCTTTTAATTTGACTAAAAAATCATTCTTAATTTAAAAAAGTAACATAATAATTAAGGGCATTTAATAGAGAAATATATATTTAAAAATATTTAAATCAATTCCATTCATCTTTTCTTATCTCAATGATAAATATACTTATTATTTTAAAAAATTGTTGGCAGTAACAAATTGACTTTAACATTTCTTAATTCTCTTCTCTCACTCGGAAGGATATCATTTCATAATTATCTATGTAGTAAAGCTCCAAAAATTTTTCTTTTCAGGGATGAAAAGCTTAATTTTCCTGACATTGTTCACATTCATAAAGAGGTATGCAATTCTATAGCCATAGCCCTTCACCTTCAGCATGCCTCAGGAGAGAATATTGGATGTGATTAAATATAGATAAAAAAAGACACCTCAAAACGAGATTTTCAATTTGAGAACTCTTTGTAAAATCAAGAGAAGATGGTTTATGTCCAATGTTAATGCATGTATAAGATTATAAATATGCTTCCTCTTGGTTACTCAGTTGTCAGCGGACTAACCAGATAATGATTTCAGTGACACCAAGTATTGTAAATTTTCTGCATAATTATGAATTCTATGGGAGTTATAATATGAATTCATAGAGAAATTCAGTCGTCAGCTTCCTTGAAATGAAAAGATAATCAAATTCCGAAACCATCAAAGTCAAATTCTGCGAAATCCGCCTTCGATGCCAAGATCAAGCTTGTGCTGAATATTCATTGAACATTTTTCCTTGTTTTGCAGCTTATAAAATCAAATTCTTCCCTTACTTTTGGCGAATATTCAGAGATGCTGCTTGACAAATATTACCACCAAAAAGGCTAAAACTGTAAGCTTACAACTTAGCCATTAATGTCTAATTTTGTTTAAAACTCGTGCTTTTGTAGCTCATGCCTTGGTTTCACTTGTTGATGGTCATTTGATGAACTGTTTGTTCTGTTGCAGGACGCAAGGTTCAGTTTTCATAATATTTAGCCCATGTTAATAAATTGTTAATTCATGCACTAAGTGAAGTTAGGGAAAAATGATATTTGTATTGATGGGACTCCTTGGATTTTATAATATATAACACGTGTAAATAAAATGTTAATTCATGATAATGGATATTTATTATAAATGCATTTTTTATCGAATATTCTACTGTAAAGGTCTTATTTGCTATTCCCAGTATACCCTGCATCGTTTTCACAGCTTGTGTTGCGTAAGAAAAAAACTACACGTCTTCCCTTATCATTTAAGTGAAGGCTTCCATAGCAGGGTGTTACGAATGTTACAAAATTCGTGTCTCCTAATTTGGTGGAGCTCTCTAAGTTGTGCTACCGATGGCACCAATTTTTGGTGCTACCGTAGTCTTCAACTTACTTAGGAAAGTAAATAAAACAGCATATAGTGTCAAATGTATCTTCAGTAGCAAGCCATATGACATTATTTTAAGGAGAGTGATACAAAAGGAATTAATCTATTATAATGGTGATAATTTTTGACATGATATGAATGCAAAATCCTTGTACGGATTCGAATTAGAAATAAGTTGACATATTTGATACGGATAATAAATGAGTTAAATTAAGATTATTAATGAGTCGGTATGTTATCTTGCTTAAAAACTTATATTAAAATTTTAAGGATATTTTTGAAATAATTAATAATTAAATTATAAATAATTATACATAATGAAAATATGAAATTTACGTTTTAATGAAATCTCAATGAAAACTTAAAAAAGCATATTAATAATTAAAAATATTTTTTGTGAAAAAATAAGTAATTAAATTTAATACATGATTTTATATTATAAATTTTATTAATTAAAATTATTAAATGGATGGATCTGTCTTAACATCTTTAATAAGTGAATTGATTTGAAATGATAAGATTATTATTCGAGTCAAATTTGGATTGAACTTATTTAAACTATTATTAATTCTACTAATTTTTAACACAAAACAAACTTGAGATGTATACATAAGTTATTACCCCTAATCACTTGACACTAATAGCAAATATTAGTATTTAACTATATGCGAATGTATCGAGTATTAGTAATGTTATAACATATTAATCATATCTTAAACTAACTAACTTCATATTCTTTTATAACAATATTTTAAAAATTAGATTGGTCAATGTATCAAAATAAAAGTGGTTCAAGATTTCATGGTTCAATTAGAATTGAATTAGCATTATAATGTAAACTAGAAATTTTGATATATAAAAACTAAAATAATTAAATTATCATAAAGTTAAACTTATGTATATAAAATATAAAAATATTGTAAACATTATTAAATAACTTCAATATTTTATATGTCCATAATTCAAAATTATATAAAAAAAAGAAATTAATACTAAACTCAATTTTCTTGTTATGTGACTTTCATTTATAAAAACAAATTAATTTTTTACTACTTAAGACTTTGAACTTTAAATATACATAATATTAAATAAGGATTTTTTTTGCAAATAATTATAACTTTAAAAAAAAGAGCCGGTTGAACCATAAAAATTCTGATTAATTCACAAGGTTCATTATCTATTCACTGCTTTTTCGACCCATTTTTTAAATACTAATTTTAAGAATAAACCGAACTAGTTAAATAAGTAGTTTACAATTTTTTTAATTGAATCAGTTAATTCCATCCCATTTTTAGAACACTGTTTTATAATATAACAAATCTCAATAATTATTTATAACATTATTTTGATCTTGTCGTTAATTAGAACTCATTGCTGACATTTTTTAGAATTAAAATTTTCAAAATATTTTTTAGGAAAACGTTTTTCATGCAATGTTCATGTGTACGAAATAATCTGTAGTTTTCTAAATGAATTTTAATTCTATTTATGTTTTAGTAAGAATTTGTGAACGAAGAGATGATATTGAGAAAATTTACTCAAACAATGAAAAGATATATGCATGCTTGTTCTCAAAATTCACATACCCTTTCAAGATACATGCCGCCAGTCATAAAAATTGAGTTACCGTTGAAAAATATGTCTAATCTTAATACTAAGAAAATTACGAATTATTATTTTGAACAATTTTCTACAATTGAGGAAATCATTTCTTTTAATTTTAGGATTTACTTAAAATTTTTAACTTATCACAGAAAAATCGTACTACAGGAGATTAGGGAAGGAATAATTCTACTAAATTTAGTCTTTCAAAAAGTTAAGTGTTATTACTATTGAATTTTTTTTATAGGGATTTGTATTTTTTTAATTTGGATTATTTTTTTGTTTGTAATTACGGGAAGTGAAAGTCCAATAAATAAATACTAAGACCAACCATACGAGGTAGAGATCTTAACAACATCGGCTTATAATAAAATGTGTATATTTTCCTTTCTTACAAATTTGGATGGCCATAGCCTTCCAATTCCAAAATAGCATGTACTTGCATCAACCAAGTAGAAAACTGACATTTTGAATCGGAGATTTTATTACTTATCAAAGCTTTTTACTAAGTTTCACAAAAATTTAAAAAAAGAAGATAAAAATAATTATAATGTATTATTGAATGTAATAATGTATTAGTACATTACTAATTTTATCGTAGACATATTATTATACTAACATATTAAATTTAACTTAAAAAAGTATTATGTACAATTAAATTTAATAATATATTAATATATTACCAGATTAATAATATATTATAGTATTTCTCAAAGAAAACTGTCTATCGAAAATTTTGAATCGGATACTAAAAGTATCACTCCATGACTCATACCCCATGGTAGCATTAGTGCTTCAAAAGCACCCATAATGGTAGCTTTCCGAATTCCTATCAAACCGATTGAGCCAGGTGCCACTTCGATCTCCAATTAAACAACCACGCCCAAATATACAACAATTAAGTCTTGTAGCATCATCAAAATTTAGTGAGTTTTGCTAGATACATAATGGAAAAACACGCTTCATTCGTGCTATTGAGATTATTTATTGCTTGGTTCTAACTTTCTAAGATAGTTATTATATAAATTTTAAAAAGCTACTATCCACGCAATGATGGGTATGTCCATTAATGTGTCACGAACTTTTTCCAATTTAACCTTTCCCCTGTCTGGTACTGGTGGGGCCAACTGACATTCACAAAATTAAATCAACGAGGACTGCCTAGATATTCCATTATAGTCTTGACAAGATGCACATAATTCATAATAAAATGCTTCGACTGCTAAAGATGGGTAAAAGAAATATGTAAACACCCTTAGCTAGTGTTTGGTATGGGGAGAAGTGGGAGGAGAAAGAAATTAGGAGAGAAAGAAGTTGGAAGAGAAAGAAATTAGAGGGAAAATTAATTTCCTTTGTGTTGTTTGGAATTGGAGAAATTAGAGAGAAAGAAATTAGAAAAGAAATAACTTCTCTTATTTTGAAAGAGAGAAAATAGGAGAGAAAGAAGTTATATTTAAGTAAAATGATTATTATGTCCTTATGTATAAAAGAATATTAAGTTGAAAGTATTCTTTAGATCCTAAGATCTATGGAATTTGGTGGAGAATTGCTATATTGAGGATAAAAAAAATAAAGAGGAATTTGATGTATTAGAAAAAGATAAGAAAAATGCACCAGCGGAGACTCAAACAAAAGATCTGTACGCAATCTTTAAAGTCATTAAAGAACATATATTTAAAAAAATATTATTTTCCAACATATCAAAAGTAATGTGGGATATTTTGCAGAAATCCTACAAGGATGATGATTGTGCCAGAAGAATATGACTTAACCAATATGAGGTCATTTTGAATCTTTAAATATGAATGAATCAGAATCCATTCTAGCACACTTTGGTTAAGTTCAAACTATTATTAACTAGTTGATAGTTGATTGTAAAAACATTTTAGACACTAGAGTTATAAAAAAGATCATGTGATCTTTGACTACAAAGTTTGAATATATTATTGCAGCAATTGAAGAATCGCAAGATATATCATCCATGTTAATAAATAAGTTAATGAATTCATTAGTGTTCACACAAACATCGAATGACCAAAAAGTCCACTAGCTTGAGTTCAAAGCAAGCTTTGCAAAGTAGGATGGTTTAGCAAAATTATGGAGATTATTAAGGTGATCGAGGTCGTGGGAGCCACCAAGGTGACAAACAAGGACTAACATAAGGAAAATGTGGTCATTTTAATACCACTAATAGAGAAAGATCAAATGATGATAATCTTTTTAAGAAGTTGAAGAGGTCATAATGGGGTAGAAAATAGATTTAATATCCAATGTCATAGGCCTAAAAAATATAGGACATTACTAAAATGATTATTACTTCAAGATAACGAATAAGGTGGTCATTTTAATACCACCAACAGAGAAAGATCAAATAATAGTGATCCTTTAAAAAGTCGAGGAATTCATAATGGAGTAAGAAATAGATTTAATATCCAATGTTATAGATGTAAAAAATATAGACATTACCAAAATAAGTGTTACTTTAAGATTCTAGATGAGCCTACAAAACATGCAACTGTAACTGATGTTGAAGAAAATATAGTGCTCACATATAAATTAAATGAGTTAGATGCGGATCATGCAAATACATGGCACATTGATATAAGATTCAGCAATCATATGTGTAAAAAAATGAGTTTTTCTCAAATCTCGATGAATTTATATGTGCAGAAGTCAATTTTAGAAATAAATTCAAAATTTTGTTATAGGGAAAAGTGACATTAGCATTCAATATCAAAGATAATATAAATGTTACTATCATTAATATTTATTTTATGTCAAAATCCTTTTTTGGAGCTTATTGAGTGCAAGCTCGCTTTCCTGAAAAGGGCATAAAATTGATATCCTAGAATGAAGTTTGCACAATTAGAAGCAAAAATAGTAGAAGAAGTGTAATAATGCAAATCATATAAAACCATATGTTTCCTTTGAATTTGTTAAAAAAAAACCTTGATGAATCTTTTAATAATCTTGAAGGATGATAATTGGTTATGATATCTCCAGTTTGATTATCCGAAACTTTCATGGGTTGAAGTTATTAGCTCAAAAGAAAATGGTTACTAACTTACTAGTAATTAATGCTTTTGAATAGCTGTGTGAAAGATATATCCTTAGAAAGTAGTGCAAAGATTCTTTTCCAATTGGGAAAGTTAGAAAAGCCAAACAACAGCTGGAGTTAATACACATAAATATCTATGCCTCAATTGAAGTAGATCACTTAGACATAAAAAAGGTGCATTTTAATTATTATGGATGATTTTAGTAAAAAAAACTTGGGTATTTTTTTCTCAAAGAAAAATCAAAGGCTTTTAGAAAATTCAAAGAATTTAAAGCTCTTGTTAAAAAGTAAAGTGATTTCTATATGAAAACATTGAGATCTAATAGAGGTAGAGAGTTTATGTCAAATAAATTTTTAAACTTCTTCAAAAGTCAAGGAATTTAGCTTCAATTAATAGCTAATTATACTCCTTAATAGAATAGAATAATTGAAAGAAAAAATAGAACAATTTTTGAAATAGCTAAAAGTTTGCTAAAAGCCAAAGCTTTGCTAAAATCTTTTTAGGTAGAAGCCATTGCTTGTGCTGTATTTTTGTTAAATAGATATCCAACAAAGAGTGTTTTTAGAAGAACTTTTGAGGAAGTTAGAAGTAATAATAAGTCAGATGTTTCCTTTCTGCATGTGTTTTGATAGTATTGCATATCTCCCATATTCTAGATAAGCAAAGAATGAAGCTAGATGAGAAAAGCCTAAAAGTGCATTTTCATTAGTTATAGTAATATGACCAAAGGTTATAAATTATACAATCTAGTGACAAAAGATGTAATTATTAGTAGAAATGTTCAATTCATTGAAAAATGAAGATTGGACTTGGAATAAAAAATGATAGATAGTTGTATCAAGGCATCATTATAGAAAACAAATTAAAGTTACTTAAAATAAACAACTCTATTCTTGATAGTCTATCTCCTGTCAGAAGCTCTTATCCACAAACTAACAATTCTAAAAACTTCAACACATCCTTCAATGAAAGTGAATGATGCTAACTCACTTACATAATTATATGATTATATTAGATAATTACGAATGATAATATAATTATTAATGAAGTAATTGTAAACTTTTTCCTATTTAAAGATTATGACCTAATTTTCTATGAAGATGCAACAACTGATGAATGATAGATTCAAGTAATGGATGATAAGATCCATTTAATCATGAAAAATGACATATGGGAGTTGATAACTTTACCACCTGATAAGAAACTCATTGGTGTCAAGTGGGTGTATAAGATAAATTACAAACTTGATTATCAAATGGATTGTTATAAAGCTAAATTTATGGTCAAAGGTTATAAGCAAAAACCTAAAAATTAACAATTTTGATGTATTTGCACTAGTCTTTAGAATGGATATCATTTGAATAATTCTTACCCTTGCAGCACAAAATAAATAGAAGATCCATGAAATGAATGTGAAGTCAGCATTTTTGAATGATGTCCTTAAGGAAAAAGTTTATGCAAAGTAACCACTAGTTTATGTGAAGAAAGGACATAAAGAATTCGAATAAAGCTTTGTATGGATTAAAACAAGCACCCTAAGCTTGGTATATATGGATCAATGCATATTTGTTATAGGATGGGTTCCAAAAAGTTTTTACAAGCATAAATTATATATCAAGTCAAAATTTAATGGAGATTGAATAATTGCATGTCTTTACATTGATGACTTGATATTTAGGAAATTCTAAAAAGATAGTTTGCAGAATTTAGGGAGGCTATAACTAACTAGTTTGAAGTAATAGATATGAGACTAATTGCCTATTTTTTAGACATTGAAATGTAGTAGACTGATGAAGGCATTTTCATTTCCTAACAAAAGTATGGCAATAATATTTTGAAGAAATCCAAGACGGATTAGGTAGTTTCAATCTAAATCTTAATTGTTGAACACCTTGAGATAAAGAAAGAAGGAGATGGATAATTGGTGTACCCAACTTATTTTAAAAACATAGTTGGCAATTTATGCTGTAGGCTTAGACATTGTTTATAGAATTGGAATTATCAGTCATTTCATAAAAAAGCCATATCAATTACACTTATAATTAGCAAAATAAATTTTGCGGTATGTCAATAGTACTGGACTTATTTAGATAATCTTAACCTAGTTAGGTATATAGATAGTGATTGGGTAGATAATGTTAAAACTAGAAAAAGTACTTTTAGTTATGTTCTTTATTTTGGAGATAATGTATTTTTTTAATTTTTAAAGAAGGCAATAAGTGGTGGCCTTATCAATTATAAAAACTAAATACATGGCAGGCAAATCTAAACATGTCAAGCAATTTGAATTTGCAAGCTACTTTAAAGAGCTAAAACAGGTGCAAGAATTCCTAACAATAATTATATGTGATAATAAGTCAATAATCGTATTAGGCAGAAATCTAATTTTTTATGGCAAAAGCAAATACATTAGAATCAAGTATCATTATATTAGAGAACTGATTAAAAATGAAAAGTAAAACTCAAATTTTACAAGTTTGATGAACAAGCTACAAACATTTTGACAAAGCCATTGAAGGTAAATACACTCGAGAAGCTAAAGATAATACTTGATGTTATTTCAAAATCTATTTAAAGAAAGGCTATTGAAAATAATTAAATTAATTTAAAAAAGATAGGTGATAGCCTTGTGAGATGGCAAAATTAAGTTGTAATAATTGAAGAATATTTTGCAATTAGCACTGTAAATAGATAATGAGAGCAAACATAGGTTTCTTCAATAATATTATATTACAAATGGCTTACAATCTACCTTTCGAAATTTCTGACTCAGAAAGCTATGTAAAAGATGTTAGTTTTCTTTCATCATGTAATTCAATCAAAGATTTGCTTGTAAGGCACAATACTTTGATGTCTTGTTCCGCAAAGCATATATATATATATATATGAAGTGGTGAGGTTACATCAATAAATAAAAAATTGAGTGATATTTTATAATAGTATATAAAAAAAAATATAATATATTTGTACTTTGTGAAAGTTATTGTACAATTATAAAGCAAGAAAATTTTTTCTCTCATTTCTTCTCATTCTCCACAATTTTTTTTTATGCCAATATTATAAGTAAATATATTGGTTCCAACATTACCTTGCATAAAATAGTGAATTTTTGCATGTTATAGTTAAGAGAGTTTCTTTTATACTCTAGTTATAATAGATGCTTCCAATTTCTTTCCAATAAAAGATAAAAGACAAATATAATTTTAACATTTTTAATATTGTAAAATGCAATTTTAATACATATGAGATTGATATAGTTATAGTAAAATTAGCCATTTACTTCTTAAAAATACCAACCCCATTTAGTAAAATAGAAAATAAGAAAAAATTTTAATTTTAAAAATTTCACCTGCTTATCTTAAAAAAATTAAAATAAAAATAAAAATAAAATGAGACAATTTGTAATTATTATCATTATTATATATAAAAAATTTAAAATTCTTCGTTCTGTTTTTTAATTAAATTTTAAATTTCTTATTTTCTTCTCTGGCAAGCATAATTCATGTTCGTGTATGAATATTTGTTAGTACCGGCACTCTAATCAATAGTGCTGGAACAACTTTATCATAATAAATTTCTTCACAAAAGTAATTTTCGATCTTTAATTAGAAATATTTTGGAGAAGAACAAACAGGGAAGGTCGGCAGAAGATGGTCATGCATAAAAGGCAGATGCAAGTCCTATCACTAACTAATGACTTTCTCCGAGAAGGATAGCGCCGCCACATCGCCAAGCCAACCCGCAAGCGAAAGTCGCAAAATTACCGTTAATAATAGCTGCACGTGCTCAAATAATCTCAAGAACACCTCACGTGCCATTGTCTGGAAAGAGAAAGAACAGCCCGGGGGGGGGTTGTATTTGGTGTTTGCAACCCCACGCGACTCTCTTGCGTCCCTCTCATTTTCTCCGAATCTATTCTGCCCTTAATTCCTTTTTTTGACCGACTTTGATTCGTTGCCCTCCCTGCTGACTAATGTAGCATATTTCACTTTTCCTTCTTCGATATTTTGTCAACTTGCAGCACGTGAACTTAGGATGAAATTAAATATGCAATATTTACATATAAAAAATATTTGATTATTTGAAAAATATTAATATATTTCTAATATCGAATCAGATCAATTAGAATAGATATAAGTATTGGATCAGACTTTTCTTTAATTAATATAAAGATAATAACTATGATTAATAAGTCTGTGACTCCCAAAACAACGGCAGAAGAAGGAAACTTATTATGAGACATTAAAAGTGTATGAATGATCCTTGTGCTTTAATCCGAGTTATTCTATTTCACTTAAAAAATGAATTTAAAACAAAATATTTAACAATACGACGGTATATTTATACAAAAGATTTTCATCGAGCACATGCAAGCCATGTAATGGAGTTGCAGAGAAAGTTAAGTAAAATTCAATTATGAACAACATTTTAATGGAGTAATATTATCTGATATTATGTTAAAATTATTTTTTAACAATAAAAGTAATAATTTATTTAATGTATATACATAAAATAATATATTTAAATCTCAAATATAATGGAGAGTATAACTTTTAAAATAAAATTGGATGTAATTACATTAATAAAGTATCGGTATTAATTTTTTTTATTTCTAATATCTTGAATTCAAATCTAGAATATTATGGTGCACCACTAAAATAATAATATATTGATGTGCAATCAAATCTGATTGTTAATTTATTATTGTGTAGCATATTAAATTTAACTTTTAGAAAAAGTGATACTAATATGTAATAAAATTTAATAGTATATTAGTATACCACTGCATTAATAATATACTCTCCCATATATATGCGCGCGCGTGTGTGGCTTTAATCCTTTTAATCAATTTGTACTCTTGAGTATTACAATTTACTTATCTATACCTTCAACTATTAACACTTTGTCTACATAAATTATTTTTCATAAAAAATTTAGTAAAAACTTCACATATATTGTATAAAATTTTTACTTCTTCAAATTTTGATTCAATTTAACATTTGCTTAAAACTAAATTATTTGGTGGAAAATCTTAATTCTATTAAAGTTTTTTTCTTCTCAAAGATTTTTCTCTACCATTATAAAGAAATTTTTTCACAAATTGCAAATTATTTTAGTAAGTTTCACTCTTAAGGATATAAGCCCTTGGTTTGACTTACCCTTTTTTAGAACATTTCTTGTTTTATATTATTTGTATGAATTGATGTGTTATTATTTTAGTCAAAGTTATGCGTAAATCATGTTTCGCCAAATAATCATAAAATTTCATGTTTTAAGCCTGAACTATTTAGATCCTATTCTTCTCTTTTTCTTGAAACTCTTCATACTTTTCCTAAATTGTCTTTCTTGTTTGAATCAAACAAATTGGGTAATTACGATATTATTATTCTTTTTCTCCTTATTTCTCTTTACTGATTCTTTTTTCTCTTTTTTCTCAATTGAACCAAATAATCGCTAAAAGATATACATAGGAGATTGCTAACCTTCACATAAATGTGGAGGTTAGTAACTTCCATTCTTTTAATCGGACAAAAATGCATTCTTAATTTAAAAAAGTAACAAATGATTAATGACATTTAATTAATTTTAATAGAGAAATATAAATTTAAAATATTTAAGTTAACTTCATAATAAATAAACTTATTAATTTAAGAAATCATTGACAATAACAAATTAAATTTAATATTCCCTTATTATTTTATTATCATTTAATTCTCTTAACTCATTGGGAAGAACATCACTTCATAATTATCTATGTAATATCACTTCTAAAAATTGTTCTTTTTAAGGATGAAAAGCTCTAAGTTCCCTGACAATTTTGACATTCATAAAGAGGTATGCAATTCTATAGCCATAGCCTTTTACCTTTAGCATGCATCCAGGAGAGAATATTGGATAATGTGATTAAATATAGATAAAAGAAGACCCTTTAAAAGGGGATTTTCAATTTGAGATTCTTTGTAAAAATCAAGGAGAAGATGGTTTATGTCCATAGTTAATATATGTATAAGATTATAAATATGCTTCCTCTTGGTTATTCAATTGTTAGTGGACTAAACACATGATTCACTACAGTAAAAAAGATTTTTAGGGACTGACAATTGTTGTCGGTGTAGAAAGCTCAGTCGTTGCTAAATACAAAAGTCATCGGTGAAAAAGTCGTCAGTATAGGTTCATAGGTGAAACTTGCCAACACCAATAACAACTTATCATTGCAAAAAGTGTAGCCTTTCAACAATGACAAAGTTATCGTAGAAAATATTTTCAAAATTTAAAAAATTTTTAATTTTGATTTTTACACTGACAACATTTATTGTTACTATAGGTCCTAATTAAAAAAATAAAAAAAATTAAAATACTTTTCAGCGATGATAAGTATTGTCACTGAAAGTCCATAATGCTAAAACTTGGACTTTCAACAACCACATTGTCGTTGTTGAAAGTTTTTTGAATTTTTTTTTTAAATTTAAATTGAAATTGAAGTTATAATTAAGTGTAATTCAAATAATATGTTATATTTAACAACATAATTTAAAATGTTCTTTATTTCAATTCAATTGAAGTATATTTATCTTTTTTAAATTAATTTTAATTTAATGAAAATTGTACAACTGCAATACATCAATAGTACTAATAATAATATATAATAATTTGATCCAATATAAAAAAGAATACTCATAAAATAACTGTATAAATAGTATATATATGAATAAATTATACATACAAAATCTATATAAATGTGTACATATGAATATATATATATACACATAATATACTACGGGGATAGGAGGTGCAAATATGTCGATGTATCCTCATCTATGCCATCATCATCATCATCATCATGATCCTAGTGAAGAGGACGATAAAATGATGGTGATGGTTAAGAAGGATTAAATGGCTAGGCGGCAGGTGCAATGGCAAATCTACTTAGCCCAAGTAGTGTAGTAGTAAATGGAAGCAGTGGCAGGTTGATACCCTACTATCTAAGAATGGAAGTAAACTCAGTAAAATAAGTCCTAAGCTACTGTTGCATCTATTGCTACTGCTACTAAGCAAGCTGCTGCTAATGCTTCTGAATCAATCGTTGGCTCTGCTGAAACTAGTCTCAGCTCTATTGTAACTGCTCTTGCAACTCACCGACTTGAAACACGTATTGAGCTCCCTCTAGCGCTAGAAGTGCCTGCAGAATGATAGGACTGACCAACTAGCACGCGCCCAACAGCCTTCCTGTACTCTCAATAAGTGTCAAGCACCTAATCGGCGATGACAGTCTCATCTATTTGTATAGGAGTCCTAAGCAAGCTAGTGGATGATACACTAGACTGTGCGTGCTGAGTCACTAGCTCGGTCATTCTCACCTTAAATTATTAAAATAAAATTCAATAATAAATACTACAAGATATATTTATAAAATTCTATTTAAAATATATAATTCAACTAACTTATATATTGCTCCTAAGGAATCAGATGTACCGACTCTCCTGATCTATAGGTGTGTCAGTCCTTAAAATTCTCGAAAACTGACTGTAAATCACTAGTGTCTTTATTTCTCTATTCATTTTTATAAAAGAAAAAAAGATAAAAATAATTAAATAATGAACAAGATGCTGACTGATAAAATGTACATTTAAATAATGAACAAAAAGTTGAATTACCTTATTAAAATGATGTGCAAGCAATAGATTTCGATCCATATTGATCATTTGCCACCTTCTGCGCTCTGTTATTTGCATTCCTCCCAGACAACTACAAATAAAAAAATAATATAAAATTTTTATGTTTGCAATTTAGATATGTGAAATAATGACCTAATGTTATAAAATGTTATACTTATCTTGTACTTGTCACTGTAAAAAAGGTCCACGCACCTCTACAATATCTGCAGGTGAAACAGATCGCGGCACGTAGCATCCAACATGGTTCAAATTATAGTCTTGCTTCTAATCGCTCCTATGTTCTAAAAAGTGCTTATTCAACTTGTACTTCCAATCTATGTATAGGTCTGAAGTAATCCGCATCAAATTAGAGAGTGCTCTATCCCGGTCACCCTCAGAGATGCCCTGAAACTTGAAGTGGGAACTGCATTAGAAGATATTTAATAAATTTGTGAGTATTATATTCAAAAATTTCAATCTCAAACATAACTAAGTCAACAAATGGAGGAGATAGATACTTACGCAAACCTTCTACACGACTCTATCTCGGATCTTCTAAGGTACAACTCGTCATGACTTATAATAAGGAAGGCACGTGGGCTAGGATCATGTTGCCTAATATCACAGGAGAGATGGCTAGCATTCTCACCTGATTGCATGTCATATACCAGTCGTATTGAACTGTACAGGCACCAGTCTCCCCCTACCCCTTCCTATCTTCTTGTGCAGCCTAAGAGACCTATTCGAACCCCTCTTTCTCGTAGCTGTCACTTCGATAGATAATGAAAAATATCAATATTATAAATTCATATTTAATCAATCTCAAGTATGCTCAATAAGAAAAAATACCTGATCTCTCATACTGTGATGGAATGTAGGTAAGCCGTTGTGGAGGTTCCCCTCCAGCATCACCTCCATGGTGTTATGCCTCTACATCCACCATAATTGGAATAATATACATTATATAAGTAGTTAAGAGAAAATCCATAGTCACATTGAATGATTAAAATATACAACTTATTACAATCATATAGATTATTTAGACAATTATGCTTACACAATTATGAGTCGCAATGCAAAAAAATTATTATTTTCCTAGTCTGAATCAGTGTTAGTCAACCTAACAGACTCATCCTCATCAATTTCTCCATCATTATCAGATTGTAAAGGCCCTTCCTCCATATAATCCTCAAAGGTTTCATCTTTAAAACTGTCTTCATCATCGATGAAGGCATCTTCTTCATAAGCGCTAGCTCCAACATTCCTGAAAGGTGGAATGATTGAAGGACCATTTCTTTGATTACTTAGATCTACTAAATGAAAATCTCTAAGATTAATTATGAATTGAAATTGGAGGAATTACTTTCTTGTAGAAATAGCAAGTCCTGTGCACTATCTCCATCATTAGGTAGACCCTATATGTCGTGATACATCATATTATGGACGACCTTCCAATTTAGCCCATTAAGAAGATCCTCAGTGTAAAAGACTTGTTTTGCTTAGGTAACAAATATGTAAGGGTCATCTTTGTACCATTGCCCATTAACAAAGATGCTTATGATATTCTTGTAAATGTAAAGTTTTTTCTTTATAGGATCAGTGTCATACCACTTGCATTTAAATAAAGTCATACCAACTATGCAAGGTAGAGATCTTAGCAATATCAACCAATAATAAAATGTGTATACTTCCATTCTTACAAATATGAATGACCCTAACCTTCCCAATCCCAAGATAGCATGTGCTTGAATCAACCAAGTAAAAATTGATATTTTGAATCGGAGATTTTCTTACTTACCAGAGTGATTTATTAAGTTTCACAAAAATTAAAAAAAAGAGAAAAGATGGGATGAATATAATATATGATTGACACAATAGTACACTAGTATATTATCAATCTAATTATTAATATATTATTATGTAATATATCAAATTTAATTTTAAAAAATAAATTTAATAATGTATTAGCATCTCTCAAAGAAAACCTTCTACTAAAAATTTTGAATCAGATACTAGAAGTATCATTCGATGACGCATACCCCATGCTAGCATTAGTGCTTCGAAAGCACCCATAATTTAGCAACAAATGAATGGTAGCTTCCGGAATCCCTATCAAACCCATTAAGCCAGGTGCTACTTCCATCTTGAATTAAACAACCACAACCAAAAATACAACAATTAAATCTTGTAGCAACGTCAAAATTAGCTGAGTTTTGCTAGAGACATAACAGAAAAACATGCTTCATTAATTGCTTGGCTTTAACTTCCTAAGATAGTTAATTATATAAATTTTAAAAAGTTGTTACCCACGTAACGAAGCGTATATCCATCGACGTGTCTCGGACTTTTTTCCAAATTAACCTTTATCCAATGGTGGGGACCAATTAACATTCACAAAATTAAATCGATTAGGACCGCCTAAATTTTTCATTATAGTTTTAAAAAGATGCACATAATTCATAATAAAATGCTTCGACCACTAAAGATGGGTAAAAGAAATATGGAAACACTCTTAACCTTTATTTATTTTGGTGAAGAATATTTTTTAAAATAATATAATTAGCAATTATTAAGATAATAAAAATAATTAATATATTGAATATTTAATGTAATAAATTTAATGGTAGGTAATTTTTTAAAAAAATTATTTTCCTCTCTTATTATAATTTGAAAATATTTTTTAATTATAAAATATAAAAATATATAATATTCATTTAATTCTATATAAAAAATAATTTTTATTGAAAGTATCGTTTTAAAAATAAAGGAAGCCTTATACCTCCGTTCCCAAGGAAACCAGACCTGTGACACCACATATAACTGGTAAAAGATGAAGTCAAGTCTTAAATAAAATTGAAAACAACCTAATCGTACAAATTTAAAGGCAAATAATAATAATAATAATAATAATAATAATAATAATAATGAGCCCACGGTTAGCTTCAGAACTAAGTGCCATGCATTTTTAACTATCGAACAAGCCTGACTAACATCACTAAAATAAATAAATAAATAAGCCTTATTTTCAATCATTTTAAAATTTAATTTTTACCAGTTTCATTTTGTGAAATACTTTTTTATCAATTTCATCTTTATGAAATATTAATTAATTTGTTGGATTTCATTTGTACAAAAATTAATTTGTTCAATTTTATTCTTTTAGGTGTAAAATTAAACATATTAATATTTTGTAAGGATAAAATTATTAAAAAATATTTTATAAGAATAAAATTAAAAAATAAATTTTAAAAATAAAAAATATATTTGTTAAAAAAACACGAAATTGGAATGGAAAATTCCACTCCAACTAGTGTTTGGACAAAAATTGGAATGGGAAATATTTTGCAAATCTGCTCGTCACTATAGTTTTGTGATGGAATGTTGATTCCATCGTAATTTTGGGATGGAAAATTCCTTCTCAACAAATACAATTTTGTCAAAAAAAATTGTATTTTATTTAAAATTAGAGATGGAATTTCCATCCCAAACAGTTTTTTTTAAAAAAAATATTGAGACAAAATCTTCTGCCTCAAAAATAGATTTTTTTTTAAAAAAGTTTGGGATGAAAAATTTCATCCTAAAATTAAAAAAAATAATTTTTCTTTATCTTCAGCAAAAAGATTTCATCATCTAAGCTTCAATGTCTAAAATAAATAAATTTGGATCTTCAAAAACAAAAAATTAGAGTACCAAGAAAAATTCCACAATAAATTTAGAAAGAGATCAAACAATACCAAAAGAGGGAAAAAAGAAAAGAAAAGATAAATCCAATAAAGGAAAATACAACATCATAGTAAAAATTTTCTTCTATACCATACGATTCACAACAAACAAGTTATTTAAATCAATATAGCTAATATTACAATCTAACAACAACAAAAACAAAATTATTTAGAGAGAAAGTAAAAAGGAAAATGCAATTCTGTAAAAAAAATAAAGAGGTAAAGCATTAAAGCTAACATTTAATTGCAAGTGTCATAAAAATCTTGAAGAAATCTATCCATAAACCTTTATAATGGAAGCAGAAAAATGTGAGGCGGTGGAGAGAGAAGGAAGAGTAAATTAGAAGATGAAATGTGAGCATATGAGGAACATGTAAGGGGTTTTAGAATAAAAAGAAGAGTTCTGACTGAATTTCCATCCCAAGTCAAAAGGGATTGTTTCAATAATTGGCTTCTAAGATCAAATTTTCGGCCCAAATCAATCACAAAATTTACTTGGGATCGAATTTTCCGTTTCAAATAATTTATTTTAAAAAATATAATAATTAAAATTTTCATCCCAATTTTAACATTTAAATTCCATGCCATTTTTTTAACAAAATCTTGATGGGAAATTTGATAAAAAAAAAATATTTTAAAACATTTTGCAATTGAGTATTCTGATCCCATATTATTTTTTAAAAAAGATAAAATATATTCCGTTTCAAATTCCCTCATAATTTTAAATTTTAAGTATTTTACAATAGAACCAAGTGTCAATATAAAATTTTAAATTTGAAGTTTTTTTTCATTTTAAGGCAAAATTTAAGGTATAATTTATTTGTGACAAAATTTTTAATTCAATTTTATCCCAATTTAAAGAAATTAAAATAACTTAATAAAATTTCAATCACAATTCCATCACAAATTGTGATGAAATCTATTTCGTCCTAAAAGCCCATTGCAACTTTTCCTTTATCTTGTAGCGTATGCAGCATGTCTTCTCGAAAAAGGAAAAAAAATTGTAATGAGTTGATAACCTTTAACTTAAATGATATATAATGTTACTTAAAAGTCTTATCTTTTTCTATATCCTTGCCTCGATCCTAAGGCCATGTGTGTGTATCTAGTAGCTTGAATGCTTTTACTATTAAAAAAATGAAATTGTAATGAGAGTAGGATAAATTTTCAATTTACTATAAACTCCTTTGATTATTAGTATGTGAAGCATTATTATAGACACAACACCATACACATGAGGAAGACAAATACAATTTTTGGGTGTGGAAAAATTAAATTTCTTAAGAATTTGAATTCTTTGTAGAATTACCTTTTGAAAATATTTAAATTAATTTTAAAAAAAGGCAACAACTATGTGAAACGGCAAAAGGAACCTATAATATTCGAAGAACCTTTTGTAATTGACACTGCAAATAGATAATAGGAATAAACATAGGTTTCTTCAATAATAATATTATATTACAAATGACTTACAATTTGCTTTCCAAAATTCCCGACTCATAGTGTTATATAAAGGATGTTAATTTTCTTTGTTCATGTAATTTAATGAGATTTGGTTGTAAGTATAACACCTTGATGTTTTGCTCTATAGAGCATATATATATATATATATATTGAGTGGTAAGGTTCCATCTATGAGTAAGAAATAAAGTGATATTTTGTAATAGTGTGTAAGATTATATATTGTATTTGTATTTTGTGAAAGTTATTACAATTATAAGGTAAGAAGATTTTTTTTCTCTCATTTCTTCTTCTCCATAATTTTTTTTATATTCTTTGGTGTCAATATTATTAGCAAATATATTAGTTCAAATATTTAGTATTAGCGCTCCATTATATAATAGTAACAAATTCGATCTAATTGTAGTTTTCTAAATTTAGTGGTAAAAATTTTAATAACTAGAATATCAAGTTGAAAGTATTCTTCAGCTCCCAAGATCTATGGAATATAGTAAAGAATCACAATACCAAAGCAAAATATCAAAAGAAGTTTAATGCATTAAAGAAAGATAAGAAAAATGCATTGGTAAAGACTCAGATAAAAGATCAGAAAGTACTATATATGATCTTTGAAATCATTAAGAAAATATATTTGAAAAAATATTATTTTTCAACACATCAAAAGAAATGTGGGATATTCTGTACAAATCCTATAAAAGTGATGATTATATCAAAAGAGTGCAACAACAATTACTATAAGGTGATTTTGAGTATTTAAACATGAATTACTTAGAATCCATTCTAGCACACTTTGATCGAGTTTAGACTATCATTAACTAGTTAAGAGTTAATGGTAAAAATATTTCAAACACTAGAGTTATAGAAAAGATCATACGAATCTTTGACTACAAAGTTTGAATATATTATTCTAGCTATTGAAGAATCATAGGATATATCATCCATGCCAATAGATAAGTTAATGAATTTATTGTGCTCGCTCAAACATCAAATGAGCAAAAAGGCCACTAGCTCAAGCTCAAAGCAAGCCTTGCAAAGTAAGTTAGTTTAGCAAAACTATGAAGGTCATCATGGTGATCAAGGTCGTAAAAGCCATCAAAGTGACAAATGAGGACTAGGATGAGGAAGAAGTGGTCATTTTAATACTATTAATAGAGAAAGATCAAATAATAGCAATCCTTTTAAGAAGTTAAGGAGGTCATAGTAAAATAGGAAATAAATCTAATGCTATAGATGTAAAAAATATAAACATTACTAAAATGAATGTTACTTTAAGATACCAAATAAAGTGGTTATTTTAATGCTACCAATAGAGAAAGATCAAATAATGATAATTTTTTAAGAAATTAAGAAGGTCATAGTGGAGTAGGAAAGGGATCTAATGTCCAATATCATAGATTTAAAAAATATAAATATAGAAAGATTAAATAATGGTAATCTTTTAAGAAGTTGGGGAGGTCATAGTGGAGTAGAAAACAAATCTAATGTCTAATATTACATATGTAAAAAATATAGATATTACCAAAATAAGTGTTACTCCAAGATGTTGGATGAGCCTATAAAACATGCAATTATAGCTAATGTTGAAGAAAATATAATGCTCACATGTAAATCAAATGAAGGAGATGTGGAGCATGCAAACACATGGTACATTAATGTTGGATATAACAATTACATGTGGGGAAAAATGGAAATTTTCTCAAATCTAGATGAATTCATATATGCAGAAGTCAATTTTGAAAATAAATTCAAAATTTTTATTATGAGGAAAAGCGACATCAACATTCAATCCAAATATAGTACAAATATTACTATTATCAATATTTATTTTGTGTAAGGACTTTTTTGAAACTTATTGAGTGCAAGCTAACTTTCCAAAAAAAGGCATGAAATTTATATCTAGAATAGAGTTTGCATAATTAAAGCAAAAATAGTAAGATAATTACAAAAATGCAAATGACGCAAAATCATATATTTTCTTTGAATTTGAAAATAAAAACTTTGATGAATCTTTCAACAATCTTGAAGGATAATAATTGTTTGTAACATCTCCAGTTTGGTGGTCTAAATTTTCATAGGTTAAAGTTACTAGCTTAAAAGAATATGGTTACTAGCTTACTAATAATTAATGGTCTCAAGCAATAGTGTGAAAAATATATCTTTAGAATGTGACATAAAGATTCTTTTCTAGTTGAGAAAGCTAGAAAAGCTAGACAATAGTTGAAGTTAATACACATAGATATCTGTGGCTCAATCGAGGTAGAATTACTTGGAAAAAAAAGGTCCATCCTAATTATTATGGATGATCTCAACAACAAAAAACTTAGGTATTTTTTTCTCAAAGAAAAATTAAAGACTTTAAAAAAATTCAAAAAATTTAAAGGTTTTGTTAAAAAGCAAAGTAAATTCTATGTGAAAATATTGAAATCTAACAAAGATAAAAAGTTTATGTTAATGAATTTTCAAAACTTCTACAAAAGTCAAGGAATTTAGCATCAATTGATAGCTAATTATACTCCTCAATAGAATAGTATATTTGAAAAGAAAAATAGAATAATTTTTGAAATGATTAGAAGTTTGCTAAAAGCTAAAGCTTTGCCAAAATCCTTTTAGGCAAAAGCCATTACTTGTGTTGTATTTTTGTTAAACAAATGTCCTGGCAAAAGTGTTCTTGGAAGAATCCTTGAAGAAGCTTAGAGTGATAATAAGTTAGATGTTTCTTTCTTGTGTGTGTTTAGATGTATTGCATATCCCTAAATTTCAGATAAGTAAAGAATGAAACTAGATGTCAAAAACCAAAAATGCATTTTCATTGGTTATAACAATGTGACCAAAGGTTACAAACTATACAACCCAGTGACTAAAAATGTAATTATTAGTAAATCTATCCAATTTATTGAAAATAAAGCTTGAACTTAGAATCAAAATGATAAATAGTAGCATCGAGGAGTAATTATAGAAAATGAACTAGAATCAACTTAAACAAATAGCTCTATTCCTAATAGTCTATCTCCCATTAGAAGCTTTCCTCCACTAATAACAATTCCAAAAACTTCAACACATCTTCAATGAAAGTGAATGACATTAGCTCGCTTATATGATTATGTGGTCACATTAGATAATAACAATAATAGTGCAACTACTAATGAAATAATTGTAAACTTTTACCTATTTACATATTATTACCAAATTTTCTATAAAGATGCAGCAATTGATGAATGATGGCTTCAAGCAATGGATAATGAGATCCATTCAATCGTGAAGAATGATATGTGGAAGTTGACAACTTTACCACTTGATAAAAAGCATATTGGTGTCAAGTGGGTATATAGGACAAAGTATGAACTCAATGGTTAAATAAATTGTTATAAAGCTAGATTGGTAGTCAAAGGCTATAAGCAAAAGCCAAGAATTAATTATTTAGATGTATCTATACCAGTTTCTAGAATGGATACTATATGAATAATTCTTTCCCTTGCAACATAGAATAAATGGAAGATCCATTAAATGAATGTGAAGTTAGCATTTTTTAATGGTGTTTTTAAGGAAAAAGTTTATATAAAGCAACCACTAGTTTACATGAAGAAAGAATATGAAGAAAAGTTTACTATTTGAATAATCCTTTGCATGGATTAAAACAAGTAACTTTAGCTTAGTATACATGGATCAATGCATATTTGTTGCAGGATGGGTTCCAAAAAAGTCTTTACGAGCATATATTATATATCAAGTCAGAATTTATTTGAGATCGAATAATTGTACGCCTCTATGTTGGTGACTTGATATTTATAAGAAATTTTAAAAAGATATTTGTAAAATTCAAGGAAGTTATGACTAACCACTTTGAAGTGACATATGTAGGACTGATGGCCTATTTTTAAGGCATTGAAATGTAGTAAACTAATAAAGGTATTTTCATTTCTTAACAAAGGTATACCAATGGTATTCTAAAGAAATTCAAGATAGATTCAGTAATTTCAATCCAAAACTCAATTGTTAAACACTTTGAGATAAAGAAATAAGACAATGAATAATTAGTAAACCTAACTTATTTTAAAAGTATAGTTAGTAGTCTACACTATTTAACTTCCACTAGGCTAGATATTATTTATGGAGTTAGAATTATTAATCATTTCATGAAAAAGGCATATCAATCATACTTACAAGTAGCAAGACAAATTTTGTGGTATGTCAGTGGTACTTGAGATTATAGATTTTTCTATACTTATTCTGATAATTTTAACCTAATTAGGTATACAAATAGTGATTAAGCAAATGATGTTAAAACTAGAAAAAGTACCTCTAGTTATATCTTTTATCTTGGAGATAATGTATTTTCTTAGTTTTTAAAGAAGCAACAAGTGATGTCTTTGTCGATTGCAAAAGCTAAGTACATGGCAATAGCATTTACAATATGTCAAGTAGTTTAGATTTGCCAACTACTTGAAAAGTTAAAATAGGTGCAAAAATTCCTAACAACAATTATATATTGATAATAAGTTAATAATCATATCAGGTAAAAATTTAGTTTTTTATAGAAGAAGCAAATGTATTGAAATCAAGTATCATTATATTAGAGAATTAATAAAAAAATGAAGAAATAGAGCTCTGATTTTACAGGTTTAATGAACAACTTATAAATATTTTGACAAAGCCATTGAAGGTGAATGCACTTGAAAAACTAAAGATAATACTCTGTATTATTTTAAAATCAATTTAAAGAGAGGCTATTGAAAATATTTAAATTAATTTTAAAAAAATAGGTGCTAGCCATGTGAGATGGCAAAAGTAAGCCATAATAGTTGAAGAACCTTTTGCAATTGGCATCGTAGATAAATAATGGGAGCAGACATAGGCTTACAATTTACCTTTCAAAATTTCTAATTCATAATACTATATAAAGGATGTTAATTTTCTTTGTTCATGTAATTCAATCAAAGATTTGCTTGTAAGCATAATACCTTAATGTTTTGCTTTGTAGAGCACGCACACGCACACGCACACATATTGAGTGGTGAGGTTCCATCAGTAAGTAATAAAATTGAGTGATATTTTATAATAGTATATAAGAAAAAAATGAATGTATTTATATTTTGTGAGAGTTATTACAATTATAAAGTTAGAGGATTTTTTTCTCTCATTTCTTCTCATTCTCCACAATTTTTTTAATTTTTTGGTATCAATATCATTAACAAATATATTGATTCCAACATTACCTTGCACAAAATAGTGAATTTTTACATGTTAGAGATTTTCTTTTATATTCTAATTATAATATATGCTTCCAATTTCTATCCAATAAAAGACAAAAGATAAATATAATTTTAACACTTTTAAGATTGTAAAATACAATTTTAATATATATGAGATTGATATATTTATAGTAAAACTAGCCATTTACTTCTTAAAAATACCAACAGCATTTGGTAAAATAGAAAATAAAAAGAAAAAATTTAAATTTTAAAAATTTCACTTGTTTGTCTAAAAAAAGAAAAAAAAAATGAGATAACTTGTAATTATTATCATTATTACATATTAAAGATTAAAAATTTTTCGTTGTCTTTTTCAATTAAATTTTAAATTTTTTTATTTTCTTCTTTGGCAAGCATAATTCATATTCGTGTATGAATATTTGTCATCACCGGCACTCTAGCCAATAGTGCCGGAATAACTTTATTATAATAATTTTCTTTACGAAAGTACTTTTCGATCTTAAATTAGGTATATTTTGGAGAAGAAGAAATGCGGAAAGTCGGCAGGCGATTGGGATGCACAAAAGGCAGATGTCCTATCACTAGCTAATGACTTACGTCGAGAAGGATAAGCCTGCCATATCGCCGACCAAACAGCCGAAAGTCGAAAAATTACCGTTAATAATAACTGCACGTGCTCAAACAATCTAAAGACCACCTCACGTGCCATTGTCTGGAAAGAACAGTGATGGGGGCTGTATTTGGGTGTTTGCAACCCCACACGACTCTCTTGTGTCCCTCTCATTTTTTCCAAATCTATTCTGCCCTCAATGCCCTTTTTTGACCGACATCGATTCTTTCCACTCCCTGCTGGCTAATGTAGCATATTTCACTTTTCCTTCTTAAATATTTTATCAACTTGCAGCACGTGAATTTATGGATGAAATTAAATATGCAGTATTTACATATAAAAATATTTGATTATTTGAAAAAAATTAATATATTTCTAATATCGAGTCAGATCAATTAGAATAGAAATAAGTATTGGAACAAACTTTTCTTTAATTAATATCAAGATAATAACTAAAATTAATTAGTTTGTGACTCCCAAAACAAAGGCAGAAGAAGAAAACTAACGATGAGACATTATCAATGTATGAATGGTCCTTATGCTTTAATCCAAGTTATTCTATTTCACTTAAAAAATGAAGTTAAAACAAAATATTTAACAATACGACGGTATATTTATATAAAAGATTTTCATCGAACACATGCAAGCCATCTAACGGAGACGCAGAAAGTTTAGTAAGATTCAATTATGAACAACATTTTAATATTATAATATTATCCGATATTATGTTAAAATTAATTTTTTATTGTAAAAATAATAATTAATTTAATATATACATATAAGATAATGGATTTAAATTTCAAATATAATGGAGAGTATAACTTTAAGATAATATCATATGTTATTACATCAATAAAGTATCAGTATTAAATTTTTTTTATTTTTAATATCTTAGATTCAAATTTAAAATGTTATATTGCACCACTGACGCAGTAATATATCAATATACCATTAAATTTGATAGTTAATTTCTTATTATATAGCATATCAAATTTAATTTTTAGAAAATGTAAGCCTAATGTGTAATAAATTTTGATAGTATATCAATACACTACACTATTGCATTAATAGTATATCATAATTTTTTTCATATATATATATATATATAATTGACTTTCGTCCTCTTAACAATCTGTAGTTTTGAATATTACAATTTCCTTATCTATACTTTCAACTATTAATACTTTATTTACATAAATTATTTTTTTATAAAAATTATATAAAAACTTCATGTATATTACATATTATTTTTAATTCTTTAAATTTTGAATCAATTTAACACTTGTTTAAAGCTAAATTATATGATAAAAAATCTTAATTCTATTAAAGATTTTTTCTATTCAAGATTTTTCTCTTTCATTAAAAAATGTTCTTTTTTTCACGAATTGCAAATTATTTTAGTAAGTTTCACTCTTAAGGATATAAGCCCTTGGTTTGATTTACCCTTTTCTTAGAACATTTCTTGTTTTATATTATTTGTACGAATTGATGTGTTATTATTTTAGTCAAAGTTATGCCTAAATCATGTTTCGCCAAATAATCATAAAATTGTATGTTCTAAGCCTGAACTATTTGGATCCTATTCTTCTCTTTTTCTTGAAACTCTTCACACTTTTCCTAAATTGTCTCATTGTGGCTTTTCGGCTGTTCCCGCTTAAGCCCCGTTTAAGATTGATATGCAAAGGTTTAAAAAAATAATAAATAATTTTAAATTTAAAAGAGATAAGTTATAAATTATTAACATATCTTTTACTAAAAATTAACTTATATGTAAAATTGTTAAATATTTATTTAACAGTAAGAATAATTTAAAATTAATAATAAATACAATTTTAATTTTCTAAAACAAGAAATCAATAAAAAAAATTTATCTAAAATGACAGTTAAAAGATAATTGAGGGAATAATTTATAAGTATAATATGAAATATAAAAATATAAACATAAATTATTATAAAAATTTAGAGATCGCTAACATTCACATCCATAAGTAAAAGATAGCAATCTCCAATATTTTGTTTGAATGAAAGATTACTGATTCCATTCTTGTTCAAGTTTCATTTTAAAGAAAAAATTTGTTCCTATTTATTTGTCATTTTAGAAAATTAAAATTATATTTATTATCTTCTTTCAAATATTATCTATGCTATCTAAATAAATGTTTAATAACTTTATTTATCAATTGATTTTTAGAGGAGAATATATTGAAAAATTACAACTCATTTTTCTTTAAATTAAGGTTATTTATTATCTTCCTTAATCCTTATATATTAATCTTAAACAATACTTAAAAAAGAATAAAGGGAGTATGTTATTATTTTGATACTAATATATAAAATAATAAAAGATATTATAATTAATTTTCCACTACCATTAATTTCTTAATTTAATGAGGATATTTATTGTAGAGATGTAAGAAAAGATAGATGAAGTTAATTTAAATATTTTAAATTAATATTTTATTAAAATTATTTAAATACTCTTTATTATTTTATTACTATTAAATTAATAACATAATTTTTATGTTCAAATAAAAGGTGAAAATTATTAATCTCCACATGAAAGGGGGCTTAAAAATCCCTAAAAATTATAAATTTAAATAAAAGTAAAATATTAGTTTTATTTTTAGATTTTTATTTATATGTATTAATTTATATAATAAATTCAATTTTAAACACTTTCATATTTACCTAAAGTAAAATATTTTTCCTTCCAATAATAAAAAAGAATTTAATCTTGATTTACTATCACTGTGAATATATTTTACACTATTGTTTATCTCAGTATTACCATGTTAGTAAACAAATTGTTAATTATTAAAAAATTTTAATTACTATTACTTTTTTATAACATATTTTTTATTTATTAATAATGTAAAATATTTTATATTAATAATAAATCAAATCCAAACTCCAAAAAAAGGTTAAAAGCAACGTTAGATAAGTTATGAAGGCGATCATTATAATTAGGACTTGTCTAATTTTTTTTTTTTGGGAGCAATTATTTTACAATAAAAAAAATTAAAAATAATAGATAAGTCATATATTCATTTGTGTGATCTTCTTCACAATATTATTCATATTCTTATGAAGGGAGGGATTCTGGTATACTAATTACACTAACACATTAGTAAACCTAATCATTAAATTTTGTTTATTTCATAGAAATGAATAAAATTCAATAATTTAAACTAATAATGTATTGGGGTAAATGATGTATCATAATCATTACTTCTCTTAAAATATTTTATTATTAAATTAAATTTGAATTTAATGAACTGAATCAAGTTATTTGCGAACTTTAACTCAAATTAAGTTTCAATTAAATACATTGATTCAAATTGATTTAAGACAATTTAAAGTAAGCCAGAGTATGAACTGAGCTAATTGCCAACCCTAATGACGTGGAATCAAGATTTTGGAAAATGCTAATCCGTGTCAATAAATGATTAAAGGGAGAAAAAAAATTCAGACGTGGGACCACATCGTCGTGCATAACAAAACCGTGTTTAATCCGAACAAGTGGGACCCACGTCGTCCTATATATGCACAATCCCCTCCGCTTTCAATTCGCCATTCGCGCTAATCCTACTGAGTTCTTCGTTTAAGCCCGCCAAACCCGAAACCAGCTTCAGCGTATCCACCATGGCACTCTCTCATAACTACACTCCAAAGACCCAACCTTGCCGGAAAACTGAACAGAAAAGGAGCCTCCGAAGACGGTGTTCTCTGATGGTGAAGCAGCAGAAGGCGAGGTTCTACATCGCCGAACGCTGTATTATTATGCTAATTTGCTGGCACGACCATGCCATCTCCGATTAGAAGCGTCTGGATTGCGTCTCGCCTATGCAAAAATCCGAGCTTGATTTGTTTAATTCATCGGTTATGGAGAATTTGCAGCATGTGAGATTGGAGGATATAGAAGAAGACGGCCTTTTTTATGCTGGATTTCTTCAAACGTGTGCTTTATCATAATGAGAATTTCAAAATTTTAGAAGTGCATTTGCAAAAATGGATCCTAGAAAAATGACGGAGAAAAGGATTGGTTTAGGATTGAAGGTCATAGAATCCACCTGCCTCCTTTTAAACACTTTTCTGTGAATTGAAATTGGCCCTGATTTGATTGAATAGATTGTCAGATTTTGGGTTTCTGGTTCATAATGATGTAATTATTGTAATTATCTGACTTTATTTTAAAGAAATGAAATCAATTTTTGAGGTGAAAGAAGTGTACTACCTCAATTGGTCAATTACTATCAATATTTTCCCAGTTTTGGTAGAGTTATTACCATCTGACTATTATTTTCATTCAAGGATTGGAAATTTCTACTTGTTGAAGTGTGCTGCCTATATAATTTGAGACCAAAGTTTTGATTGTGTAAAGCAGTAATGCAAAAATTGTGACTTGTGATAGCAAGTTGTGTTTATCCAAGAATATTGGCTCTAAGGCAGATGAAATGAATCTTTTTCATGGTGATTGGCTTAGATACATGGATGGTGTGGAGTGATATGTGAGCTTGACTAATGGAGCATGGCATGCTATCCCTATTTTCTTTTGTTTGTGGGGCTTTTGAAATCTTAGTATAAAGAGTATTAACTTGTACTTTTTGTCTAAGACTCTGAATATCTCTGGATGTGGATAGATTTTAGACTTGAACTCAATAAATTAGGATATATTAGTATCTTTGGCTCATCTATGTTATGATTGTAGCCTAATGTGGATCATTCAGCCAATCCCGACAATCAATGATTTAACTACATCATTAACTTTTAGGGTGCATTGGTGCTAACCTGCTTTTATAGAGAAATTGGTTCTGTTTGTGATATCAATGAATAATAGTCTGAACTGATTGTCTGATAGCAGCATTTGTACAACTGCAGGATACGATCTCATGTCTGTGCCTGATATTGTAGTTGAAATTTTAGATTTCTTTCCAGAACTTACATATTTGTTTAGTGAGCTTAGCTTAAACAGGCACTAAAAATCTTAGGTTGTGTTTCAAGAGACAGAATGGACTACAAAGAATGTGAAGTTTAGATGTAAAACTTAACAGAACACCATTGAAGGGTCTTAACTTACCACTATTTGAGGTTGATCATTTTCCGATGGCTTCCTTCAAATAGCTCACTCTTACACCTTTCATTCGTGATTCAAGATGTAAGAAACAACCATTTTCTTTTACCAAAGGATTTCAGACTTCAGATTGGAAGTATAATTCTGTAAAAATCATTTTCCTCTTCGTGATGCCCATTAATAATAATAATAATAATGATAATAATAATAATAATAATAATAATAGATGAGGGTATGCATTCATCATGATATTGCAGTTTGAATTTTAGATGCCTGTAAAGAACATATATTTTCTTAATGCTTAATATGGATGAGGATGTTGTGTTTAGGCTTTGTTTAGTTTCTTTAAGTATGAATTGTGTTGTCACTTGTCAAGATGCTCAACGGCACTCATTTGATCCCTTCTCTGGATGTCTGAAACACTCTGATTCATGTGGTCCAACTTTTCATTTAGTCTTACTTGTCTGATCTATTTCTTCTGCCTCATAACATGCTGGAGTTGCATGAAGGTATGGCTATCGCCATGTGATTGTCTGGTCCACAATATCTTGCCTTCTCCATGCTTCTGTGTTATTAGCAATGTTCAATGTATCCCATATGTCCTGAGGATCTCTTCTGTGGGCCTCTATTGCTTCACGTTGACAGATGGAAAGTTGAAATCCAGAAGTTTATCATGGCAGTAAATCAAATCTGTTAATAATTATCAGTTTCTTTGTTTCTGTCGATTCTAGTTAGAATTTCAGTGATTCCTTCTGGTGTTTGATGGCTGATGGGAGAGGGGAGGAGTTTTCTTTTGTTCTTTCATCAGTTACTTATCAAGAAAAGCGGTGCTCAAAGCACTCCCCAGGAGACACTCCCAGAAATACTCACTTTAATAGGTGCTAGGTCCCAACAAAATGCAAAATCTACTTCATATGAGAAGGATTGTCTCCTGGAAAGTGACTATCATTTTTCTATCATGACAGTGCTTCTTCGTTTCACTAGTGTTAGGAAGTGGAATTATTTATCTTACATATTAATATAATAATTTATTAACTTCTAAGATTCTTATTTGTCAAGTGAAGAATTGACTATTTTCCTTAAATGCTTATATAAAAATCCCCAAGTAATTGAATGGGCTGGGAGGGTGTGACTTCTGATTTTAAATTACGCATAAAGTGATAATAACCGCCTATGTATCTACTTCCACATACATGCATGCAATTTTGTATAATTTATTGTTGTGTTAGCTTTACGAAGCAGGCAATGTGCTGCTTAAGCATTAAGTTGCCAGAAGCATGCTTACAAGTTAAACTTAAGATATTTCCTAAGCATTATTAAGCATCCAGCTGCTGAAGGCTGTGTTATCTTAGTTCTAGTAGTAGTAGGGAGCGTTTGAGCAAATGCAGATTTAATTCCTGTTTCTCATTATGAGTTAATGGAAGTTGCTGGTTCATAATTCATTGTGGTTAATGGTTTTATAAAATATTCCTTTTGAAGTTACATAAAGTGTTAGATTCTAATAGAGTGTAATTTAGTAATTATGTTGTATTATAGGTTTGTTTGTAGACTTGTAGCCAGGGCAGCGCCTCATTCACCCTAGGGAGGGCTATGCCCCCAAGTTTTGAAATTTTTTAATTTTACATGTAATTTTTTTGGGCAGAATAATTTTTAGATTGATCCCTATAAAATAAAATTGTTAAATTGGCCCCCATGCACAACCCCTCACCCTTGCACCTACTTGTAGTTCTCCCGATGTCCAAAGTATTAGAATCTCTCTATTTCTTAGTAACTTTATAGAACATTAGGATTGAATCTTCTGTATTTTAGCTGTTATATCATTCTATAATTCAGTCTTTTCATCAATTTTTTTGCTTAACCTCTCTTTGCTTCTCCCCTGACTCGAACTCTAACTCCATGCTTGGATAAGAAGAAAGAAGGGATGGAAGATGAAAATTTTTTAAATTTAAAATTTTCCTTCACTCAGATTAGAAGGAAAAAGAAGCGAAAAAAATGGAAAATTGAAATTTATGGTTAATACTACTTTAGATAGTAACAAAATAAAATTAATAAATAATAAAGAAAATGGTTAAATTAAGTTATGATAATTTGGGCTTATATTTAATATGTTGACTCAATTTTAAATCCATTTTAATAGAATTTACCCAATTGATTCAAATCTTGTTATTTGATCTCTTAGAAATATGGGTCAAATTTCATGAATATAAGTTAACCCATTTATATATTGGGAAATGATCTCATCTAAGAAACTCTCCCAAAATTTATAAATAATCTGAGAACTCATCACAAAGGGACACAAAAAGAAAAAAGTTAGAGAAATAAGAATTTTGCAAGTAAAGAGAGAAATCTTGTGCTTTTATTGGAAGAGTTTTCTAACTTTTTCAAAAAAGGGAGAAAAAGATAAAAGATAAAAATCTTTTGCTATCAATGAAATTTAATCTCAAGTGCATCCATCAAAACTATCTTTAATGCTTTGTTTGGGTTTAGCTGAAAATGGAAAGAGGAGGAAATGGAGAGGAGAGGAAATGGAGGGGAAGTAATTTCACTTAGATTATTTGGAATAGGTGAAAACATGAGAGATGGAAATAGGAGTAAAATTAATTTTTATTATTTGGAATTGGTGAAATTTGAGGGGGGAGGAAAACTACCATAATAACCTTGTTTAGTAAAAATGTAAATAATTGATGATAATAATTTATTTTAAGAGAATTGATTATGTATAATTTATTTTATATTTGATGATATTAATTAGTAATTAATTTTATATAATTAATTTTTATTTTGATGATGAATGAAATAAATTTTTTTAATATAAAAAATTTAATAAAAATATATAGTTACAAAAAAATTATTTTTTTTCTAATTTTATTAATTTGATCGTCTTGATTAATTAAGAAATAATTTGATTTTTTATTTTTTTTAAATAAAGTATTTATTTGTAATGTAATAATTTTTTTATTTTTTAATTTAAGAATTTAATTAATTCAAGAATTCAAAAATAATTAGTTTGATTATTTTTAATTAAGGAATGAAAAAAAGAAAGAAAAAAATCAAAAAAAGAAGGAAAAAATCAGAAAAAAAATGGAACTGCCACTGGCAGTTCATGGACAATAATTTCACCACCCAAACCCCCTATTTTGGAGGGATAAATAATCCCATGGGCCCCACCGTCTTTTCCACCTCTCATTTGCACCCCGCTCAAATAGATGAAATTCAATTTCACCTCCCAATCCATCCCCCTCCACTCGCCCCCCGCCCCACTCTCCCCTGTTTCAATCAGATGGTAAGTCTTCAATTTAAGAAGAAAATTCCAAATCCAAGTTGAAGAAGGAGATCAAGACCAAGACCTTCACCTTCAACTTAAAACCTAACATGTTAATCAAAGGAGAGAAAAAGAAAGAATTAAATTTTGTAATTTATCTATCAAATATTAGTGTATTTATTACACAAAATGTGAACAATTACTTTTACACATCAAAATTTTAAAATATTATATTTTTTTATTTTCTTTTTTAACTAAAATTTAAAACTTTCTCTTCTTTTCTCCAATTTTCCTTTCATTCAACCATACTATAAGTATTTCTCAACAGATTCTACTAATAGTTGGAAAAGATCCATGATGCTACCAAGTTTTTTGTCCAATTCGGTAACTTTGATATCTTATTCCGCTTAGGGTAAGAGCTGCATCTTAGTGGCCGGTGGACTGTTTCAAGATATTGTCACATGTGAAGGCAAGAATACGAGTTTGAACTTTTAAGTGACAGACAATAGAAACAAGGGCAGCTAAAATGTAGATCCTAGAACTGGCATAGCATCCAAGCCTTCTTATTATATAAAATAAAAAAATATACATATAAGTGACTGACTGATAACTTCAAAATCAATAATTAAGAAATTTGTCGGCAGAGGGATGAAAAATGAATTATTATTTTATTAGAATGCTGAAGTTACTATTTTCCTATGTCAGGTTCTGCCATGATCAGTCTCTAGGTTCTGAGGAGATTAGTACAGCAATTAAGAGCAGGCTTAAAATAAATATATTAGATGCACATTATAAGGAGGTTTTTAGGGTACAAATGGCGTTGTATTGTATTGCATACAATAATGTTTTTACCAAATTATGTTTCCCTATATGTGTGCCATGATTAGATCTTTTGGAAAGCCTAGGGAAAGGATTGACTGACTCTAGATCCTGGGAATGACCAACGTTGCGACCCTGAAAAGGGCGAAAAAAAGGGAAAAGGAAAAAAAAATAGAGGAAAGAAGGAAAATACGTGGGAAGACGAATTTAATTTTAAAGAGTACTTGGTTTACAATAAATTAAGAATAAAAAATATATTTAATTCAAATAATAAAATGATTAAATATAAATTTTAAAATTTTCTCCTATTAAAATTAGTGCCTACTCAGTCTAATATATTTTAAATTTTAAAATGTAATTTTGGTGGGGTAGTAAAGCTTTAATTCAAAATGGCATAGAATAAAAAGTTAAGTGTGTGCCATAAAAAAGTCATCTGCCTAATTGCAATCACATTCTTCTATTTTCACCAATATATATTTATTATCTTCGTCCTCCTATTTAAACCTACAATCACTTCCCTTATTACAAAGAAATAAGGAAAGTGAGTATATTTGATTGAGCAATCATGCTAGAGACATGCTCTTGACATTATGCCAAAGTGTTAGAAGTCAACAGTATAATAAATTTGATAAATAAACATGCTTAGTTTTTAAATGAAATTTGATAAAAAAAAAATCAAGCATAGTGAAGAGAGTATGTGGCCAAAATTTTGAAGCAAACCAACTTGGGTACGATTTTCTTGATTTTTTATTTTTTTAAATATTTTGATAATTCTAACTTCTTTTGAGAATCCAATGTGAGTTGAAAAATTCATGTTACAATCCTCATATTTTTATCTTTGTTTCAGTATAAAACAATGTCAATATCTCATTTGGAATTAAAAAAAAGAAAAAAAACAAGCTGGTGCCAATTGTAACAATTTATTGCAGCGAGATATCCCAAGTGAACTTCCTCTCATTTAAGTGCACCGCTGAACATGATTTATCAAAATGACCATAAGTTCAAACGACATACTTGAAGCGCATTCCGTGAAGAATAAAAGTACATAAACAGAAATAGAGAAATCGCATTTCATCACCATGCAACCTCAGTCAAGCAAATATAATATAAATTAAAAATACAATATTAAAAATTTATAAAATTAAAATTTGGTATTATTATTTTGGAATGAAACAATAACATCCTATTATTCATTTATTTGAAATTTTTGTTTGATGTTATTATTTTGATATTATTATTTTGGAACGAAATAGTAATATATTATTGTCTAGAAAATATACAGTAACATGCTATTATTTAGTAATTTAGTTGTTAATTAGACTTGATTTATCCATTCATTTAGAATTTTTACTTGATGTTACTATTTTGGAATGAAATAGTAATATGTTATTGTTTATAAAACAGACAGTAACATACTATTATTTAGTAATTCAGTTATTAATTAGACTTGATTTATCCATTTATTTGAAATTTTTACTTAGTATTACTATTTTGAAATGAAACAGTAATATGCTATTATTCGACAATTTGATTATTAATTAAGTTTGAAATGAAATAGTAACATGTTACTGTTTAGAAAACAGATAGTAGCATGCTATTATTTGATAATTTGATTATTAATTAGACTTAATTTATCCATTTATTTGAGATTTTTATTTGGTATTACTATTTTAAAATGAAATAGTAATATATTACTGTCTAGACAACAAACAATAATATATTATTATCCATTTATTTAGAATTTTTGCTTAGTATTACTATTTTAGAACGAAACAGTAATATGTTACTGTTTAGAAAACAGACAATAATACTATCATTTAGTAATTTAGTTGTTAATTAGACTTGATTTATTCATTTATTTGATATTTTTATTTAGTATTACTATTTTGAAATAAAATAGTAACATGCTATTATTTGATGTTAGTTGTTAATTAGGCTTGGAATGAAACACTAATATGTTACTATCTTGAAAATAGATAATAACATGTTATTATTTGACAATTTAGTTATTAATTAGATTTGATTTATCCATTTATTTGATATTTTTTATTAGTATTACTATTTTGAAATAAAAGAGTAATATGCTACTGTCTAGATAACAAACAGTAACATGTTATTATCCATTTATTTAAATTTTTATTTGGTATTACTATTTTAAAACGAAACAGTAACATGTTACTGTCTGTAGTAACATGATACTGTCTAGAGAACAGATAGTAATATGCTATTATTTGATAATTTTATTGTTAATTAGACTTAATTTATCCATTTATTTAAATTTTTAAGTTGGTATTACCATTTTAGAATGAAACAGTAATATGTTACTATTTAGTCTACAAATAATAGTATATTATTCTTTAATAGTTTTATTTATTAAGAAAATTATTATTACACTACTAGGCACCAAAAGAATTGGGGAGCAAAAGTTTAAAATGAAATTCGAATAAATTTGAATTGATAAAAATAAGATCAAATTAAGAAAAATAAAAAATTAGAAAAATCATTGAAAAAAATCTTTTTTGCCAAACTAGAGCAGATAAAATGCCTTTGGCATCTTGCAAATATGTAGATGTCGAAAAGTTACATAAAATTAAAAAAAATTACTTAAAACGGATAATCGAAGATAAAGTTATAGTCATTCAAAGTTTTAATCTCAATTTACATATTTTTTACTAAGTAGACTTCGTCAAACCTAGATTTTCTTATTTTTTGTTGAAAGATCATATAAAAATAATTAAAAATGAGTTATTATATGTAAAAATTAATTAACTAATAATAAATTTATAACTTTTTAAAATTTTTAATTTACGACCACATTTTCATAGTTAAAAAAAGAGTAATTTCGATATATAATATTCATAAATCATAAAATCGAAACCTATTTGAAAAAAAATCAAGCGTTATCACATCTTTGAAATAAAGTCCATAAAGCGGCACTTCTTTATAATTTACCCAAAAAAAATTCTATATCAATTTGCAAAAAATATATTTACTTGTAATAAGTAGCCTTTGCCTTAGAATAACTTCACACTAAACTTGTAACTTAAATGTGTTGATTTGCAATCATTAAACTATGATATGAGATACATATTATGTGAATAAAATTGTCCTCATCTCTATTCAAAATTATATCTTTTTTTCAACTTATTATACCTCTGAGACTACTTGTGCAACACGTTGTTATAGCTTAACATGCATAAATGCTCCAATGATATCTAAATATTATTTATGAACATATTATACATGAAACTTTAGTTAAAGAACATTAAATGTTTAACATCTTATTATCTATTTTAAGTATACGAGAGAGTTGAAAAGGTTGATATGTTAGCAAAAGTAATAAATATACACCCCATGATTTTGAATAAAAAGCTATTATCCCATGACATAAAGGCAGGCCTCCTCACATTGGCAAGGCCACAAAGCGAAAGGCTGCACGCCCTTTCTCAGTACACACAATAAAACTATAAATCAAATATATATTATCTTGGGCTTGCCTTCAGCATTCTCCAGGAGCATATTTAGCGTAAACGTCATGGGAGGTGAGTATAATCTACTCCGTTAATTAAAAAAAAAAAAATTTAAAAATGAAGACATGGTCGCTGATAGACCAAGAGATAAGAGATAGATAGCAATGGAAATTCACTCACAAGACTAAATACTAGGTCTTGACGCAATTATAAGCATTGGGGAATATGTTTCGTCATCTTTTAATTATACAACGGATGGCTGCAAGACTTAAAAAAGTCACCGTTGTAAAAATCTCAACAACTAGGTATTACAACAGAAATGGTGGAACTAACTTTTAAGCAACAGGGAACACCACAACTTGATCAAGGACAGGGCCACAAAGAGATCCAAAGTCATCAATCCTAGTGTGGTAGAAAGAGCTGTAGAATGTAATTCTGGTTCTGGCTGCAATTGCTTTGAACCGGAAACTTACTGTCTTGAATCTGCCTTTGCCTTCAGATTTGAAGGGAACTTTGAGGGTGTCTTTCGCTGCAAATGCTTCTACCATCATTGATGCATGGCAGCCATTTCTGGCATCTCCAACTGTGAATGTGAGGTTGTAGACTTTGTTTGGAATTGTTCTGAAGATTTGGGCAATTGCACTTTCCCGCCCTGCAACAAGCTCCACAGCTCCGCGTCCAAATGGCACATTGAAGTGCTTTGAGTCGATGAACTTCACGGCTTTGAGAGATTCAATGATCCAACCAGGGAGTGGGGATAACAGATCTTCCTGCCTGGGAGGGAGGAGAACACCGTTTGTGGAATTGAATATAGGAAATGGACCCTCCTCAAAGCCGTAATTCTTGACCAAATTGACTGCAAGACAGCATATGTTGGATTTATCAGAACACTTGAGATTCTAGACACATGTAAACAAGCAAAACACAAACCCCCAAAGAAATGCAATGTGAAAGCAGAAAGTTTAAAGTCCAGATCTACACAGTTTCATCCATGTGACTTGTCTAGAAATGTTGACTCACTTTTAGAAAAGCAATGTCAAATTCAGAAACTTGCACAAACGCAAAAGATGTAAATATATTATTTGACAACCATGATTATGGGAAGGGAAATGCTAGTTTCACAACCAACTCTGTGACATCCTTCAAACTTGGCACAATATGTTTAAAATTGGCCCTTCAAGCTGGCTTTACCAGTTTGAGACGGGGTCAATTTTGAAAAAATTGTGCAACGTGTGCAGTGTTGTGAGGAAATCGGTAAGGGCCAATTTTAAACAAATTGTGCAATGTGTGCAGGGTTGTGAGGAAATCGGTTGTGCAGGCAGCATTACTCCTACAGAAACAATTTAGATCTACAGTCTCTTCAAAGGAAATTGGATCCAATTAATCAACAAATATATTCTTAAAATCATTTGTTAAAACTGCAGATAAAAAATAGCATGTTCATGGAGTAAAATGGCATATTATAGACATTTTGGATATGTTTCAGTACCTCTAGTGGGTCTCGGAGGGTAGAATTCTCTCAGAGCAATTGCATCCAGGAGTGGTCCACAAGCAGGGTCTTCTTGAACTCCAGGATTGTGGAACGTTACTTTAACAAGATTGGTGGTGGCCCTAAATCCCCAAGCAATAACATCACCATTGAGGTTGTACAGAGTCTGGAGAGGAACATCCCCAGTCTGAGGAGGCACTGAGATCCTCAAAACTTCATCTTGTGCACAGGTTCTTGAGGCCCCAAATATTAGGGCATACGTCGAACCGGGTTTGACCTTGATGGTCTGAGAGATTGAGGCTTCATTGCCAAGTCTCACAGCATGTATTCCGTGAGTCACTGGGAAGTACATGCCTCCCGGCTGAGGCCCGCCAGAGACATACTCGACCAGGCCATTGATTTCCCATTTGGGCAGCGAGTACTTTCCTATGAGCTTTGTTTTCTTGAGGTATCTGGGGTTTGGTTTCTCTTCAAAGTTGCCATTTGCCAGGTATGCTGCCAGAAACAATATGCAGAGTTACAGAAAACTTCTAAGATCATCTTCATTATGGGAACAGAAAGTCAAATCCAAACACAAAGAGGCACACGTACAAAAAATCTCTCTCTCTCTCTCTCTCTCTCTCTCTCTCTCTCACACACACACACACACACACAACAAAAAAAAAACAAGATAATGTGCCAAATTGCAAGGTTACTTAAAAGAATGTGGAAGAAAGAACCCCATAAAGCCATTAAAAGCAGAACACTAGAGTATAACAAACTCCATGGCTAGACCAGGTGAGTTTCTCTCTCATGTGCCATACTACAAGGTTGCCACAAAGAATGTGGAAGAAAGAAACACATAGAGCCACTCAAACAAGCACACTAGAGAATAAAAACCTCCATAGCCAGAGCAGGTTGAGTTGTTAGACACTGTCACTAACCATTCTCTTCATAGTTAGATAAAGAATGGAAAATGCAGAACAATGCAACATATTTGAATCAAAAAGACCAGAACCACAACATTAGTAAATTTAGTTTAGACTTCAAACAGTTACACAGATAAAGCAACTTAAGGAAAGGGTCTCAAATGAGAGTTTTACCTTCTGAAATTCTAGGCTTAGGCTGAACAATGGCAGCAAAAGCAGACCCAGCAAAAAGAAAAGCCAAAAACACTGTGAATGTGGCTCTTCCAACCATTTTTACCAAGGAAGTGTACAAATCTGGAGCAAGAAGTAGAGAGACGAGTAGGGTTTGGTTTGTGGGAGCAGGATTTGCTCTGTAAGAGAAAGGAAGCTGTGAGTCATTTTATAATGTAAAGAAAGAGTGGGATAACGACGATAATGGACATAATTTAGCAAAAATCACGTTGGAAAGCCAGTCTGATTTTTTTCTTTTTTTTTTTTTTCTTTTTTTGGTGATCTGTTAGATTGTCTTTGTCTTCAACTTTTTACAACCGACTTTCTCTCCACAATTCCTGATGCGGCCATCTTTGCAAATTTTGAAATAAAGTAGCTATTTCTGTTTAATTAGCATCTTTTAGTTAATTATGGGTCATGACTTGTGTTTCTATCCTTTCTAGTTTTAACTTGCAATGAAGGGGAAGAAAATATAAATTTTAATGCATGTTTATATACTAATTAACATACATGGTTTTATTTTTAAAAAAAACTTAAAAAAAAAAATCTTATACATACAAAATTTTGCAAGATTTAAAAGTTTGCTTAAATTACTCTTTTACTCTTTACAGTTTTAGTCTATTTTTAATTAAATCTTTATAATTTAAAAGTGTGAAATTGAGTTCTTATACTTATTTTTATTTTTAATTGAGTACCTCTTATTATTTTGCTGCTAAATTTGGTTAATAATTGATATATGTAAATAACAATGTGTTAAAAATTTATGAATTGAGAGGCACCCCATTCCAAATTTTCATTTAAAAAAATTTCATAAAACATAAGTTTCTGTACATTATTTGTCACTTGAAGTAGAAGTGCAAACAGTAAATAAGTACTTTTTCATTAATAATTAGTATATTACATCAACAAAGCAACGTCCACAAGATCGCATATGCCAATTACTAATGAAATTTTAACTAAAAGGTGGTAGGAAGTATTTAATTAGAAATAAAAAAAAAGCATAAAGACTTATTTCACATTTTTAAATTATGAAGACGTAATTAAAAGTTAAGTAAATTTATAAAGAGCACTTTTTGTAACTTTTTTTATAATAAAAATAATAGCAGTTGCATCATTAGGTTTATACAAAAAATTAAGATTGAAATCATGATATAAAAGAAAATAAAACCCACAAAAAATATCTGATGTCACTTGAAATAAAAGATTATTAATTACTTCTCATAGATTTTCCGTACAAGTAGTAGTTTTTTTCATGAAAAATGGTAATTTTTCTTCTGTGATATAAATATGATTTTTTTTATGAAAAATGTAATAGTTTGTTTGGATAAAAGAAAATTAACAGAAAGAAAATAAAAAGAGTAATTATTGAATAACATTTTTCTTATTTGAAAGTTTTAGTAAAGAAGGAGAAAAGAATAGTGGATTATGATTAATATTTAAAAACCTTTTATTATCCTTAAATACTAGCATTTTTTAGCTTCTCCCATTTAATAATTTTTGGAAGATTTTATAAACTTCCAAAGTAGAGGAAAGAAAGTTATAATTTAATTATTGATTCTCTTCTCCCTTTTTTTCCTTTTATTTTCTTTTGATATCTTTCACTCATTTTCCATCTAATTTTCAAATACTCCATAATTTTTTTTATGATACAAACAGGATTATTTTTTATATGAAAAAAAAATTTAATAACATGAGTGGCAAATCATTTAATGTATGCAATATTTGAATCTACGATATTAAAGATAAAAAAAAAAAAAATCTAAGACAACGTCGAATTTAGAATGTCATTGGTTGACTTGTAACTTCTTGTAAAACTATTACACGAATAATATCACAAATTACAAGTTTTTGTAATAAAATTCTAGAAAGTACAAAAATTTTGATAAAGATTACAATTTTTGCAAAAGAGAGTGAAAGTGCAAGAAAACAATACCTCATAAACATTGACTCGTTATTATTTTTGAATTAAGTATTATTCAGACATTATGATAAATTTTAACATTTTCTAGTGGTGAGATGGTGTGTGAAGTCACTTTTCGTTTCTTCACCGACTAAGCATCCTAAACGGGTTAAAAGTGGACTAACTTCTTTCAACCTAAAGTATTAAAATGAAAATTTCTCCAACCCACTCAAAACATAGTTTTGGCTGTTTGTCAAATATTCGCATCCCTTGATTCACACTAAGTTGTCCCCGTGTAAGTTAGATTGGATTTATCAGAAGGTATTGACACAAAAATTACATCAGAAGCTGTTAAACTTCGAGATAACCTGTCCATCTGCACCAGAATTATTCTTCCTAACAAACAAAAGCCCAGCTCCTTCATCTACCGCTTTTAATTTAGGTGGTATATGATTTTTTTTTTAATTTTTTTTCTTCTATATCTTAAGTTTGATTTTAGGATTTTAAATGTGTATATTTAGTGGTCATAAGTATAAGTGATTAATCAAGGGAATGAATGATTATAAATTAAAGGATTATTATATAAGTCATTTTCTATATTAAATTTTGAGTCTTAATTTTTCTTATCAATAATTATGATAATTCACTTTATCATTTAAAACTACCTTACATCATACAAGACTTAAGTCAATAAAAATAATAGCTCGTCAAGAAAGAGATACGCAATGAGAATAAGCATCAATTAAGGTTCTATGTACATTCTTTATAATAACTTTAAAAAAAAAAACCTTATTTTTTATATTATAAAAAAAATTCATATCACTTGTATTTCTTGTGATTAATAAAATAGCATATAGTGTTATAATAACAAGAAAAAATAACTTCTTTTTTAAAATAGTAGATCTTATCTTTCACCACAATCTTTACTTATAACATTTGGACAAATAAAATATTTTCTATTATCTTAACATTTTAATAGCTTTTGATTTGTAGAATCTTTTTCATATTTCCAACAATGTTTGGGAGAATGTTAGAACTCTCTCAAATATTCTCATAGAAAAGATGTGGGTATCATACATTTCTATCTTATGAGAATATTTTAATGATATAAAATAATTATTTTGCTCACATTTTTAAGCCTTATTACCTAATTTCATCACCACTCACTATTACCATTACCCACCACCATTGAGCAACACTTATTATTGTTATACATCATTGATATTATTGTTAACATAGACTTTTATTGACCAACATCTACTATCACCCACTATTATTATATAGTTATAATCTCCTAATACGATTGAATAGTGTCTATTATTATTTACCACAGCCACTATTAACCATTGTCTACTATTTCTTACAATTGTGAACTATTTCACACCACTATCAAATGCAATTAACCACTCAATTGCCAATTATGACATTTTATAATTTAGTAATATTTTTAAAAATATATAAACTAATTAAAACATAATATTCTAACATTTTTGAAAATTTTTTTAATTGACAAAAAATGATAGCAATATGACATTTTCAAAAATGAAATTATTTTTAAAAACATATGATTATGCAAATTAAACAGCACTTCTAAGGACGTGGACGTGCATCAGTCAGTCCTTAATAGTTAAATTGATCCTAGGTAGGTGACCAAATTATTAAAAAACAAATCTTGCATCAATCAAACCCTTACGCATAACTCAAGTAAACTACATAATGGAGATACAATGGTATAATCAATTCTTGACGGATATAAAACATCTGAAAATCTAAGAACCAAACCAAATGTTTTGAAGAAGTGTTAAAAATCCAACCCTGCTTTTTACGCAAAGAAATCATTTTAAGCCTTTTCTCTTCCTATCATTTGTAACGAAACAAAAAGAGTGGAAGTATGAAGAAATTAAAAAACTTGGGACCATTGACAAATAAAAAAATATATACAAAAAAATCAAAAAACAAAATCAAATTCACTAGTCATAAAAAAGGTAACAACCACAATAGAATTACCTACTATACATGAATACGGTGGACCTGTGGAATGAGCATCTGTCTTTCTTTACACAGATTCATTTATACAAATTGAGAAATCCCTAGTAAGAGAAAGAAATCAAGGAAGTAAATTAGCAAAATATTGATGACAGTGTTGGTGAGATGTATAGGGCAATAGGCATTCTAAGGGCTTTGTCTCCTTAAAAAAAAATGCAAGTCCCTTATCAAAACGGCATCTCTTAATGCCACCATTACTCAAATTCGGTCATAGACGGATTATAAATACACTTACCCGAGACCAACCAACTGAAGTTCATGAAATTTTCCAGCCAATGATGCCTATTGCTCCTATGCCATCTGTCACCACCCGAGCCCTCAGATTTGGGTCCTGCTGGTCGATCATCAGCAGATTAGCAAAATTTACCCAACCCTACCCATGAAACTATCTTATTTTCTTTTGCTTTTCACGCATTTCTCAGTAGTTTTGGTGGCCAACGAACAAAGTCAAACAAATTACAATCAGAAACCGGCAGACATTTTGCGTTTCTTCTTCCAATTTCAAATTCATCAGGCATCTCTGTTTGTGTAGTCAGACACATGCCTTATATCCTGTTTGGACCATCTCACAGACTTAATTGTGGCAATACTTGCAACAAATCTACATTTATATCTTATTTTCCATTTTCCTAACTTTAGTACAACAGTAAAATTAAGTAAATGTACTTACTTATTTTGTGACAGAATATGAAAATAAAAACAAAAAAGGGAATGTAAAAAAATAAGATAATTCTAACTGTTATAATCTTATAATGTTAGCTTGAAGTCTATTTTTCTCAAGTGCTAATGGTGGGATTAGTATTACATTTTTTTTTTTGGCTGAAAATGCAAACGCGCCATTTGCATACAATGTAATCTATTTGTTTCCTTAAAAGGAAAACTATTATTTTAAATATGTGCACATTAATATGAAATGTTTTCACTAGAATTGTTGTTAAACTAATACATTTGAAGAGACCGGCAAATTTATTTTCAGAAGATTAGACAGTACTAAATTAATTCTGAAAGTTCCTTTAATATCTATTTAATATTAATTTTTATAAAACATGTCATGATTAATAATCATAATTTTTTGTTTTACTCATCTACATTTAACTTAAAATTTTCAAAAAAAAAATGTCATCACAAAATATTACTGGATGGTGCCATCTTTTTTCTTTCTCATCACGAGCTCTTTAAGGAAAGAAAAGAAATCGCAGACCTCCCCTATAACCCCTTATCAAATATAAATAAAATCACCATCTTGTGCCACATTACACCACTTGTCTATCATCTAGCCAGCCAACTCCACCTTTATTGTACAGATCATTAACACCTTGACACATCTGCCCTCTTCCTACAACCCATATAAATACCACCATTTTCCCCGTAAAGAGGAGATTCTGCAATTTAATCCTTTTATTATCCTATTCGCAGCAAACCTTGATTTTTGAATGCTCCCTCTTTATTCTCTAAAGCTATTCTTAAGGGCTTGTTGCTATATTTATATCTTTAATTTACAAACCTAAATCTCCCTTCCGCTCAACAATGATTTTATGATATTCTTTTATAAAATTTGTGTCTTTCCCGTAAAATCATAAAAGTATTTAGGATATGGAAAGCAAATTCTTCATAAGATTTTAAAAAATTTTATTTTAAAAATATTACAACATAAATAGCAATATTTATAATATAAAATATTTAAAAATTTTATTTAAAAAATATGAATTTTATTAAAAATTTATAAAATTTCATAAAATAAAGCCACGCTAATTTCGTGAAACGTAGTGTTGGTCAGAAGGAGGACCCTTTAATTTCTTTATTGTTGTCCACTTAATTAAGTGTATTACAGCTTCCGTTTATTTGTCCCCACTTATCAGGAGACACACTCAATGCATTGTTATCCATTAATTTTATGATGAACCAAGCCCCACATCATCGTTTGTCAATCGTAGGGTATAAAAAGAGTTACAACCTATGAATTAATACATGTGCGTTATGAAATTTGATAAATTTGAATTTTTAAAATTTAAACTTATTTTAAAAATAAATAATATAATTAATTCAACTCGAATCATTACATAATGGTTCACATATTCATAATTTAAATTTATGAACCAATTCGTGCCTGTACTTATTACAAATCTTAATAAATTTAAACTTTTTAAAATTAAATCTATTTTAAATGAGTAATTGAGATCAATTTATACTCACACAAATTGACATATTTTACAAGCCTAATCAATATTTGAATAGATACAATTTCAACATTCATATACTTTATTGATTTTGATGCAACGTGAATTTCTTTTGCGTGGGTTTTTTCCTATTCTATGGTAATTTTATAGGAATTTTAAACTTTTAAAAAATTAAGTATTTTATGTCAAATTATTTTTTAAAAATTTTAAAATAAATAAATTCCAATAAAAAACATAAAGTTGATTGTGTTTGAAGATAATTTAATAATGAAAATATTTAATTTATTAAGAAGTTGAATTTCTATAAAATTATTCTTTAGCTATTTAATTATACCGTGGTTTTTTTCATGTCTCTCACAACTACTTTGTTTACTTTATTTTTTAAAAATTAACATTGCCAAATGTAATCTTTGATATCATCAATGTTTATAAAAGAAACTGACAGTATTAACTTACGAAAAAGAAAGACATGTAAAATCGTATACGGAAAACATGATTTTTATTCTGAAATTCATAATTTAAATATAAAAAACTCAATTTACTTTTCTCTCTCACATTTGACGTTGTGAAATTTTTATAGAATTGAATACATCTAAGTTAGTCTGTTTATTACATTGTCGATTTATAATGAATATAATGCTGTATTTAAATTATGGCTCTTTCCATAAAATTAATGTTGTATCAGTTAGATGTAACACATCCACTAAAGTAATCTAGACTATTAACATGTTAATTAACAATAATGCAGTCTTATTATTCTTATATCCTAATTTTCATTTTTACTTACGAATTCTGCCAATAATGTTCAAACTATAGAGTTTTACTGCATTTAATGAATTAAAGCTCCCTTTTTTGCGAAAAAAATATTTTTTATAAGAATGTAATTAATCAAATATTAAAGTGGAAAAATTATTTTATATATTTAATATTAAATGAAGATAATTTAATAAAAAATTACTTTTTTCCATTATGTATGATTGTTATAAATATCATTTTTAATTAGAAAAAACATATCACTTTTTATATATACATTAATAAATAAGATTTTTTTATAAAAGATATATTCTAAAATGAAAGTTAAGTTAAAAAAAATTTGATTGTCCAATTATTTGGATGTACTACATTCACTTTCAGTGCTGCAAAATTGCTTATTATAGCAGATAAACCTCCTTAAACCACCAAATTTTTTGTGTAAAAACATCTGCTTGGACCTTTCGAAAATTTAGACAAATAATTTTTAAAAAAAATTGTGATCATATCATATCATATCCCCATTTTTCCAATGCCAGATGGAGAAATGGGAAAAAGGATAAAACAGATGCATGTGGTCTTGGGCCCAAAAATCAATAATTGATTCACACAGTTGAAATTCTAAATGCTGAAATTTAATTGAAAAAAGGGGTCGGGCAACCGGGCCCCACCGTAGCATCGAAGAGTAATGGAGCATATACCCCTCCAAGGTTCCGTGTTAATTGGATATTAAAAATCTATTTAACCCTCTTTCGACATTTTGACTATAGTTTGGGTTTTATTTCCATATTTTTTCGGAAGTGAGATATGTGATTTTATAAAACAAAAATTGTAAATTTTGTATGTGATTTTATAAAACAAAAATTGTAAATTTTTTACAAAATTTGCAATTTTTATATAAAAATTGATAATTTTTTCATAAAATATGGTAAATATTTAAAGTATGAAGTTGCAATTTTTAAAAAAATATATTAAAAGTTTTTTACAATAACTCAATTGTACCATGAATAATCATATAAAAAATATTTGAGACTTCTATGAAAATTTTATATCGCAAATTTTAATAAAAGAATTATAAAAATTTTATAAAAACATTTATAAAATCTTATTTAAAAAACTTATAAGTAGTAGTATCATCTTGATTTTTAGGGGACTACCAAGAAGAAATTCTTCTTCTTTTTTTTCTTCTTCAATTATGATGATGATGATGATGATGTTCAAAGGAGTGAAAACTGAAATAAAAAAGGAAAAGAAAATTTTTAAGATTTAATCAAAAGAAAAAGGATATGAAAAAACTTTAATGTAAAAAATAATGTTTATTGCAAGATATATAGTTTTTATTTTTTCTCCTCTTCTTCTTTTTCATTCAAGCAAGTAAAACTTTCAAATATAGAAATGTTGTATCCTTTTTTTCTTGTTTTTTTTTTCTTATCCTAGAATAGGTAAAAGACACACATCAAAACACTGTTTATTGCTACCTTTGTTTAACTAAGGTCAATCCCTCCTCTATTAAAGAGTTGTATTTTACAGCATGCTATTTTTGCTCCTATGCAAATCTAGCAAGTAGTTTCGCCCTTGTCTACTATTATGGCACATCTACTCAATTTCTTACTCACGCCATTTGGTTTTCTAAAAGGATTCAACAAATTTTGTTTGCCTATTTGCCCTTTTCTATTTTATTTTATGGATTGAAACCACATTTATTAGCTTTGATTTGGTTGTAGACGATTCGACATGTTTAATGGCCATTTTTTCTTTGTTTATATATTATTTAATTTTCATTTTGGTGTTTTATGATTTTTTTTATCTACAATTGTTTGATTGCATATTATTCTTGTGATTTCTAAGATTAGACATTGTGTTTCATAGCTATATGCAATTTGATTTTACAATCTAAATCTTTGTTTGCATGCATTTAAGCATGCTTTTATTCTAATTTCATTCTGTTTCTCGCTCTTACCTCATATTCTGAAACCTTAATTTTATATTTTATGATGTAATTTGCCATCTAAAATCTCCAATTTGTGTATTTGATGAAAGCCCTAATTCTTTGTTTCTGCATTTTGGTGAAACCCTAATTTGTCTTTAGATGATTAATTTTCTTTTAATTTAGTTTATTTCATCAAACCCTAATTTTGATTTATGATTTGAAATTCAAAATTATGATCATTCCTTTTTTTTGTGTTACCTCTAACTCTGTCATATTTTTATGAAATAAATTATAACTTATTTTCCTATTATTGCACTTTTGCCTTTTTTACACTACTTACTTTCAAGGTTGAGGTTATTTGATTTTTGTTGCTAGAGTTCTTGTTTGTATACTCATATCCTGGGTTTCATTATGCTTTTGGTAACAATAAGACATAGTTATCTTCTAAACTTTCATTGTTTGTTTCAAAAAAATTTCAAAATTTTATTGCACTACAATAAATTAACATTTGTGCCACGATTAAAATCATGACACAAGATTAAAATTTTCATAACTATGTTATTTAGTCATGGAAATACTGGTTAAATAATCTTGTGGCACAAGTAAGCGTGGCAAGAAAATTATCACGAGAAAAAAAGTCATGTGACATAAATAATTTTTTTTGCCACGGATTCACTTGTAACTAATAGACTCTTCTAGTGACGAGTACAAACGTGGGTAAGAAAGGCACATCTGTAATTAGCAATTCATATTGCCACTAATAAAATCATGGCAAAAAATAAAATAAAATAATTATAAAACTAATATAATTAACTAAAATAATTTTTATATATCTAAATTAAATCAATTATCTAACCAATTTAATCAGGTGTTATCTTATCATTTTATTTATACATATGTTGAAACCTATTAATACTTTAACCCATATCTAGTTAGGATAAATTATTGAAATTCTATTTGCTTAGAAATTATAATTGTATTTATCAAGAATCAAACTTGAATCTCCAAGTTGAGGAATGTCGTGCTTTACCATTGTGCTAATTTGTTTCTTTAGTATTATAATACAATATATTTTGCATAAAGTTTTAATTGATCGATTGACTTCAAAAATAAAACTACACTTATATGACACTAATTATATAATAATAAAATATTATATAAATACATATAATAAAAATGCACTAGTACTAAAATATTTTATAATTTTATTTTAAAAATTATTTTTTATAAACTAAATTCCCATTTATTTTGTTAGTAATTTTGCTTATATCAAATTTATTCTTTACAAAAATCTTATATCAAATTTATTTCTCATAAATAATTAATTAGTTAATTTTATCCTTTTATTAATATTTTTATTAATTATTATTAATTGAGTTATTAGAAAATAAAAGTAAAATTTTTATATCTTTAGGTAATTTTTTATTATTTTCTAAAATTCCTTCAATAAAGGTTGAATTATATGAAATAAATATCCATACAAATCATAATTTTAAACTATTATGTATATTTAAATTTTAATTATAAATTAAAATTAAAATTATTATAAATTATTTACTTTTAATTTTATTAATAATACATATTTTTTCATTCTCAAATATAAATTAAATCATTGAAACCTTCACAATTTTTTTATATTAATTTCTTATCTCATATGTTATTTATATTTAATTTTATTCTTCTATTTATCAAGTCATTAACTTATCAATAAAATTATAAATGAATAGACTAAATTAATTAAATTATTATTTAGAAGGAAATAAATTATTACAAAATATATGTAAGAAATGAAATTAATACAATTGGAATTAATAAAGGATGAAAATGAAAATTTAGACTATTTTATATATATCACTTCCTCAAATAAATTTTTTTTAAAAAATATTTTAATATAATAATTTTATTATTATTAAATTATACATAATTTTACATAACTATTATTTTCAATTTTTTAATGAAAGTTTTGTTGATATTAAAGTGATTAATGTAAAATTTATTATTATATATTTCTATAATAAAACTTGTTATAACTTATCTTATAAATTATACTATTGTATATAATATAATGATTTTAGTATTTTCATAATATATATCTTTTTGTTATCACATTTTTTTAGAATAATGTGATGAGATAAAAAAAATAAATTTTTATAATATTTTATACTTTGAATAATTTTTTGTTTAATTGATATTTTAAAAATTAGATTGAATAATGAATTGAAAATTTTGTTATATACATATGTATTATATATGTGTATATGTAAATCTTATTAATTTTTAATTTTAGTATGTATAGAATTTAAATTCATTGAATAATTATATAATACAAATGTTAATATATTATAATATTTATTTTATTGATGTATATTAATTTTAGTATATAAATTTAATTAATTTAAAGTTAAATAATTATTTATTATTTATAAAAAATAGTTACATTCTAATAAATTAAATTTGGTACATATGTATAAAAATACATAAGAGCTTAACAATTGAATTCTTTCTTACATATCTTAAAGTTTAGGGTTCAACTCCTATTTAAATTATTTTAAAAAAATAATAAAAGTATATAATTGTACAATTTATGAATAGTTCTATCTTTTTACATATATTTTATGAATTAACTATTTAAAAATATTAAGTTCTATAGTTTTTTTAATTTTAATTAATGGGGCTAATCAGTTGATCAAATAATAAATTAGTTATTTGTTAAACATCCATAATATATAAATATTTATATTTTTTATTATCTACCATATTGCAGCATATTGCACTTATTATAAATAATATTTTTTATATATATAATTATAAAAAATGATACATTTGACTATGATTTTATTTATAAAAGTAATTTGTTGCATAAGTAATACTTTACTATAAATAAATTTTTCTGACTTATATGATAGAATAAGTAATACTTTATCACATGAAATGCGTACTCGTAATTTAATTTATGGCACATGTGATACTTTGCTACGAGTAAAATTTTTTCATAACACAAGTAATACTTTGCCATGGAAATTATGTTCTCATAGCTTAGTCTTGTGACGCAAGTGATATTTTACCACGGATAAAGTTTTTTTTGCAGCACAAGTAATATTTTATCACGAAAATTGTGTTCCCGTAGTTTTGTTCATGGTACAAATGATATTTTGCCATAAGTAAAGTTTACTAGTGACATAAAATTTTTAATTTTTTTAGACATTTATTTAAATTTTTTTGTTCTTGTGGCAAATGGTAAAATTGCCACAATTTTTAAATTTTCATGGCATAATTTGTGACACAAGTGTTAATTTATTTTTCCATCTTTTCTTTTTGGTTTTGGTTTAAGTGTTTGTTTATTTTTGGCATGTATCCTTCAATCTTTTTCAAGGCTTATTTGTTTTGGAAGTCTTAAACATCCATTAGAAGTGTAGATAAGTATCTTCCTACATTTGTTACTATTTAAACATTCTCTTATTTTGTGATGATTATGATCACTCTCTATAGATTTGGTTTAAAGTGTCTGAAATGATGCATGTTTTCTATTTATGTAACATTTTTATCTTATTTCTTATGTTAGATATGCTTTTACTTTGATCTTTATCTATTTTGTTTGCTAACAACTTTTGCTAATGTTTATCTATTTTGATCTTCCAATCTGGCTGTAAAGCATATGAACTAAATGAATTATATGTATTTCATCCTCATGGTTGCTCATTATTGTTTTAAAAACTAAAAATGTTTAAACAACTTTTCCATTGTGTTGTGTGGCTTTATTTTTATGCATGGTATTTTTAAAAGCCAAAAACAACAACTCCTTCATCTTTCTTTCTTTTATAACTTTAAAGATATGAAAGCTTGGTCATGTGGGTAAGATCTAACTCCATTTATAATCTTGATCTCTATTAGTTTTGGATAAATATACTAATTTTAGAAAAATTATGGCATAACAAAGTTATATTTTTTAGGATATTTCAATTTGTTAAATTAGGTTGTTAAAAGCTTGGCCATAATAAGAAAAGATGATATTTTCAATCAGACAATCATGGATAATGGTATGTCTAAAGGCTTATTGGCAGTTAAGCATGGTCTAAAGGCTCACTTATTTCTTATTTTAAATATGATGTTACTTTGATCTTTATTTGATTTAATCACTAATAACTCTTACTGATATTCATCTATTTTGATCTTTTTGTCTAATTATAGATCATATAAACTAAATGAATGCTAAATAATTTGAGTATGACTATTTGTCTAGCTACAAATCATTTAATTTGAGTATGACTTGATCTATATGAACATCATTTTGCTCATATTTGAGACTATGAGGTATTATAAAGTTTATACACTAACTGTTATACAATATATTTGATAATCATAATTTTTTCTATTTGTCTATAAGATTTCCAAAGATAAACTTTAGAGATCTTATGTGTATATATGAGTAGGATTTGTGAAGAGTAGTTGGCATTAATGACTGTGTTCTTTAAATCATATAATGATTCGTCATTCTTCCATTTGTTTTAACATTGTTTCCTTTAATTCATAAAGATGTATGATATCTATGTTTTTAGTTTTTCTTTTTACTGATTTTTTCAAAAATTATTAAAAATGAGTTTTCATATATAAAACTTATGAGCCTTATGGACTACATGAGTAGTTAATGAAGTGCATGAATTTTACACAATGATTCTATACTTTTAATTCTTCTTTTGGTGGTTGGACTTCATATTTTGTTATTTGAACATCATTTATGTCATATTTGAATTTCAATTAATATTCTTTTGGAAAGTATATGCACTAGCCATTATACAGTGTATTTAATGCATGTGTTCTTAAAATCATATAATGATTATTCATTTGTCCTTTTATTTCAACATTGTTTCCTAATTTTAGTATGAATTTTGCTCATCATCTTAAATTTGTGGGTATACATATACTTTATAAGGATTTGACATGATCATTATTTTTTTTATAAACTAATTATTATATAGTGTATTTAATGGAGTTGAGATTATAATATTTTAACTATTTAGTTAGAGATTTCTAGAAATGAAATTTGACTTCTTTATTTATTATTTTTGCTGCCTTTTGTTCTATTTGTACTCTATTTTGTGTATAAATTGGTATTCATATTCTTTTGGTGTTTGTTAATATGGGGCTGTTCATGTTCTTTCCTTATTGCTGTATGTGTTGACTTTCTTATTGATAATAACTAAGGTTTGGATTCTTAGGTGAGTTTTGGTTATAAATTTATCTATTTCATATTATGATTTATGTACTAATGCATGCTTCATTTTGTTTAAGTTATGGACACTTCATTTTGTTTAAGTTATTGTGTGAATAAGGCTTAATGTTTCATGTTTTCATGTAATTAATGTTTGAATCATTTGTTATGGTTGTGATTTCTTATACTTGCTCCATATTTATGGTTGTAATTTTTTTACATTTACTTATGTTGGTGAAAATAGTACTATCAAAATAAATTTACACTAAAATTGATGAGATATCCAAAATGATCAAATGCATAAAATGAAACTAACCTCTAGCCATGACTGTATTATGAACTTCGCAGAATTATATTTAACACTTTCTTATGTTGAAAGTTGCTTCCAAGCTTTCCTATCACTCTATATGATGGTGTTTGAGGACTACCTTTTGTTATGGTAAGCTTGGGAACCCTAAATTTATAAGCAAGGTTTCAACAGCATTTTTCCATAAAAATGCTGAAAAACGCACAACCGAGCATGGTGAAGGGCAACTAAATGTTGGCAACCATATTTCCATGAAATTCTGACCATAATGTTGAACATTAGTAATCATATTCTTGAATGTTGCCAATGTTCAACGAAAAGCAAGTCAACAAATACTCCATTTCTTTTCAAGTAGATTGTGTTTATTCATATAACTTAGAACCATAACTAAAATTTTATGTTGAAATGATTTCTTCTAAAAATCTTTTTGTGTGTATATTTATGCATAAGTACTATTATAGAAATAATTTATTTAATTATGATTTGCTTAAATAAACTATATATATGTTACTAGATCCATTTAATTTAAGTTGAAAAAAGTATTCCAATTAAATATATTCTATTTTCCTAAGAAGTTATTTATAAATTTATCTTTGGATATATTATAAGCATGTGAACCACATATCAATTTTATATATATTCTTTTCCATTTTTGTATGAAAAAGATAACATGGAACATATAAAGATTTTATGAGATATTTGCATAAAATAAAAGATAAAAATAAAACCTCAGTTGCCAGTTCATCTAAAATTAATAAATGAAGATGAAAAAGAAGGTTAAAAAATGACTTTCTTTCTTATATTTTATATGCAAAAAACCTCTTAATATTTTAAAAGTTGTAGTTAAAAAGATTATTAAAAAAAATCTTAACATAAAATTTTAGCTATGATTCAAAACTATATATATAATTAGGAGAATAACATAATAAAAAAATTGTACTCGTAAGAAAAAGAGGTTTAAGATACAATGGAATGAAGCAAAAGGTGAAATATTTTTTTAAGGTTTATGTAGAAGAATTAATTTTGAATATAATTGACTATAAATAATTAATTTAAAAATTTATTTGAAATATTAACTTAAAAAGTAAAATTTTTTGTTTTTAATTTATTAATTTAGCATCAATTTTAAACATAAAATTAATTTTAAAAAGTTAATTTTTATATAATTAAATAACTAAAAAAAGAACAATAAAAATCTCCTTTAACTTAAAGAATTTGAAAGGAATGATAATGGAGTAGTTTTTTGCACAACGTATCCGATTTAAATATTTAATTGCATCTTTTAAAATATCAAAGGGCCTTTTACACATGAAATATAATATAAGAGATTACATGTATTTTATCTTTTTTTAAGGGCCAACATGAAAATTTATCCTTTTTCCCCTATAGGTGACTAATAACAAAGTTTTTTTTTTTAATTATGTGTGATTATATCAATACATTTCCAACATAAGGACACAAGAATATAGTAAATAAGTAATACACAAGAAACCTTTGTGACTAAAATAATCTATACTATGCATGCTAATGAATAGAGCTAGATAAGAAAGTGATAACAAAACTACTAAAAAAATAAGATTTTTTAAATCAATTTAAGTTTAAAAGAATACATATGGTTGTCACTAAATAAATATTTAGTTACTTGATCAAATAGAAATGATATCCCAAAGATGTTACATCTCCTACATTGATTAAGTATCACTAATACTTAGGACCTTGCCCAAACTTAGCTCCTTGTAGCAACCAAGTGTCATCGCATCGACATAATGTTGCCAACTTGGCCAAAAAGCTCATTTTGTAATCTTATGACACAAGGATCATACATCTTCACTCTTTACCAAACTAGGCCACGAGCTTCTTGCTTGTAAATAACTTCATCTCTTTACACACGTTCCAAATATATATCAATCTTGTGTAGACAATCACCTTACACATGTATAGTACCAAATGACACTCTATTACCTTTTTTATCCCCTACTACTCTATGGATGATAACACAATCCACTAACCATTCAAAATCTCTATTTATAAATAAGAATATTCCTAGTCACATGGTTATATAAGACTTCTAAGTATGTATCATTAACTCAAGTCATTTTACTTACCTCATTTTGATTGCCTTTATATTTGTACATTGATTTAGGCATTAAAGACTTTTTTAGGAGGCTTTTTCCCATCATCACTAATTCTCTATTTCATTATGCAAGCCTTTAGCAAAAGCCCTTTAAAGCACAAGACTTGTCAAGAATAGATATTGAAAAACAAAACATATATGAAAGTTATGTAATGCAAAAACATCTTACTTACAAAATGAAAGGGTGAACAAATAAAATAGCAAAAAAGCTCATGAAACAAAGTAAAAAGCTTTGTAACTATGAATATCTAATGTAAAGGATTAAAAAACACAAGAAAGAAGTAAAGAAGGAAAGTAAAAAATGATAACAAATAAAATGGCAAATCATTTGATGTATGCAATATTTGAATCTAAGATATTAAAGATAAAAAATATATATATCTAAGACAACGTCGAATTTAGAATGTCATTGGTTGACTTGTAACTTCTTGTAAACTATTACACGAATAATATCACAAATTACAAGTTTTTGTAATAAAATTCTAGAAAGTACAAAAATTTTTGATCAAAGATTACAATTTTTGCAAAAGAGAGTGAAAGTGCAAGAAAACAATACCTCATAAACATTGACTCGTTATTATTTTTGAATTAAGTATTATTCAGACATTATGATAAATTTTAACATTTTCTAGTGGTGAGATGGTGTGTGAAGTCACTTTTCGTTATCTTCACCGACTAAGCATCCTAAACGGGTTAAAAGTGGACTAACTTCTTTCAACCTAAAGTATTAAAATGAAAATTTCTCCAACCCACTCAAAACATAGTTTTGGCTGTTTGTCAAATATTCGCATCCCTTGATTCACACTAAGTTGTCCCCGTGTAAGTTAGATTGGATTTATCAGAAGGTATTGACACAAAAATTACATCAGAAGCTGTTAAACTTCGAGATAACCTGTCCATCTGCACCAGAATTATTCTTCCTAACAACAAAAAGGCCCAGCTCCTTCATCTACCGCTTTTAATTTAGGTGGTATATGATTTTTTTTTTAATTTTTTTCTTCTATATCTTAAGTTTGATTTTAGGATTTTAAATGTGTATATTTAGTGGTCATACGTATAAGTGATTAATCAAGGGAATGAATGATTATAAATTAAAGGATTACTATATAAGTCATTTTCTATATTAAATTTTGAGTCTTAATTTTTCTTATCAATAATTATGATAATTCACTTTATCATTTAAAACTACCTTACATCATACAAGACTTAAAAAATTCTATGTACATTCTTTATAATAACTTTTAAAAAAAAACCTTATTTTTTATATTATAAAAAAAATTCATATCACTTATATTTCTTGTGATTAATAAAATAGCATATAGTGTTATAATAACAAGAAAAAATAACTTCTTTTTTAAAATAGTAGATCTTATCTTTCACCACAATCTTTACTTATAACATTTGGACAAATAAAATATTTTCTATTATCTTAACATTTTAGTAGCTTTTAATTTGCAGAATCTTTTTCATATTTTCAAAAATGTTTTGGGAGAATGCTAGAGCTCTCATGTTTGCTTCAAAATTAAGTACAATATTTTTTTGGAATGTGAACATTTTTAAGAATGTCTTTAGAGCAATATTCCTCTCAAATATTCTTATAGAAAATATGTGGGTATCATATATTTCTATCTTATGAGAATATTTTAATGATATAAAATAATTATTTTGCTCACATTTTTTAGCCTTATTACCTAATTTCATCACCACTCACTAGTTACCATTACCCACCACCATTGAGCAACACTTGCTATTGTCATACATCATTGATATTATCATTAACAGTAGACCTTTCATTGATCAACATCTACTATCACTCACTATTATTATATAGTTATAATCTCCTAATACTATTGAATAGTGTCCTATTATTATTGACCACAATCCACTATTAACCATTGTCTACTATTTCTTACAATTGTGAACTATTGCACACCACTATCAAATGCAATTAACCACTCAATTGCCAATTATGACATTTTATAATTTAAGTAATATCTTTAAAAATTTATAAACTAATTAAAACATAATATTCTAACATTTTTGGAAATTTTTTTAATTGACAAAAAATGATAGCAATATGACATTTTCAAAAATGAAATTATTTTTAAAAACATATGATTATGCAAATTAAACAGCACTTCTAAGGACGTGACGTGCATCAGTCAGTCCTTAATAGTTAAATTGAACCTAGGTAGGTGACCAAATTATTAAAAAAAAAATCTTGCATCAATCAAACCCTTACGCATAACTCAAGTAAACTACATAATGGAGACACAATGGTATAATCAATTCTTGACGGATATAAAACATCTGAAAATCTAAGAACCAAACCAAATGTTTTGAAGAAGTGTTAAAAATCCAACCCTGCTTTTTACGCAAAGAAATCATTTTAAGCCTTTTCTCTTCCTATCATATGTAACAAAACAAAAAGAGTGGAAGTATGAAGAAATTAAAAAACTTGGGACCATTGACAAATAAAAAAAAATATACAAAAAAATCAAAAAACAAAATCAAATTCACTAGTCATAAAAAAGGTAACAACCACAATAGAATTACCTACTATACATGAATACGGTGGACCTGTGGAATGAGCATCTGTCTTTCTTTACACAGATTCATTTATACAAATTGAGAAATCCCTAGTAAGAGAAAGAAATCAAGGAAGTAAATTAGCAAAATATTGATGACAGTGTTGGTGAGATGGATAGAGCAATAGGCATTCTAAGGGTTTTGTCTCCTTAAAAAAAAAAAAAAATGCAAGTCCCTTATCAAAACGGCATCTCTTAATGCCACCATTACTCAAATTCGGTCATAGACGGATTATAAATACACTTACCCGAGACCAACCAACTGAAGTTCTTGAAATTTTCCAGCCAATGATGCCTATTGCTCCTATGCCACCTGTCACCACCGAGCGCTCAAATTTGGGTCCTGTTGGTCGATCATCAGCAGATTAGCAAAATTTACCCACCCCTACCCTTGAAACTATCTTATTTTCTATTGTTTTTCACGCATGTCTCAGTAGTTTTGGCGGCCAACAAACAAAGTCAAATAAATTACAATCAGAAACCGACAGACATTTCGTGTTTCTTCTTCCAATTTCAAATTCATCAGGCATCTCTGTTTGTGTAGTCAGGCACATGCCTTATATTCATGTTCGGACCATCTCACAGACTTACTTGTGGCAATACTTGCAATAAATCTACATTTATATCTTATTTGCCATTTTCCTAATTTTAGTACTACAGTAAAGTTAAGTAAATGTACTTACTTATTTTGTGACGGAATATGAAAATAAAAACAAAAAAGGGAATGTAAAAAAATAAGATAATTCTAACTGTTATAATCTTATAATGTTAGCTTGAAGTCTATTTTTCTCAAGTGCTAATGGTGGGATTAGTATTACATTTTTCTTTTTTTGGCTGAAAATGCAAACGCGCCATTTGCATACAATGTAATCTATTTGTTTCCTTAAAAGGAAAACTATTATTTTAAATATGTGCACATTAATATGAAATGTTTTCAATAGAATTGTTGTTAAACTAATACATTTGAAGAGACCGGCAAATTTATTTTCAGAAGATTAGACAGTACTAAATTAATTGTGAAAGTTCCTTTAATATCTATTTAATATTAATTTTTATAAAACATGTCATGATTAATAATCCTAATTTTTTTTTTTACTCATCTACATTTAACTTAAAATTTTCAAAAAAAAATGTCATCACAAAATATTACTGGATGGTGCCATCATTTTTCTTTCTCATCACGAGCTCTTTAAGGAAAGAAAAGAAATCGCAGACCTCCTCTACAACCCCTTAACAGATATAAATAAAATCTTGATTGCTGCAATTCCCAGACAAACCATTCAAACCCATTACTAATTAGCACTCCCACCATCTTGTGCCACATTACACCACTTGTCTATCATCTAGTCAGCCAACTCTACCTTTATTGTACAGATCATTAACACCTTGACACATCTGCTCTCTTCCTACAATCCATATAAATACCACCCATTTTCCCCGTAAAGAGGAGATTCTGCAATTTAATCCTTTTATTATCCTATTCGCAGTAAAGCTATTCTTAAGGGCTTGTTGCTATATTTATATCTTTAATTTACAAACCTAAATCTCCTTCCGCTCAACAATGATTTTATGATATTCTTTTATAAAATTTGTGTCTTCCCCGTAAAATCATAAAAGTATTTAGGATATGGAGAGCAAATTCTTCATAAGATTTTAAAAATTTTATTTTAAAAATATTATAACATAAATAGCAATATTTATAATATAAAAATATTTAAAAAATTTATAAAAAATATATGAATTTTATTAAAAATTTATAAAATATCATAAAGTAAAGTCACACTAATTTCGTGAACGTAGTGTTGGTCAGAAGGAGGGCCCTTTAATTTCTTTATTGTTGTCCACTTAATTAAGTGTATTACAGCTTCCGTTTATTTGTCCCCACTTATCAGGGGACACACTCAATGCATTGTTATCCATTAATTTTATGATGAAACAAGCCCCACATCATCGTTTGTCAATCGTAGGGTATAAAAAGAGTTACAACCTGTGAATTAATCCATGTGCGTTATGAAATTTGATAAATTTAAATTTTTAAAATTTAAACTTATTTTAAAAATAAATAATATGGTTAATTCAACTCGATTCATTACATAATGGTTCACAGACTCATAATTTAAATTTATGAACCAATTCGTGCATGTACCTATTACAAATTTTAATGAATTTAAACTTTTTAAAATTAAATCTATTTTAAATATGAGTAATTGAGATCAATTTATACTCATACATGACATATTTTACAAGCCTAATCAATATTTGAATAGATACAATTTCAACATTCATATACTTTATTGATTATGATGCAACGTGAATTTCTTTTGCATGGGTTTTTTCCTATTCTATGGTAATTTTATAGGAATTTTAAACTTTTAAAAAATTAAGTATTTTTTAAAAATTTTAAAATAAATAAATTCCAATAAAAGACATAAAGTTGATTGTGTTTGAAGATAATTTAATAATGAAAATATTTAATTTATTAAGATTTCTATAAAATTATTCTTTAGCTATTTAATTATACCGTGGTTTTTTTCATGTCTCTCACAACTACTTTGTTTACTTTATTTTTTAAAAATTAACATTGCCAAATGTAATCTTTGATATCCTCAATGTTTATAAAAGAAACTGACAGTATTAACTTACGAAAAAGAAAGACATGTAAAATCGTACACGGAAAACATGATTTTTATTCTGAAATTCATAATTTAAATATAAAAAACTCATTTACCTTTCTCTCTCACATTTGACGTTGTGAAATTTTTGTAGAATTGAATACATCTAACTTAGTCTGTTTATTACATTGTCGATTTAAAATGAACATAATGCTGTATTTAAATTATGGCTCTTTCGATAAAATTAATGTTGTATCAGTTAGATGTAACACATCCACTAAAGTAATCTAGACTATTAACATGTTAATTAACAATAATGCAGTCTTATTATTCTTATATCCTAATTTTCACTTTTACTTACGAATTCTGCCAATAAAGTTCAAACTATAGAGTTTTACTGCATTTAATGAAATTAGGCTCCCTTTTTTGCAAAAAAATATATATTTTTTATAAGATTGCAATTAATAAAATATTAAAGTGGAAAATTTATTTTATATATTTAATATTAAATGAAGAGAATTTAATAAAAATAATTTCTTAAAAAAATTATTTTCTTCCATTATGTATGATTGTTATAAATATCATTTTTTAATTAGAAAAACATATCACTTTTTTATGTATACATAAATGAATAATATTTTTTACAAAAGATATCTTCTAAAATGAAAGTTAAGTAAAAAAAAAATGATTCTCCAATCATTTGGATGCACTACATTTAGTGCTGCAAAATTGCTTATCATAGCAGATAAACCTCCTTAAACTAACAATTTTTATGTGTAAAAACATCTGCTTGGACTTTTCAAAAATTAAGACAAATAATTTGAAATAAAAATTGTGATCATATCATATCATATCCCCATTTTTCCAATGCCAAATGGATAAATGGGATAAGGCATAAAACAGATGCATGTGGTCTTGGGCCCGGAGATCAAAAATTGATTCACATGGTTGAAATTCTAAACGCTGAAATTTAATTGAAAAAAATGGGATAGGGTAACTGGGCCCCACCGCTTTAATCAGATTGGAAGAATAATGGAGCATATGCCCCTCCGAGGTTTCGCGTTAGATGGATATTAAAAGCCCATTAAACCCTCTTTCGACATTTTGATTATAGCTGGGGTTTTACTTCCATATTTTGTCAGAATAGAGATATGTGATTTTATAAAAAAAAAATTGATAATTTTTTCATAAAATATGATAAATATTCAAAGTATGAAATTGCAATTTTTTTAATAAAATCTTAAAAGTTTTTTTTACAATAACTCAATTGTACAATGAATAGTAATATAAAAAATATTTGAGACTTCTATGAAAATTTTATAACGCAAATTTTAATGAAAGAATTATAAAACTTATATAAAAATATTTATAAAATCTTATTTAAGAAACTTATAAGTAGTAGTATCATCTTGGTTTTTAGGGGACTACCAAAAAGAAATCCATATTATTATTATTGTTAATCCTATGCTTAGAGGAGTGAAAATTGAAATAAAAAAATAAAATAAAATTTTTAAAATTTAATTAAAATAAAAAGAATGTGAAGAAAAAAAACTCTAATGCAGAAAATAATGTTTATTGCAAGTTATATATTTTTTATTTTTCTCCTCTTCTTTTTTTGTTCAAGCAAGTAAAAGAGTATGAAGAAAAAAAAACTTTAATGTAGAAAATAATGTTTATTGCAAGTTATATATTTTTTATTTTTTCTCCTCTTCTTCTTTTTTATTCAAGCAAGTAAAAATTTCAAATATAGAAATGTTGTATCCTTTTTTTTGGTCTTTTTTCTCATCCTACCATGGGTAAAAGACACACAATCAAAACACTATTTATTGCTACCTTTGTTTAACTAAGGTCAGTCCATTCTCTATTAAAAGAGTTGCATTTTATAACATGCTATTTTTGCTCTTATGCAAATCTAGCAAGTAGTTTCGCCCTTGTTTGCTATTGTGGCGCATCTACTTAATTTCTTACTCACGTTGTTTGATTTTTAAAAAGTATTCAACAAATTTTATTTGCATATTCTCCTTTCTCTATTTTATTTTATGGACTGAAATCACATTTATTAGCTTCGGTTTGGTTGTAAATGATTCAACATATTTAATGGCCACTTTTTCTTTTTTTATATATTACTTAGTTTCCATTTTGGTGTTTTATGCCTTTTTATCTACGACTGTTTGATTGTATACTATTTTTGTGATTTCTAAGACTAGACATTGTGTTTCATAGCTATATGCAATTTGGTTTTACAATCCAAATCTTTGTTTGCATGCATATAAGCATCCCTTTATCCCAATTTCATTCTGTTTCTCACTCTTATCTCATATTCTGAAACATTAACTTTATATTTTATGATGTAATTTGCAATCCAAAATCTCCAATTTGTGTATTTGATGAAAGCCTTATTCTCTATTTCTGCATTTTGGTGAAACTCTAATTTGTTTTTAGGTGATTAAGTTGCTTTTGATTTAGTTTATTTCATCAAACCTTAATTTTGATTTGCGATTTGAAATTCAAATTTATGATCATTCCTTTTTTTTGGTATTACCTCTAACTCTGTTATATTTTTTTATCATAAATTATAAGTTGTTTTCCTATTATCGCACTTTTGTTTCTTTTACACTATTTACTTAGAAGGTTGAGGGTATTTGATTTTTGTTGCTAAAGTTCTTACTTTTATACTCATATCTTGGGTTTCATTATGCTTTTGGTAACAATAAGACACAATTATCTTCTAAACTTTCATTATTTGTTTCAAAAAATTTTCAAAATCTTGTTGTTTTGTTCTTCCATCTTTTTTTTTTGTTTTAGTTTAAGTGTTTGATTATTTTTGGATGTGTCCTTCAATCTTTTCCAAGGTTTATTTGTTTTAAAAGTCTTAAACATCCATTGGAAGTGTAAATAAGTATCTTCCTACATTTGTTATTGTTTAAACATTCTATTATTTTGTGATAATTATGATCACTCTCTATGAATTTAGTTTAAAATGTATGAGATGATGCATGTTTTCTATTTATGCAACATTTTTATCTTATTTCTTATTTTAGATATGCTTTTGCTTTGATCTTTATCTATTTTGTTTGTTAACAACTTTTGCTAATATTTATCTATTTTGATCTTCCAATTTGGCTGTAAAGCATATGAACTAAATGAATTATATATATTTTATCCTCATGGTTGCTCATTGTTGTTTTAAAAACTAACAATGTTTAAACAACTCTTCCATTATGTTTTGTGGTTTGTTTTTATGCATGTTATTTTTAAAAGCCAAAAATAACAACTCCTCCATCTTTCTTTCTTTCATAGCTGTAAGGATATGAAAGTTTGGTCATGTGGGAAAGATCTAATATAATCTTGATCTCTATTATTAGTTTTAGATAAATGTACTAATTTTAGAAAAATCATGGCATAACAAAATTATTTTTTTAGGATATTTCCAATTTGTTAAATTTAGTTGTTAAAAGCTAGGTCGTAATAAGAAAAAATGATATTTCCAATCAAACAATCACGGATGATGGTGTGTCTAAAGACTTATTGGTAGTTAGGCATGGTCTAAAGGCTCACTTATTTCTTATTTTAAATATGCTTTTACTTTGATCTTTAATTGTTCTAATTGCCAATAACTCTTACTGATATTCATTTGTTTTAATCTTTTTTTCTAGTTGTAGATCATATAAACTAAATGAATGCTAGATGATTTAAGTATGATTATTTGTCTAGCTATAAATCATTTATATTTTGCTCATATTTAAGACTATGAGGTATTAGAAAATTTATACATTAACTATTATACAATGTATTTGATACTCATGATTTTGTCTATTTGTTTATAAAATTTCCAAAAATAAACTTTGAAGATCTTGTAGTGTATGTATGAGTAGGATTTGTGAAGAGTAGTTAGCATTAATGACTATGTTCTTTAAATCATATAATGATTCATCATTCTTCCATTTGTTTCAACATTGTTTCCTTTAATTCATAAAGATTCATGATATCTATGTTTTTGGTTTTTCATTTTATCGATTTTTCCAAAAATTATTAAAATGAGTTTTCATATATAAAACTTATGAGCCTTATGAACTGCATGAGTAGTTTATGAAATGCTTGAATTTTATACAATGATTCTATACTTTTGATTCTTCTTTTAGTGGTTGGACTTCATATTTTGTTATTTAAACATCGTTTATGTCATATTTTAATTTCAATTAATATTCTTTTGGAAAGCATATACACTAGCCATTATGTAATGTATTTAATGCATGTGTTCTTAAAATCATATAATGATTACTCATTTGTCCTCCTATTTCAACATTGTTTCCTAATTTTAGTATGAATTTTACTCATCTTTTTAAATTCATGAATATACATATACTTTATGAGGATTTGACATGATCATTATTTTGTTTATAAACTAATTGTTATACAATGTATTTAATAGAGTTGAGATTGTAATATTTTAACTATTTGGTCAGAGATTTCTAGAAATAAAAATCTACTTCCTTATTTATTGTTTTTGTTGCCTTTTATTCTATTCGTACTCTATTTCATGTATAAATTGGTATTCATATTCTTTTGGTGTTTGTTAATATGGGGTTATTCATGTTCTTTCCTTGTTGTTGTACATGTTGATTCTCTTATTGTTAATAACCAAGGTTTGGATTCTTACGTGAGTTTTGGTTATGAATTTATCTATTTCATATTGTGATTTATGTACTAATGCACCCTTCATTTTGTTTAAGTTATTATATGAATAAGGCTTAATGTTTCATGTTTTCCTATAATTGATGTTTGGACCATTTATTATGGTTATGATTTCTTATACTTTCTCCATAGTTGTGGTTGTAATTTTTTACATTTACACATGTTGGTGAAAATAGTACTATCAAAATAAAATTTACACTAAAATTGATTAGATATCTAAAATAATTAAATGCATCAAATGAAACTAACCTCTAGCCATTGTTGTATTATGAACTTCGCGGAATTATATTCAGCACTTTTATGTTCAAAGTTGCTTCCAAGCTTTCCTATCAGTCTATATGATGGTGTTTGAGGATTACCTTTTGTTATGGCGAGCTTGGTTAACCCTGAATTTATAGGCAAGGTTTCAATAATATTTTCCCATAAAAAATGTTGAAAAATGCACAACCGAGCATGGTAGAGGGCAACTAAACGTTGGCAACCATATTCACATGAAATTCAAAGCATAATGTCGAACATTGGTAACCATATTCTTGAACATTGCCAACATTCAACGAGAAGCAAGTCAACAAGTACTCCATTTCTTTTCATTTAGATTACATTTCTTCATATAACTTGGAACCATAATTAAAATTTTATGTTGAAATGATTTCTTCTAAAAATCTTTTTGTGTGTATATTTATGCATAAGTACTATTTTAGAAATAATTTATTTAATTATGACTTGCTTAAATAAACTATATATATGTTACTATATCCATTTAATTTAAGTTGAAAAAAGCATTCCTATTAAATATATTCTATTTTCCTAAGAAGTTATTTATAAATTAATCTTTGGATATGTTATAAGCATGTGAATCACATATCAATTTTGTATATATTCTTTTCCATTTTTGTATGGAAAAGATAACATGGAACATATAAAAGTTTTATAAGATATTTGCATAAAATAAAAAATAAAAATGAAAACCTCGATTGCCAATTCATTTAAAATTAATAAATGAAGATGAAAAAATAGGTTAAAAAATGACTTTCTTTCTTATATTTTATATGCAAAAAACCTCTTAATATTTTAAAAGTTGTAGTTAAAAAGATTATTAGAAAAAAAAATCTTAACATAAAATTTTAGCTATGATTCAAAATTATATATATAATTAGGATTACAACCTAATGAAAAAAATCTACTTATAAGAAAAAGAAGTTTAAGATGCAATGGAATGAAACAAAAGATGAAATATTTTTTTAAGGTTTATGTAAAAGAATTAATTTTGAATATAATTGACTGTAAATAATTAATTTAAAAAATTATTTGAAATATTAACTTAAAAAGTAAAAATTATTGCTTTTAATTTATTAATTTAGCATCAGTTCTAAACATAAAATTAATTTTAAAATTTTAATTTTTATATAATTAAATAATTAAAAAAAGAATAATAAAAATTTCCTTTACCTTAAGAATCTTAAAGGAATGATAATGGAGTAGTTTTTTGCATAACATATACAATTTAAATATTTAATACATCTTTTAAAATATCAAATGGCCTTTTGCACATGAAATATAATCTAAAAGATTATGTGTATTTTATTTTTTTTAAAGGCCAACATAAAAAAATTATCCTTTTTTCCCCTGCAGGTGACTAAAAGCAAAGTTTTTTTTTTTAATTATGTGTGAGTATATCTTTACATTTATACTACGAGGACACAAGAATATAGTAAATAAGCAATACACAAGAAACCTTTGTGATTAAAATAACCTATTCTACACATGCTAATGAATAGAGCTAGATAAGAAAATGATAACAAAACTACTAAAAAACAAGACTTTTTAAATCAATTTAAGTTTAAAAGAATAGATATGGTTGTCACTAAATAAATATTTAGTTACTTGATTAAAAAGAAATGATATCCCAAAATGTCACATCTCCCACAATGATTAAGTATCATTAATACTTAGGACCTTGCCCAAACTTAGCTCCTTGTAGCAACCAAGTGTCATCGACATCAACATAATGTTACCAACTTAGCCAAAAAAACTCATTTAGTGATCTCATGACACAAGGGTCATACATCTTCACTCTTTGCCAAACTAGCCTATGGGCACTTTGCTTGTAAGTAACTTCATCTCTTTACACTTGTTCCAAAATATATATCATTCTTGTGTAGATAATCACCTCATACATGTATAGTACTAAGTTACACTTTCTCTATTGGCTTTTTTTGCCCCCTGCTACTCTATGGATGATAGCACAATCCACTAACCATTCAAAATCTCTACTTATAAACATGAATATTCCTAGTCACATGGTTATATAAGACTTCTAGGTATATATCATTAACTCAAGTCATTTTACTTACCTCATTCTAATTACCTTTATATTTCTATATCGATTTAGGCATTAAAGACTTTTTTAGGAAGCTTTTACCTATCATCACCAATTGTCTGTTTCATTATGCAAGCCTCCAGTAAAAGCCCTTTAAGGCACAAGACTTGTCAAGAATAGATATTGAAAAATAAAACATATATGAAAGTAATGCAATGCAAAAATATCTAACCTATAAAATGAATGGGTGAACAAATAAAATAGCAAAAAGGCTCAAGAAACAAAGTAAAGCTTTATAACTATAAATATCTAATGTAAAGGATTGAATAACATAAGAAAAAAGTAAATAAGGAAAGTAAAAAATGATAACATTTAAAATGAAAACTTGAAATATAATAAAAATTACCATTTCCACGTAATTGAGATGTAAGAAAGTTAATGTCATAAATTAGTAATCAGTATTAGAATATAGGATTTTTTTTAATAAAAAATTCATCATAAAATAAAACAAAATTGTAAACAATCATATTTTTTTTACTAAAAGAAACCATCAATTTTTAAAAAATTATGGAAAAAATTAAGCATTTTCAAATTTTCCATAAAACACTGGATAAATTACACATAACCTTCCAATATTTTCTTTTTAATCTAAAATTTACCTTATAGGATTATAATGTACTACTTGGTATACATAATCATTCTTTATTAATTTTTTGTTAATATCTAAACAAAATTAATATATGATTTATTAGCGTCATAAACCATCCCTACAGCATATGACCAGTGTAGTAAGCCACTACTTGCAACCACTTACTAGCCTTATCTATGTGGATAATGCAACAAGTGATAACACTATATTTTCAAATTAGTGCAAATATACAGTGGTAAAAGTGATTAAGAATTCAATTACCATGCAACAAATACAAATTTATATCACACTATCTATTCCAACTATCCTACAACTTTCCTTAGCATCATAATGTATAAGGAGGACTATTTTCAACTTAACAATCAATAGCTGAGTGCCAAAGGAAAATGGATCCTTGTTAAAAAAAGGGGGAAGAGAGAGAGAGAGAAAAATTTTTAAAAAAACTCAACGAGTAAGCGAAAGAACTAAGAAGTAAAACTAAAGTTCAATTGGTTTACAAAATGAAATTTACATTTATTAACTTCCATGAGAGACATCAGGGTTTCATAAGAGAATAATGAATAATTCTTGTACCTTTGACAAAAAGTAAAAAGAAGTTTCAAAGGATAACATATCTTTCTAGATGGCCATTATAGACATATACAATAACTAAATTAAATCACAGTTATTCTACTTAGTCTACATTAGCATGTTCACTAGGAAATATGAAATTACAAAGCTACCACATTTATGTCTAACTTTACCTAGGCAATTCAATGCCATTCTCATTTGCATCTTAATAACAATAATCCATCACTCATAAATTTTAGAAGTAATGATTCAAAAGTTTCTTAAAAGCAAATAAATAAAAGAAAATGTAAAGGAAGTAAACTTTTTTATAACTCTCATCCATTCTTATCTTTCATAAGCTCATTTTTGTCTCTCTAGGTTAACCTTATCTCTCACAAGCTATTATCAAATCTAGAGTTTAATTCATAAGATAACATGTAGCCTCTATCTTAATTCTTATTAACAATAATATAATTCAAGCTTATTTATGATTAAATAAGTTAATGATAACTCATAATGCATATTTCAACAATAACATGCCTTTTTGCATGGCCTTACATTACTTATTTATAGCATGATAATTTAATTATCAACATGAATATTGTGTCATAATATTGCCATACATTTTTGCATGACCTTATATAGTGTATTCATATTCAATTAATATGTAACAATTAACTTTAGTACTATAAAACACTTAAATATGCTTGACCTATTGTATATCATGGTGTATGGAGTTAAATAAGATATAATCGATTATATACTTGACTATGAAAATCGATAGAGTATTTTTATAAGGTTATACTTAATTATAGTGGTCTAAAGAGCAATTCTGATGCAAAAAGTCAACTATGTAGACAACTATGCAATTTCTGAAAGTAACTTTACAAGTACATAGTCAACTATGAGTTTCCAAAAAAAAATTTCTTAGGTCATAATCAACTACGCTTACCTAAAATGCATACTTTTAGGGCATAGTCAACTACATGGTCAATAATGACATAGTATTTTGCAAAAATTTCTCAAAAAACATTGTTCACTCAAAAAAATTTTTACCAAAAATTCCATTTTACCACCCATAATACATAAATCAATCATCATATAATACATCCACCATATTATTATTGCTAAATCTATTAAACATTTCTAGCCAAAGCTCACAAATTCAACACATAATCAATAAATCATCAAATTTAGAAAAGTTAACTTTCACCTAATTGAATCCAATTAAATCTTTAAAGTTAGAAAGCCTACTTATCTTGTATGAAGGAGATTTTTGCTAAAAGAAATTAGGGGTTAATAGCTCTTAATCATTCAAAAATAATAAATTTGAAGTTAGGGTCTAAAAATCCCTTCTTAATTAAAAGCCTCAAATTTATTCTAACCTAAAGAGAAATAAGAACAGATTCCATGAGGATTGAGGTTTGAAGAGTCTTACCTTACTTGAATTAAAAGAAAATGTGATTTGATGAAGAAATAGGCATCATTTGTTTGTTAGGAAGAATAGGAGGTGGAGAAGATGATGAAAAGTTGAAAATGAATGAAAGGGAGTGTTGGGGATTTTTAAAGGAGGAATGAAATGGTTAACTAAAATTTAAAGATAAAATGGAGATTAAAGGCAAGGAAAAATGGGAAAAAATCTTAAATCTCCGTTACACTCATTTACTCACCTTTAAATACATGTAACTTTTAAATTTTTCCTCAACTAGTTCGTGCAAAGTTCTCATTCCAATCTCATCCAAATAATTAATTATTGTCTACATAAAATTTTATCCCATATTTTTTTACATTAATTTATTATTTTTACACAAAACATTTCAAAATTAAAAGGTTATGATATTATGTGACCTAGTTTCTCTCTGATATTAAAAGAAATTGATACTAATATTAGAGAAATCTTTTAATATTCTTTCACTACTTTACTCACCATTTTAATTGTCATTCCAAAACCTCTTTCTATTGAAGCAAAAATTTTTAATTCCAATTATTTTATTTGGGATTAACAAAAGGGAATTGATTATTATGAATTTCTCACCCTTGAAGGTATGATTTAGTTTCTTTTTATGATGTAATGATTTAACATTTCTTCACTGTAAATTTGTCTTAGGTTCACAAGAAATACAAGTTGGCTATGAAAGCATTGTTTTATTGTTTTTAACATAAAATTGAGGCAAAATGAAAGGACTTCATTTATACTAATGGACAAAAATGAATTGTAACATTTGCTAAGGAAAAATTAGATACATGTTGACCATATACGACTAGGTTGAAGAATTTTGTTGTATAAACATTAAAAGGTTATTTTTACATGGTATTCTCTAATATAGTACTTCTTTTTATTGGTTAGTAGTAATGATTACATAATAATTTCATTTTTTTTGAAATTATTTTTAAAATTAAGGAAATAAATAATAGAAGGAGTTTGGAGGAATAAATAAAAATATTTTATTTAATTATAAAACTAATATCAAGAATAAAAAATAAGTGAAGAAAATAATTAAAAATTATTTTTATTTTTCTATTTTTTAGTTAAATATCTAGAGTTATAATTTCTAAAAAAATAGATAATAAAAATAATTACTAAATAAGAAGTTTTATTTTTAAAAATAGAAAAATAAAAAATTATTTTTAAAAATAGTAAATAAATAGACTCATAATTTGTGAAGTAAATGCCAATGTTAGAGGTAGGTAAGAAAAAAGTTTTGGACTTATTTGATAAACAACTGTTAGAATAGTTTTTGATTATTTGATCAGAAATTGACTGATTGACTAATTAAATTAGCTAAATCAGTTGTTTGGTGAGCAGTTGTTAGCACCATTTTCTTTTGGCTACTCAATTACTATTTAAAAAAGGACACAATTACCCAATTGTTGCTACTTGGTTACTACTGCATTTTCCTTTTCTTTTTGATAAAATACTACTGTGTTGTTGTTCGGTAAAATAATGTTGCATTTTTCATTTTCTTTCTAGTAAAATACTGTTGCATTGTTGTTTGTTAACATACTGCTCTGTTTTCCATTTTTTGGGATAAAATACTATTGCATTTTCCTTTCAATAATATAAATACATACACTATAATTATAGTTATTAATTTTTTATTAATAAATTTAATTACTATAAAAATTATATTAATATAATTTAAAAATATTTAATTTATAATGAATTATAATAATATATTATGTATAAGAAATTTAATTTAATAAATAATATATAAATTTTAAAATATTATAATAAAAATATTTAAATAATTTATAAAATATACCTATACCTTTATTTATTATTTTACATGTAAACAGTTAATCATAAATAGTTAATTTTACTAAATACTTTTATTCAAACAATTAATACAATTAATTAGTTAAGTCAGCTAACACAATTAATTATCAGTTAATAACTAATTAATTAGTTAACTGTTATAATTATCAGTTAATTATCAAACAAGTCCTTTATTTAAACTAGAGATGCTTCAAATGAGTAGGTAATATTTATTTTATTAAAGAGCAATGAAAATAAAGCTTATGATTATTTAGTCAATTTATAAATTATGATTTTTATTTTTTAATATTATTATTTTTATATTTTATATATTAATGGAAAAAGAATATTAAGAGACTTTTCTAAAATTAACATGAATTTCTTTTAATATGGAAGGGAAATTGAGTCACGTACAAATTATATATTGATTCTATTTAGATATTTAATGAAAAATTATCAAATGAAGATTATGTGTACTATCAAATAAGTACAAAAGAATAAGTAACATATTTTAATATTATAGGAGTTAAATCATATATCAAGAAAAGTAGAAGTATAAGAGAGTTATGAGTAATTTATCTACAAAACCTAAAGGATTTCTAACATCTTTAAAAAAAATACCAAAAATTAATTTTTGACAAAAGTATCTATCAAAAAGTTGGCAAAATTTTTTTTCACTATTTTCGATGGATTTTCCAATTGGGATTAATGTACAATGAAATATGGAAAACTTCATTAAAAATTTGAAAATTCCTTTTTATGTGAACTACGTCACTCCTTTCTCCATTTTCCTCTTATTCCTCTTCCTACTGCCGTTGAAGCGATGTTTGCTTCTTCCCACACTTTGATTCTTACATTTTAAATACAAAATTTGAATTCTAAACTAATTAAATTGTTGATTATACTTTATGTATTACTTTTTACCGATTATTTTTATTAATTTCTTTTACATTTTCTATTGGATTTTTTTAAGCTTGTTTAGGAATTGATTTGGCCTCTGTCTTGTCTTGCAAACAAGGTTAGTACATATTTTTAACTATCACGTGGCTTAATTATTGTAGCAATTAAGTTTCTTCTAGAATAATTAGTAAAATTAGATTTAGAGAATTGCGGTTAATTATTTATATTTTGAATTAGATTTAAGGATTATACTTTGAATTATATTGGGTAGGATATATTGAGATATTTTATTTTTTTGTATTTGATTTCGATAATATATTTTATATATTGTGAGATTTATTTTATATATTCTATTTATAAATTTAAATGTGTTTGTTAAATTTAATATTATGTTATTATTTAGAAGATTTATTGAAAACATAAAAGATCGATTTTGATGGGATTTTTTAAAAAAATTATTTTTTATTTTGATGATTTTTCATTAAAATTTAAAAAAATCATTTTTGTTTCCAACAAATTTTTGATAGATTCCCAATGAATTTTTAAAAATTTTATTTTAAAAAAAATTGTATGCTTAAAAATCCATCAAATTTTCCATTAGAACAATTTTCCGACCGAAATTTTGGTTGGAAAATTATTTTCAACGGGTGCTATACCGACATTCCAAACCGATTGGCAATTTGTTAGAAATAGCGATTTCCAGCTAGTTTTCACTGACTTCTGATGGGAAATTACGTTGAAAATAATAAATATTTTTTTGGTAATGAATAAAAAAAAGGGACACAATATTTAAGTGATAAATATAAATCAAAGAACTCACCATTTTTAATAGACTTCTATTTCACTCAAGTAATTTATAAATTAATTAATAATCAATAACTTATAATGGATGACAAATTAACTAATTGTGTAAGAATTGTTTCGTAAAATAAGTCATTGAACTAACTAAAATTATAAAATAATTACAAAAAATGACATATTAATATAAATAAATATATAAATTAAAATAATTTATATTTATTTAAATATCAATTTATATTAATGTAGTTAAGATGATTAAAATAAAAGTATAGTATCTAATATTTAATTAATTATATTTTATAAATTTATATATTTATTTACATAATTTTTATTTTGTTATTTATAAAAAATAATTACTTAAAATATAATTAAATAATTATAATTATATAATTATATTTTATGATATTATAAACTAATAAAAAATAATAATAAAATTTAAAAAATTTAAAAAGATTGAATCTTATAAATTATAAATTATTTAAAATAATTTATTAAAAATAATTATATTTTAACATATAAAAAATTAATAAAAATAAATTTAAAAATAATAACTTATAAATTATAAACTATTTAAAATAATTTATTAAATTTTAATTTATTTTTAAATAAATTAATATATAAAATTAATAAATTATAAATTAATTTATTTATTATATGAAATAAAATGTGCGTGCTGGCCGAACCAGACGAAGGCGGAAGTGGCAGCTTTACTCAGTGATTGTCGAATATAATTGACAGGGGAATGAGAGAAATAATAAGCGAACTACCTGGCAAAGGCAACCAATCAAATAAAAGAATGTTTTTATTTATTCTAAATTGATATAAATGAGGCGTTATATTAAAAATATTTTTAGTATAATGACACGAGTTGGTTAGATCCTAACAGGAGTGGAAGAGCGGATGGAGATTTTCTAGTGGGGCTGGAATGATGGTAATTTTTTTTTTCAAATAGGATGAAAATTAGAATGGTAAATAAAGTAAGTTGAATTAAATTTTTGTTTATTCTTATTGAACTTGTTAAATTGAAGCTCAAACTTGACTATAATTACATAAATTTAATTGAATTTAAATGTATTTTAATATATTTAATAATTATTTTTAATAAATAATAATAAAAAATGTGATAGTGAAATTTTTTTTTCACTATCTCTCTCTTTTATTTTTTTTAGTTTATTTCTTTTCATTTTTCTTAAATTTTTTTTAGAAATAAGAAAATACAATGATACTTTGACAGTATTTGATAATGCTAGAGCATTTAGTATTAGGTTTTCAGTGTTGACTCTATTAAGTATTAAATTTATAATATTTGAATAATTTCTTATATTAAATATTGAATTTAGTTAATAGTTTAAAATTTTTATTATAAAATATTGAAATTTTATAAAATTTCAAAATTATCCTTAATATGAACTAATAAATTCTACGCATTAGATTCTTAAATGATATGATATGATATATATATATATATATATATATTTAATTATTATCTTAAAATAGAGATCGTTGAACATATTTATTCAATAAAATCTCTTTAAAATAATAGGAACTCTAAATATATTCAATTGTGAAATGAATTTGGTGAATTTTCATTTAACTTAATATTTAATTTTAATAAATTATGTAAAAAATTTAATTTTAAGTTTGAATATATCCAATTAAGCATTAATATCCTTGCCCATTATATTATCTCACATATTTATTTTATTTTTGGAGAAGACGAAATCCATAGAATTTGTTTACAAAATAAATATAAATAAATATGTATTAAATTTTTTTAGAGAACTCAGTGGGGCCATACATGGAGGCTCAGCCGTTGGATTCTAAAACCTTTAAGGTTTAACATGTTATATAAATTCTTTATTTTTAAATCACACATGTACAAATAATAGATTAAGTAAATTTTTCTTAATTTTAAATTGATAACTAATTATTTAAATTTATACAATTAAGGTATCAATTTAACTTGAAAATCATTTGTTTTAAATTTATAATTAGTTGGTGTAAAGTTTACTTGCTTTTATTGAGAGGCAAGTTTTACGTGCATTATATTTTGAAGTATTCAAAAAATAAAAATCTCCGCCAAAATGATACGTAACACAATGTGACTTTTATACGCAATAATAGGACTAAATTCACGTGATATTGCTTGTCACCTGAGCCAAGGCACATCGGCAATATTAGGGTGAAAGTCAGCCCAGCTTATAGACTGCTAACAGCTCAATATATCTTTAATTTAACTTAATTTATTTATAAAATAAAATAGATTTAAGCTAAAGTTATGACTCGTTTTAAAAAATAAATTAAGTCATATTTTTTAAAGTCTAATTTATTGGCCTATTAGGCTAATTTTTACTTTTTAATATAAATTATATAATTTATATATGTAAATCATATATATTTGAAAAAAAAATACATATTTTAAAAAGTATGGAAGAGAATCCTAATCCTAAACTTATTATACTTTAATGGGCTTATCGAACTCTAATATTTCCTCTTCCTTTTGTGCACCTCTAACTTGTTAAATCTTACAAATTTTCTTGCCTCCCTATGACTAAAAACGGCTAAGTAAAATTAGCTGATGGGAAGAAAAGTGGTTCCACCTTATTTCCTTCTTTTGTTCCATCAAAAAGTAACCAAGGTAACAACTTCTTCAAAAAGTTCTTCTCCTAACAAATTTTGTATTACTTTTCTTTTTTTTTTTTTGAACTGATTGGTTAATTTTTTATATTCATGGCTTTATCATTTTTTAATGCTCATTTGTTTATTTTTTTCTTCAAATTTTGTTGTTGAAAGGCATTCCCTCTATTCCTTAATTATGTATTGTAGCTAATCAGTTTCATAAGTATTAAAAAAGTAATTTAATTTATTTATTTTTATTAAATTTTCAAAAATTATCCTTTATATACAAAATTGAAGATAATTGAAAATAGAGAGAGAAATATAATGACATAAATGCAAGTATGTTAAAAGTGAAGAATAATAAAGTAGTTATCAATAAAAAAGGATAAAATTAAAAAATATTTAATATTTTATTAAAATTTTAAAATAACAAATAAAAAGTCATAGGTTGTGAATTAAATTATAGTTCAACCCAAAGTCAACAAAATTTTTTATTAGCCCATTAACTAACTTGATTACATATTATATAGTATGGGAAAGGATAATCTTAACATATCTAAACTAAAAGTCTGAATATTGATATTTTAATTTTATGGTAGATTGAGAATCATTAGATTTCAATGATATAAAAATGGATGGTTAAGATTTATAATTAGGAAACTTATTTAATAGGTGAAAATTGATGACATTGTATTTCTATCTTGAACCATAATTTTTTTTTTAAATTTGGAATTATCATATTGTTTATATTAATTTATATGTATATTTTTATACTTCCTTTTTATATGAAAAAAGTAATGTAATGATTATTAACGTATGTTTATTTATAATACATTATAATTTAAAATTTTCAAAATTAAAATACTTTTAAAAAATTATCATATAATCATTTTAAAAATATAAAATATAGTTAATAGTTAATAAATTAAAAATCTAAATTTTTACTTCATAAAACTATTTTTTATTTCTTCTTCTCTCTTTTTTTGAATAATTTCCTTCACTTATTTCTTATACATATATAATATTTTTTTAAAAAATACTCAATTTAATATTTCTTACATGTATCCAGAATTAATTTTTCTAAACTTATTTAAAATATGTTAAGTAAGTTTTACTTAAAAATTAAAGTGTTATATATGCACTTATAAAAATATAATATGTATATTTCTTTTTATTTTTCTCAACTTATAAATTATATTAAACACAAACTTTTACAAGGTACATATTATGATTTTCAAATAAAATACTTATTTTATTAATTTAACTTATTGTTATTAATATTTTTATATAATATAAAATAAAATAATAAAAAAATAAATAAGATAAAATTATTTTTCTCTTTGCAATGTGTGAAATTATAAAGAAAACATAGATTAATAACAAGAAAGAAAATACAACTAATAATTTAATATATCAAGTTTGAAAATGGGCTATTTATATTAGATCAAAATTATAATAACAAATTACCTATATTTTTAGTCTCTAGTTTTAGGTGGAACATATTTGAACATACATATATAGGTAAGTATATGTGTATGTATTTTGGTTCTTTATTAATAATTTCTTGGTATTGTTTGATTTCATACATAAACCTAAATAATTTAAAAGAAAATAAATGAAAAATATTACATTATATTAAATAGAATAATAGCATGACTTCTATTAGAAAATTGATTAGTCAAAATACAAAATTCTAAAATTATTTGAACATAACACATTAATATTGCATTGTATATAACAATTTTTTTCAATTAATTTACAACAAGTAAAGACTTTATTATTAAAAAATAATATTATTGATAAAATAATTAAAATAAAATATTTAAGAATATAGTATATAGCTTTTTTCAATTTTTAAGATAAATAATAATTTTCTTCATTTAATGTAGAAGTACCAAGTTTTGTATATATTTAATTTAATATAACTAAATGGTTTTAAATAGTAGAAAGTAATTTTTTTATTTCACACAATATTTAAATAATGAATTGTAAATTTTGATTATTTTTTAAATAATCAATATATTATTTTGTTTAATAAAATAATAATTTTATTATGTACTTTTATTATTAAGTACAAATATGAATTTTAAAAATATATGTATGTGAAACAAAGAGTCAAACATAAAAAAGAAACATTTGAAAAAAAATTTAAATTTGTATAAAGAAAAAAATTTAGCCTTACTTTTTATTTACCTATTAATTTTTTATAAAAAGATTTGAGGTTAAAATAAAATCAAAATAAATTTAAGGTTTGAATTAAAAGGTTTATAAATAAATAATTAACTTGAAGACTTCCTCTATACAAGTAATGTGTGATCATTTTATTGACTTATTAATCAAAATTTCAATACCCATAATTATAGTTTAGGCATAAAAGAACTATCTTATGGGAAAACTAATTGTTATGTACTTGGTTTTAGAAATTATTTAGTTAATTAGTTTCTGGTTTTCTTATTATAAAAAAGTAGAACATTAGTTTAAAATTGTGTTATAACTTATTTTGTTTTAACTATATATTTTTATAATAAAATAAGGTAGATATTATAATACATTTGATTTAGTGCTTGTCTAGAAATCAAGTTAATAGTAAGAAAAAACATTAACTAATTTGTTGACATTTTTTAAACTTGCAAATTATGAGCAATCAATCATGCAATAGAGCGAATAAGTATCATATTTGTAGATATCTTATCTACTATATTTGTTTTATGAATTATGCTTGTCTTTTATTTCATTCATTTTGATTTTTTTTTGTGTTCAAATGTTTTAAAATTAATGGAATTCATACAAGATGGTACTAAAGCAATAGCTTAAGCATACATCAAGTTCAAATTCAACTATGCCACCATATATTCTACAAATTTAACCTAATCCACTAATCATAAGCAAGACAATGATAATGTTATTAATCCTCCCAATAAAAAGAAGAAAAAAATTTCTATTTGGAATTATTTCAAAGAGGTTGAATTAAACTCAAGAGTAAAGAAAGTTGTTTGCATTCATTGCAAAGATAGATTTTCTACTAGTAGGATTAGATATAGTGCTAGTCATCTTAAAAAGTACTTGAGTAGATGCTCTATCTATAAAATACATATGACTTAAAGTCAAAAGAAAAAGATAAAATAAGGTATATCATAGCATGCATGATATTGATACATAAGTATCCTTTTACTTTTCTGGAGCAAAAGGTTGTGAATTAAGGATTTAAATATGCCAATCCTAAATTTGTACTAATTTCAAGAAAAATAACCAAAAACAAATCCATGTTAATATATGAGAAAGAGAAAATAAGTTGAAAACTTTACTAAAGGGTGTGAATAAGATTAGTTTGACTAAGATATGTGGAAGCTAAATCATCAAATAATAAAGTACATGGTTATAAGTAACCATTTTATTAATTTAGAATGGAAGCTATAAAAAAAAGATTTGAATTTTGTTAAAATAAAGCCTCTTAAGTGTAAGGTTGATGTTAATAATGTGATTTTCATATGTTTGCAATAATTGAAAATAAAGTATTCTTTGTGTCCATTGATAATGTCTCATATAATGACTTGTGCATTAGGATTTTAAAAGTCATCATATCATTTCGTATGAAATTAGCTCTTAGTGGAAGGTTATCCAATGTTTGTAATTTGCATTTATTTTAAATTTGTTGGTTCAAGATGGCTTTTCTAACAACAAGAATGTAATTGAGAATATATGTGGTAACATGAAATACATCAAAAATTCTAATGCGAGGTTGAAGGTTTTTTTTTAGGAAAACATTTAAAAGTTAAAATTAAAAGAAAGAAAAGTAATAGTTCAGTGTCTAACATAATGGAATTTGACATATAGGATGTGATATGTTGCTTCAAAATTTAGAGTTATGTTTCCAAGATACCAAGTTATAAAGTTATAATATGATAATTTGCCAACAAATAAAGATCATTGGGACAATATTGCAAAAGTTCACCAAGTTTTAGAAGTTTTCAATATTGCAACCTATATAATCCCAAGTGGTAAGTACCCTTTTGCTAACTTATATCTTATTGAAATTTATAGAGTTAAAGAGGTAATTAATAATGTAACAATATTTGATGATGACTTCATGAGAAAAATAACAAGAAAAATGAAAGATAAGTTTGACAAATATTGAGGATCTATTAATGGCAATTACTAGTGTCCTAGATCTAAGGTGTAAACTTTTTAAAGTTAAAATGTGTCTTCTATTTATCATTTAGAAAATAAGGCTCAAAAGAAAGTTAATACTATGGTTAAAGCATTACATAAACTGTATGATGAATATATATACGAGGCTATATCTAACATTGATGGAAATAAAAGTTCATCAAGTGGAAGTTCCTTAACTAATGTCAAAACCAATTTTACACCTTCTTCAAGATGGTTCAAATTAATGAATTTTATATGTGAGCAAGATGTTTTTCCTCCTATGATATATGAATTAGACTTTTAAATTAAAGATTTTATTTATATGTGTGATAATGACTCTCACGTCTCTTTTAGTGCTTTGGAGTGGTGGAAAGCAAACAACTTAAAATATAGGATTGTATTAAGAGTAGAAACTAATATAATAACAATTCCTATCTCAACTATGGCAACAAAATCTATATTTAATGTTAGTAAGAGGATTATTAATTCTTATCAATATTTATTACATTCACAAATTGTTAAAGTAGTAGTTTGAGCTAAAAATTGGCTTTGTAACATGTATGGCATAAGGAAAAAGATTAAGGTATTTACTGGCATACTGAATATTCAATTTTTATGATTTTTATGGTAATTTATTCTTTTACCTTTTGTTATAAAGAAAATAAATTTTATTATTTTATCATTTGGTGGATGAGAACATTAAGAAGGTCACATTGCACCTTTAGATTATTTGTTTATGCTTAATATTGTCATTTGAGATTTATGATTGAGAATTTTGCTTATGTTTCATTATTGGATTCTTTTAATTTGATTTTCACTTATATTATGATTTTGAATTTTTATGTGATTTCAATTTTATATTATATTATAATATTTGCATAACAATTTGAATTATTAATTTATAATTATTATTGGATTATTAATTTTTATTTTATTTTGCTCAGATATTATTATTATTTTTAGGACAATTGTTAATATATGATGTAAGGGTCTATATAGGACAAACAGATTAGGTCAAGTCATAAAAATTTTAGACTAAAACCTTATTTTAATTCTTAAAGTATTTAGTTTATATTAATTTAGTCCCTGAAGTAAGATTTATATCAATTTGGTTACTGAAATTTTAAGTTTAAGAAAAATTTTAGTCCTTCATAAGACCTAAATGGACATAAATTTTAGTCTTCATAAGGATTAAAATTTTATTTGGACTTAAGTCTTTAGAGACTAAATTGATACAAATCTTACTTTACGTACTAAATTAATACAAATCAAATATTTCAATGATTAATATAGGATTTTAGTCAAAATTTTATGTATAGGCAAAATTTTAGGTTTATAATAGATTTATTGGTTGGGTTAAGGCTAAAAAGTTTTTAGGAAGTTAAGCTTATTTTGCAAAAAATAATTTAGTAAAGATAAAAACCTCATTCATTTATTTGCCACTTTTTAGTTGTGTAGTACTGCTCAATATTATTTTAAGAGCTTCACTTTCTATCATATTTGATGTTTAAACCTAGAATTTTATGTATACATATATTAAGTAGATTACCACTTCTATCATTACAAATAAAAATCTTTAACCACCCAATAAAAATTATAATAAAAAGATAAGTAAAAGATAAATAAGAAATACAACAATCATTTTTAAAAATGATTTTGTCATATTATTTTTACCAATTTCACTTGCACTTGAAAATATTATTATATAAAATAATTGCAAGTTTTATAATTTTTTTCATATTTTTGATAAATTTTGCATAAGTTAACTTTTTTGAAAGTTAGAAAATTTTTATGTTGTAACATTGGTTGATGTAGTTGCAATTTTTTGTGTACTTATTATATAAAAGCCTATGCAAATTTACAATATACCATGAAAAATGTGCCCAAAAAAGAAAAATATTTATAAAAGTTACAAAATTAATAAAAATTGGAGAAAAAAAGTACATATGAAAGTAAAAGTTAATTTCTTTTATCCCAATACAAATTCAATTTCTTAAGTTAATGCTAAAAATCGTTAAATAAAAAAGAAAACAAAGATAATGCTAAACTAATATCTAGGATATGAGTAAACTATGTTACTTTGTTGACAATTTGAATCTTTCAATTTTTATTTATCAATTTCTTTTCATTTTAAAGAAATAAAAATATAATTTTTATATGTTTAATTTGTATGACGATTCATGTCGCTTTGTTTTTGTTATCCAATACATCTTAGGACAAAAGCCCAAAACTAAAAGGCAAATAAGAGGCCTCAAAAAAATAAACAATAAACAAAGACCAAACTACCTTCACCTAAAAAGCAAATCAAAGAAACTCCAAAAAAAACCTCATAATATTAGAGACAATCCAAAAACCAACTCCACAACAACAAAAATAAAAAGGAATCTTACATAAAATGAGCCCTTCTAATAGACTATAAAGGGTCATTGAAAGGATTTAAGAAAAAAAAATAAAAGAATTATTATGAATAATTATTAGGTTTATTAAATGTGAATGTTCATAAGTTAGACGTTATATTCCTATTATAATTAATTATTAAATTTTAATTTTATTTATGAACCATTATTATAAGACTGTAATGTTTGATTCATTTATCCTATAAATGTGAGTTGTATAAATTATTTTATACATAGTTGAATTAGATGTTCTCCTCCTTCTCATTATTCTCCTTTATCTCTTTTATATCTTTCTTTAGATGTTTCTTAAGTATTTATTAATTTTATAATACGTTATTAGCATGATTCTTTTTTAGATTGAATTTTGTTTCTTTTTTTATTAGCTCAAATCTACAAAGTTTGTAAGTATGACTTCTCTTTTTATCAAATTTAAATATGATCAAGTAATTATCTTTATTACATTGTGTAAATTATTTATTCAAGGATCCTTTCTATTTTTCTTCATGATTATGCATGTTAAGTTTAATACATAAAATAAGAAAGATGTATGAGTGATTACTTTTGTTATTTGTGATTATTATTATTTGCACATAAAATTATTGCATAATGTATAAAATAAATTCCTTATTCACGAGTTATTACTTTTTATCATGATGAATGATTCTTTTATCTCTATTTTGTAATATTAATTTTATTACTTTCTAATTTTATTTTAATAATTCAAGCATTTAAATTATTTGAAAGAAAATTGAGCCTATCAATGAATTATATTTGTCTACCATTGCACACCATTTGGTTTTGATTTATTTATATTTTGAAATAATATTTACACATATGATTCAATCAATGTATATATGAATTACTTTTATCTTAATTGATATATCTTTTAATTCAATCAATGTTCATATTATAACTATTAAAACTTAATATTATAGGAAAAATTATCTATTATGGATATCGAATGCTTAAATTCTTTTAAATGCAATGACTCTTAAAATATATGATTTAATAAAGCAATAAAGTTGTACAAAAATACCCAAAAAGATTATTATTCATATTTGTCATAATTGCATTTAGTGGACTTATTGCACTAATGGTAACTTAATTGAATTTACATGCCTATTTGCTTTTATGCCTCTTTATTATTAATATACAACTTTATTGTAATAGATCTGTGGTTGAATCATTTTTATTCCCATTTTTATGTTTTATCCTTTATTAGATGTTTTACCACTATATAATTAGTAAGAGGTAAATATATTTAGATATAAAATGACATTTTGAGATTTCATACAAATCAAAGTTCTTTATTTTTTCTTGTCATATCCACTTAGAATTCAATCTGAACATAGTAAATCTTTTATGTTAATCTATAGTTTAAATGTTTGTTTAGAAAAATTGTATTGTAAACTAAATATGTTGAAGAAGAAGTTCAAAATTTACAAGTGAGAACCATGCCTATTATTGGCTTTTAATTTAGCTTGGACAATTTTATTTTAGTAAATGATCTATCATTTGCCTTATGTTTTTATATTTTTGGTAACTTGCTATTTGTTTTGAGTATGCCAAAGTCATTTTATATTTAAAAAAAAAGCTTGAGATTCTTCCTTTTATTATTGAATTTCAAAGAGTAAGTATAGATACAAAGGTTTAAACATTTTTCTTTTATGTTAAAAGACTTATGCTTTCCACTAAGTTGCAATCGAAGTATAAAGATAATAATTTTTCTTTTGCAACTTCTTCATGTCAAATAAAATTTATGGTAATAATAATGAAGTGAGTAAATTCAGTAAAATTTCATTTAGTATTATTTGTCCTTTCTTTATCAATCACATGATTTGATTTTTCTTTCTTTTTTTATCATTATATAGATATTTTGTCATGCATTCTTTGGGTTAAATAAAATAACTAGTTTTTGATGAAAAATAATGAAATTTATCTTTCTAGTTTTATTATATTCCCTAAATTGAATGCATTATTAATTAAATGAGGTATAGAAGTGGACAAGGTTATAATTGTGTATGTGGAAAAAAGCTAAATTAATTTATGCAATCATAAATCAGAAAGGCCTATGATGTCAAAGGTTATTGAAAATTTTGAATGAAATATGGTACGAAATGTTTTAGTTACATACCTGTCATACATCAAAATATCTTGTGAAACTTTATTATATCATAATTTAAAGAAAATTAAAATAAGGTCAATTTTATTGATGAGAATAATACTCACAACCATAATTATTATGATATAGCATATTTTGATATAGTAAATTTGTTTGTACATAATAAAAAAAGAATTAATAATTTCATTGATAATAAAAGTGGTTAATTTCATTATTTTATTAAATTAATATTAAATATTAGTCTCTTATAGGTAGTATAACAACGCACACCATTCTTAACAATGAAAAAATATTTTTCCTATGAGAGATTGGTACAAATTATATTAATATAATATCTAATAGTACAAAGTTAATTGATATGCATTTTTGTCAATTACGTCTTAAAGATATTCACTAAGTTTTAAAAATATAAATAATAGATACTTCATTGAGATAATAATATATTAAATATCTTTATATTACAGTGATGGTCTCAAGTGAGAAAAATATATTAGAAAAGGTTATCGTCATTTTCTTTTAATATGTATTATATATATAAAGCTGATTGAAAGGACAATGAATGAAAAGTTCATGAACCAAAATATTTTCATCATTTGACATAATCGGATGGGTCATTCTAGATCAATAATAATAGAAAAAGTAATTGAAAATTTACAAGGTAATTCATTAAAAAGCATGAAGATTCTTCAATATAATTTATGCACTACTTCTTCTCAAGACAATTATAAGGCCATTACCAATAAGGTTAAGATTAAATTTTTAATATTTTTAAAATGAATACAAGGTGACATATGTTAATCTATTTATCCACTATATGGATATTTGGACTGTATAAATATTTTATTATTTTAGTAAATTTTCAAGAAAATAGTCACATATGTATTATTATCAATCCGCAACCTAATATTTGCAATATTACTTGCTCAAATAATTTCACTTTGAGCGTAATTTCTTAATCATGCAATTAAGATAACGTATCTTTATAGTATTAGTGAATTTATATGCAAAATCTTCATTGATTATTATATGTTAATTAAAATAATTGTTAAAGATCTTGAAATATGTTTATATGCAAAATGATTCAATTATAATATTTTTAACGTCCCAAATTATTAGTTATATATTTATTTAGGAAAGTAAAATTCCCCATATTATTTTAAGAGACATACAACTTTACATGTTACAATGCTTATATGCATCAAAGCAAGAAGTTATAGTTCCTCCTTATAATTAGTTTTAGTAAGAAGCTAAAATATTTTATATAAATTTTTTTATTATGCAATATATTTTTATTCCACCATAATACACATAAATAATTTTTAAAAATGATATAAAATATAAATTTATATGTGAAATTATAGGGGAGAAAATATGCAATTGTACAAACAATAGGATATTCAATCATCTTGATCTTCACATAAAGCAATATGAACTAGAAGTTCATCAGATGATTGATTTATAAATTATATAAAAATTGTTAGATATATTACTAATTAAAAGATAATAAATAAATAATATATGTCAATTGTAGATGCTCATATTCATATTGATGCCTAAGTAGGATAGTTTGTTTATCAATAATATTTAAGTCTAATATATGCCTAATGCATGATAGACCTATTAGTTTCAAACACAAATATTCTCAAAATAAAGAAAAAAGCAAATAATAGTATTATTGAGGAATTGAATACTTTTGAAGATTTCTAAAATATAATTAACAATAAACTTCTAGAAAAAGTTAAGATTTGAGATATAATAATAAACTTTTAAAAAAAGTCTAAATACCTAAAATTTATGAAAATAAAGAAATCTCGATTGATTATATCTCCAATAAGAAAATGAAAACAAAAAAAGAAATAATTATCTATAACATCTACTTTTATATATAATGTAGCACTTAAAAATTACATAAAAGAAAAAAATTAATAGTTAGTGAGGATCTTAAATTTATATTATGATGATGTATGATTATTGGCTAAAAGAAAAAAAAAAGACACAACTCAAATAGAAATACAAAATTTAAATTTACTTACAAAATAAAGAAACACCCTAAATTTGTTAAACCAATGAAATACTCCAAAGGTGTGAAGTTAAATATATAATTATACCAAAATAATAAGAAAATTAAAGTTGTAAAGAGAAAGTATGATTTGTATACAAGAATTTTTACAATGATCATCATTGGTTATCAGAATATTTCCTTTTATATGCTAGATATAATTTTTTGGCAATATATTATGTGTCAATGGATTTAATATATCTTATTTCATACGTGACAATTAGCAATTATATTATATAAATATTGCTAATAGATTTTAGATGCTTGAAGCATGAAATTTGAATTTTTAAGATATATATTCAATTAAATTACAAAGATTTTTTTAAAGATTAAAGCAATACAATGAACATGTTATGATTATCTTAATAAATATTTGTTGAAAGAAATATATAAAAAAAACCCTTATGTTTTTATCAAAAAATTTAAATATCATTTTAGTATAATTGTTAGATATGTTGATCATTTAATATTATCAGAACTCTTAAAGAGCTTTCCAAAATAGTAAAATGCTTTAAAAAAAGAATTTGAAATGAAAGACCTTAAGAAAATAAAACTATGCCTTGATATACAGATTGAACATTTAGAAAATGGAATTATTATGCATCAAATAGCTTATATAATAAAGGTGTTAAAGCATTTTTATATAAATTAAGCTTATCTATTGAGTACCGTAATGCTTGTAAAGTCATTAGATATGAATAAGGACCCTTTTCGACCTTATAAGAGTGGTGAAGAATTACTTGATCCTGAAGTATCATATTTGAGTACTATTGAAATACTAATGTATCTTGCTAATCATATATAACCTAATATATCATTCTCTATAAACTTATTAGCAAGATATAGTTTTTGCCTAACACGAAGGCATTGGAATGGAATTAAGTATATACTTTGCTATCTTCGTGTTACAATAAATATGGGTTTATACTATTCAGATATATCCAAATTTGATCTAATTGGTTATACAAATGTAGGCTATTTGTTTGATCCTCATAATGCTCGATCACAAACAAGTTATTTATTCACTTAGGGTGGTACAACTATTTTATGGTATTCTATGAAATAAACTATATAAACTACTTCTTCCAATCATGTGGAAATTTTAACAATTCATAAGGCAAGTTGAGAATGTGTTTAATTAAAGTTTGTAATTCAATACATTCAAGTAGCATGTGATTTGTCATTTGAAAAGAAGTTGCCAATAATTTTATATGAAGATAATGTAGCATGTATAACTCAATTGAAAGTAGGATACATTAGAGGTGGCAAAACAAAACATATTTCACCAAAATTCAGAGGAATGGTGATGCGAATACTTAACAAATTCGTTCCAGTATAATTTAGCAGATTTATTCATCAAAACACTTCCTTCTACAACATTTAAAAAGTTAGTTCATAATATTAAATTGTATTGATTAATAGATCTTAAATGATATAATTATAAAAGGAAGTCAATACACATTATACTTTTTTTCCTTAATTAAGGTTTTGTAACATTGGATTTTCCTGATAAGGTTTTTAATGAAGCAGTATCTTATTATGTACTATAAATAAATACTCCTTTATATGAACATCCAAAGGAGAGTGCTATGAATAATTATTAAGTTATTATGAATAATTATTAGGTTTATTAAATATAGATATCCATAGGTTAGATGTTATATTCCTATTATGATCAATTATTTGGTTTCAATTTTATTTATAAACCATTATTATAAAATTATAACATTTGATCTATTTGTCTTATAAATATGAATTGTATTGACCATTTTATATGCAATTGAATCAGATATTCTCTTTCTTTTAATTATTCTCCTTTATCTTTTTCATATCCTTCTTTAATTATTTTTTAAGTATTTATTAATTTTATAACAAGAATGAGTATCTTATTATTATTTATTATTTGTTTTATTTGATTCAAATGAAAAAGGAGAATCAAATTCCTCTTATTTACTTTGTTAATGATTAGTGCATTGAGTGATAATTAACTTATTTTTTTATTATTAAAATAATAATTATATTTATTATCTTATTATTTATTACTATTTTACTAATCATTACTATTATTAAAATTTATTTTTGTTATTTATAATTATTTCTATTTTTATTTATTATTATCATTCATTTTATTATTAACTATTATTATTATTTTTATAATTATTTTAACATCATTAATTATTATTAATTATTAGTATAGTTATTTTACTAATATTATTAATTAGTTTATTATATTTATTATTATAATTATTAATTACTTTTATTTTTTATTATCATTACTATTGTTTTTTATTATTATGTGAGTTGATAAATCCAAAATAAGGGAATTGGATTTTTTAAGAAATTAATGGAATCATCGTTTTTTTCATTTAGGGTGATCTCGTTGAGGAAAAAATTAAAAAAAAAGATTTTTTTGAACCAAATAAATACAAAGTAAATTGAAACTCTCAATTCTTATTTCCCCTCTTTTGATTATCCCGAATCATATAGCCTGTAAATGTAGCAATTATTGGGCCAAGGATTCAGATTCCCTCATTGGAGGCTAGGTTGAATATTTATTTCAGTTGGGCCAAACTATAAATGTAATCATTCTTGGGCCAGGCTCCATTTTACTTAAGCTAGTCCAGTATCAAATTTCTGAATTGGGTTTCCAAAAACAATGATGTTTACCTTTTGGGCTCAGACATTATTATTACGTGGGCTACAGAATGGTCCAGCTCAAATGGTCTCCTCTCTTGTTGGGTTTCCCATGAAAATGGTTGCAATCTCTCAGTTTTCACATTGGCAAGGGCAACTTTGGAGTTTGGGCAATGGCAAAAACTAGGCCTGGTCCGCGTTGCTTATTATTTTTTATTGATAGTTAATAATATTACAGATATAACATGAATGTGATAAAAGAAAAAAATATTATACAAGTATTATAATTTAATCTATTATGTTTATTTTTAAATTATACATTTAAATCTATACACAATGAATTTTCAACATTCTATAAATTCAACGTGGTTAAAATTACAATTGTATATTTAATTTGAAATATAATATTTGAAAAATAATATAAATAAATTATTGACAAAATTAATTAAATAAATATAATATAAATTTTTAAATAATTTTATTAAATAATAAGTATGTAATTGATCAATTTAATTAGTGCTTTTATATTAAATTTTAAACTTATTTACAAATCTATACTAATCGGTAATATTAATAGGTTAAAACAAGAACATTCAAACACAAAGACCGAAAAAAATAGTCAATGGAGCAAATAAAAAGAAGAAAATAATAATTGAAATTAATGTTGAGCTGAGGAAAAAAAAAAGAAAAATATGCAATGAAATAGATAAAAAAGAGTGAAACAGTGTTGAGATGGGAAGTCATGACAAAATGACAATTAATGTATAATTCATTTGAAATATATAGCACTTTAAAATAGATATCAAGAAAATATGGATAAAATTTAAATAAATAAATTTGATTTTAGCTGTTAAATATTTTTATTTAAAAATAGGATACATAATTAATTGACTCAATTATTACTATATGTATCAAATTTTAAAATATTTTTATAATAAAAATAAAATATATTATTTATCTTTATACTACTTAATAATATTGAAATCTAAATTATAAATAATAAAAGTAAAAAATAAAATAAAAAATTCAATAAAATAGATAAAATAAAGTAAAATAGTGTGTGAGCTCTAAAGTCTTAACAAAATCTTAATTGGTGTATATTTAATTTAAAATATAACTCTTGAATATAGATATCAAGAAAGAAATTGGTAAAATTTAAATAGATAAATTTGATTTTGGTTTTTAAATATTTTTAGTAAGAAATAGAACACGTAACTAATTGATTAAATTAATACTTCTTATAATGAATTTTTACTTATTTAAAATATTTTTATAATAGAAAAATATATTGTGTTGTATTTATATTGATATTAGCATTTAATTTGTAAATAATAGTTTTAACAATGAAAAAAGAAAAAAGTGCATGCAATGGAGCAAATAATAAAATAAAATGTAGTAGTGTGTGAGTGGTTGTTACATCCTTTTTTATATATAATGAATTAGGATTTATTTTGAAAAAAGAAATAATCATGATGATTAGTAAATTTCATTAAATCTAAAATTTTGAGCATGAATTATGAAATAAAATAAAGTTATTAATTTAATAAAAATGAGAATATGAATTTATGAGAATTGGATGAGGAAAATAAAATAGAATCATAAAGTATAAAATTTTGAATTGTTATAGATGAATATGTGAGTACGAAAAAATCTTATATACAAGTTTTCAAAAATGCCTTTAAGAGCATTATTCTTCTTTTTTTTTTCAAAACCAATACTCACTTATTTTCATTTCCTTATCTTTCTCACCATCTCTTATCTCTTTTCACTCTCTCATCTAACTACTTTGTCAAATCAAGCAGGGAAACTTTATTTTTTTCTTAATTTCTTTATTCAATCAAGTAAACAATATTATTTTCATTGAAAATCTTTCTTATTTCCTCTTTGTTGATAAGGATATTTTAAGTTATTTAGTTTCCATCAAAAATTTCAAACCTAAATCTAGAATCCTTGATTTTTTATGTGACTAAGGTTAAGAAACCTTAAATTTAACTTCCTAGTATTATGTTCCACACAAGGTAAATGGATAATATGGTCAGATTCATTAATTTGTGAAATATGATGATATTGTTGAAATGTTAAGTTTTATGTGACTTTGTTTAAAATGTGTTGGATTATGATGTTTGGCCTATGATAAATATTAAAAGAGGTTGGTATGGAGTATTAAATATCTGTGCTAATGTTTTTATAAGGGCTTGGAAAGCAATAAATTGTTTAAAGGGCTTTTAAAAGCAAGTGAATAGTGAAATTTTATATAGAATTGAAGTTTTTCATATAAGAATTAAGTGTAGAATCTATTCTCCTTATCCAAACTCAAATCTAGGATAAGTGAACCAATTTTAGAATTAATTTTCCTATTCCTAAAAAAAGGCATTCATACATAAATCAAGTACAAAATTAATTCTCCTTATTTAAAAGCAAAATATGGACAAAGGAACTAATTCTCTATTCAATTCTCCTTATCTAAAGTTGCAAATTTCATCCTAAATCAAATTTACAATCAATTCACCTTGCCTTATTTCATGTTTTAACATCGTAATTTATATCTTAATGTACGTTTAACTCTAAAATTGATGCATAAATACAATGACAATTATTTTACCTCTTCTAAGCTAATAAATGATTATTATATCATGGATTGTATTGAAAATGGGATTGTTATGTAACTTAAGGAATGGGATGAAACTTAGACCTAATATGGCATACAATGAATGATGTAATTAATCTTGTTTATACAAATGTGGAATGAAATGTGATATGTGGCCATGCATTGAGGCATATAGAGCTGAACATGGGCTAGGTGACTCACCTGACTTAATAAGCTTGACTCAAAAAGATATAAAGTTTAGGCTCTTTTTTTTATTTGATAAATACGTTAAGCTTTTTTTAAATAGCTCGATTTTTAATTGGGTTAGGATAAAAAGAAATAAGTTAGCCTAGCCTGGTCTAACTCGATTATATTAATTTAATTTTAATAATATAATTATATATTAGAAAAATAATTATATATAATTATTTTTATAAAAAAATAATTTGACATAATTAAATATTTTATATGTTTAAATATTATATTATCTCTTTAAATATAAAAATTTTATTTTAAAAATTTATTTTTACTTAAAAATAAAAAATTTATTTTATTTAGGTTATTGGGCTAGGCATTGAAAAATCAAGTCAGACCAAGTCATTTTTTTTTTCAAAAGTAAATAGGTTAGACCAAGTTTAGGCCAAGAATTTCATACAATTTAGCTCAATAAACTTAACTCGAAATCTGATTGGCCTGGCCATGTATATCTTTAGAAGCATGGTGTTGTTATAAAACTATAGAATAATTTGAGATGTGATATGAGAAAGAATCAAATTGTGAAATATGTAAAAGTTTGTGAAAGCCTATCTTCAATAAATGGCCATAATATTAGAAATGTATAAAGCTATCTTCACTATATATGAGAATGATGATAGGGGCTACCAACTAATTAATTCTCGATGCAAAGTGTTAGGATATAAGGTTAGCTTAAAAGTCACAAGATGAATGTGCGATGTATTTATTTATCGCTTATTGCTTGAAGTACGACATGGCCTTAAGATATAGTTATCCTTGAATGCTTTTTTATGATGTTTTCATGATAAAATGAGTATGTTTGGATTTTGAAACTATTTGAAATTAACTTACTAATGTGATTAATTGTGTGATGAATCTCACATAAGTATGTTTGGGTTTTGAGACTATTATAAATTATTGTTTGTTTTAATGGATTATTCATTCATTAAGTCTTGGACCCATTTCTTTATGATTTATTATATAAATTATTAAGTTGAGCTTTCACCTCCACCTACTTAACACTAAATTCTATAAGAGCTTATTGTATAGTAGCATAAGGTATTTGTATAAGACATATTTTAAGTCTTATTCTATTTATACACTAGGGTAGAGGTGATGCACATGCTAAATTCTTCATAAATTAATTAGACTATCTTATCCTTATCTTTAGAAGACAAGAAGCAAATTTAACTTTCTCATTTTTTTTAAAACCCTTTAATTAATTTGAATGAAGTGCTTTCTTCCTAAATTTTTTTATACTTCCTTGCATATAAATTCCACTCATTAATTAGGAAAGTGATAGTTAAATGGAAATAGGTGGGTAGAAACTGGAGAATGAATTTCATGCTAGTTGTGATTAAATTAGAATTATGACAGTGTTAAAGTAATTAAATTAAATCTTCAATATATTAACATGTTTTTTGATAAAAAAATATAATAAATAGTGCTATATTTATATTAATAATGATATTAACATTTGACTCATAAGCAATAGGAGTGTATATGAAAAAATTTAAGAAATAACATACAATAAATGAAATAAAAAATAGAAATAATGTGTAAATTGTAAGTAATAATACTAATAATTGTGAAAAACACTTAGGATCTTTGAGGAAAAAAAATTAACTTCAAAGAAGAAGTTAGGGTTTTGGAAGAAAAAATGACATGTGAAAATGATACATGCACAAGGAATAAAGGCATACAATTATTTTTATATAATATTGATACAAAAACTAAAAGTTGAAAAATAAAATAAAAAGGTTGAGTGGAAGAGCAAACATGAATTGACAAGAGAAAGGGAGATTTAAAAAAAAGAAAAATTATACTATATTTACTTGTAATTTTGTTTATTTTCATTTAAGTTATTTGTACTTGAAGTATTATAATTTACTTATTTGTACTTTTTACCATTATAGCTATTAGATGGATCCGTCTGATACATTCACAAACTAGTCCATATAAATCGACCATAAATGGATTGAATTGTATTTAGTTTGTGAAAATTACACACATCTTAAAGGGAAGTTTGAGTTCTAAAGTTTATAGATCCGGTATGCAAACTTGTTTTTATAAAAAAATAATTTAAAATTTTTTAAAATAAATTTAAATCTAAAATAATAATTATAAATTCAAAAATCATATATTTGTTACATTTTTAATTCACACCAATAATTTAAAATTAAATAAATTTTTAAAAAATTACCTAATTTTGAAATTATTTAGAAATAAAATCGTTAACTTAAAAATAATTTATTTTGTTTAAGTTGGTTTGAAAGATAAAAAATTAAGCTTAGATACGTTCGGTAAAGACATGAGAAATGTATTAATTTATTTTAAAAGTGGAAAAGAAAAAAGAACACAAATCTACGTGTGGATTGTCTGGTTTGGCCTACGCGGACCTTTGACCTGGTAGATTAGATCACTTTTCGTCCATATTTAAATAGGCTTGCTTTTTACTAGTTTTAATTCATTTTTTTTTTGTAAACTTATGAAAACGAGTCTATTTTAAAGGCTCTATCTGTTATTAACACATTGTCTACCTAAACTTTTTTTCCATCTATTTTTAATGAAAATCTTTATAACATGTGAGTTAAGTGAAATTAGATTTACATAATATAATTTTCTTACATTTATATGAATTGATGTTAAGAATTTTTAACATAAAGTAAGATATGTTAAGATTTAGGGTTTAGTCTTATTTCCTTATTTTAATAACACACTTTAAATGAAAAAAAATCTATTACAATATATGACACATGTAAAAAAAATTAATTAAAACTCTTGATATTTGTAAGTAACAAAATTTGTGCATTCTATCATTAATAATTTTGTTAAGCATTGAACAATAATATATTGTTTGTAGATCTAAAATAAATAAGAAGACATGACTAATTTATTTTTTAATCCCAATTGAATATCAATTCATATAAATATAAAAAATTGTAATTATAATTTATTTTTATAAAATTTCCTTCAAATTCATTTAATACAATTGCTATGGAATATTCTATTAAAAATTTAATAAAAAAAAGACTAGGTAAGCAAAGTATTGATATTAAAAAATATATAAAAATAAATTATATACTTAAATATATAAATAAATTAAATAAAAATTAATAAAAGTATAAGTGAATAAAATATAATTAAAGAAATTTTGGTTTGTGCGGAAGTGAAGCAAAGAGAGAGTTGCACGAGTTTTGGAAAGGCATGGCAAATTGTACAAATAGATGATTACTGAGAAGATTGGAACCAATGGACGTAAAGTATTGACAAAGGAATTTATCAATCTATCTATATATTTATATTTATATCTATATCTATATTTAATGTCAATATTAATATCTATATACAAATAATGAATTGAAGGTCTTTTGATGCAGAACTCTTTTTTCTTTGCCTTGACAAGTGTCGTGCTAATGCTTGATGTTAAAAGAAAATTTCCCGTCCTCACAACTCTATGTTTTCCATTTTTGTTGATCGGTTGATTTCTATTTTTTTATTTTTTAAATTTATTTTGTTATAACTTACATGCTATTATTTCTCTCTTTACTGATGCATATTTTTTACTTATTTATACAATTTATAATTAAGATATTATTATCTTTATATTATATATTAATTGTAATATTTCTCACCTTATATTATAATAAGTGTTGTTCTCATAATTCATTATATGTCAATTTATTATTTTTTTAATAAAAATTTAATTTATTATTTCTTCTTTACCTAAGAGATAAATTATAAAATAAAAAATAAATTTATTATATTTATTAGTCACTAACAATAAATAACAAATGTAAAGTTATTGATTGCTCATTTTATTTATTCTTCTAACATTAAATAATTCTTAATAAAAATTTAAATTTAAATCTCTATCTATCTTAAAATACATAATTAATTATTTATTTCATTCTAATAATTTTTTTTCAAATTACAGTTATATTTTGCATCTTTTCTTTCTCCACTTTCAGTTATTTCAAAGTCATAGTCTTCTTTGATATGAAAGTTTTCATCTTCATTTTAAATATTTGTAAATATTTTCTTTTACTACTTTCGGTCTAGAGTTCTTATCATATAATTTGATTATTTTTTTTCTATTATGAGTGCTTTATTTCATTAGATTTCTATTTTTTAGGACAAAATTTATGGCTTAATTGATTTTAATTAGCATAATGAATTTTTTATATATAAAATTGTAAAAGCATATATTTTTTATATAGTTCATTTTATTAGATAAATTTTTTAATTATTTTATACCATTTAATAGGAAAAATACAATTTTACAAGAAATTATGAAAGAAAGAAAACTATCACGTGAACATATAGACTAATAATTATGAAATTTACAAATTTGTTGTTGATAATATATATAAATAGGTTATTTTTTATTACCTTAGATTTGAATAAAAATATTAAGATTAACAAATGTAGCACTTTCTATTTTAAAATTTAAAAGTTATTTTATTTCTATCTTCATTTAATTTTATTTGAAATTTTTTTATTTTTTTTCTTTATTTGATTTGATTAAAAAATTTTTATCTTTGTCTTCATTTCATTTTATATCAACTTTAGAATATGCAAAATTTCATTTATAAATACTTTTTTATCTTTATTTAATAAAATCACTCTTTATTTAATAAAACCACTCTTTATTTCCATAAATAAATGAACAATCTCACTTGCACTAATTAGAAAAAAGTTGAATTCAGTATTGAATGACATCTATTACTAAATATCTTAATAATCCATCTTTATTTAGTAAATTCTCACTATGGTAATTATAATTTTTTTCAATTTCACAAAATAATTAATTATTTTTTATTATGTTCCTAAATAATTATATTATTTCCTTTAACTTTTTTTTTCTTATGTGTCCTTAACATATCTTTCTTAAATTTTGACTAAGAAGTAGATTAATTTTTCTTCTAAAAATCCATTACCCACTATATACTTTTTATTTGTTTACTACTTTATATTTATAATTATATTTTGAGAAAGAAAGTTTATTATATTACAACTTTTAGAAAACACTAAATATAAGCCCATCATTAAAATTTTTCAATCAAAAGTTATTTCTCTCTTCTACATGAGTTAAAAAATTTTAAATATTTGATATCAAAATATTAAATTTTAGTTAACATGTATGTCATAATTTATAAATTTTAATGAGTTATTTATAAATTAAATTATTACTTTTAAAAATTTATTTCATACTGTAATGTAATAAATAAAAAAATATATTCTTATCATAAATCATATTATTAAATATTATTATTAATGATAGTAATTATTTTGAGAAATGGTATCTAATTAATGTGATATTTGAATTCAAAATTATTTTTTTGGTAAAATAAATTTAAAATTAATTACCTACTTGAATATTGAATAAAATGAATAGAAAGATGACTTTATTTTTTTAGAATTGTTGGGTATATTTTAATTAATTTTTAGCTAATCCTCTTTATGAATAATTAATATATAATTGTAATATATTAGTAAAATAAATATTTATTCATAATATAAAATTATTACTTCCAAAAGTTTGTTTTATGTTATAACATACTAAATAAAAAGTATATTATTATTACAAAAAAATCTATTCTTATCATAAATCATATTATCAAAAGTTAATATTAATAATAATTATATTGAAAAATAGTATCTAATGTTTAAATTCAAAATCAACTACCTGTTTAAATGTTGACCAAAATTAGTAAAAAAAATAACTTTTTCCTTAGAGTTGTTAACTATATATTAATCAAATTTTTATCTAATTCTCTTTATAAATTATTAATATATAATTATAATATTATATTATTAAAATAAATATTTATTTGTACAATGTACAGATGATTACCTAGTATATTATGTATTATGTGTTATATATTATACACAACTTTTTCTTTTTTTTATTTACTTTTATTATTTATAATTTAGATGCTAATATATTATTAAGTAGTACAAATATAACATGATATATTTTAATTTTAGTATAAAATATTCAAATAAATTAAAATTTAAAAAAAATTAATTGAATTAATTAATTATATATAATTTTAAAATTTTCAAATTTAAGATAAATATATTTATTTAAATTTTATAAACATTCTATTAATATTAATTGTTAAATGCTATATTTTAAATTTAATAGTATCAATTGAGATTTTATTGAAGTTTTATAGTCCATACATTATATATTTCTCTTACATTTTTTTATCTACTTTAGTGCATGTTTTTCCTTTTTTTTTTAATATCAACTTCTATTATTTATAACTTAGATACTAATATCAATAGTTTGTATATAATATAATATATTTTATTTTATTATATAAATATTTGAAATAAAAAATATTAATGCATATATATAAATCATTAATGAATACATTAATTACATATCCTATTTTTTAAAAAGTATTTGAAAATCTACAACAAAATTTATTCATTCAAATTTTGTGTATATCAATTTTAAGTATTATATTTCAAATTAAAAACATAGCTCATTTACTCTTTCTTTTCATTTTATCTACTGCATTATATGTTCTTCTTCTTTTTTTTTTATTCACTCCATTTATTTAAAGCTTAGGCATTGTTATTATTGGATTTTATCAATATGGTACATATTATGAAAATATTTTAAATAAATTAAAATTTTAATTTAATTTAATTAATCAATAATATATATTTTTAAATTTTTATTAATTTTAGATTTACACAATATTTCTCTTCTTTTTATTTGTTTTGTTGCATATGTTTTTCAATTGACTACAATTTTTAAATAAAATATTTGAAATTAAATATACATCAATTAACATTTTATTAAGATTTCACAGTTCAAATATGGTTTCACTTCTTTTCATCTATTTGATTTCATACTTTTTTTACATATACTTTTTTTAATATTTATCACTTAGATGCTAATATTACTAAATATTACAAATATAATGTGATATATTTTATTTTTATTATAAATATATTTTAAAAATTTAAAATTACAATACAAAAAGTATTAATTTAATGAATTAATTACTTATTTTATTTTTAATAAAAATTTAAAAATTTGAATTAAATATATTTATTCAAAAATTTGATAATATTTTCTTGATATCACTTTTTATATGATATTTCAAATTAGTTAAAACTTTAATACAAAAAGCATTAAGTCAATGAATTAATTATATATTTTATTTTTGACAAAAAATCTAAAAATTAAAATCAAATTTGGTTATTCAATATTTACCAATATTTTTCAGATCAATTTTCTAGTGATATTTATCAAATTAAATATATATTGATTGGGATTTTATTAATATTTTATAGTGCATTCACTATTTTTTTATTTTATATATTATATTGCATGTTTTCCCCTTTTTATGCCCACTTTTATTATTTATAGCTTAAGGTTTTGTTTTAGATAAATTGCTAATAATTAATAAACTGATTAGTAACTAATAAGCTAATAGACTATATAAAAAGTATTTTATAAAATAAATATTAAACTAACTAAAATTATAAAATAATATAAAATAATATATTAATAGAAATAGATATATAAATTAAAATTATTTATATAAATAGAGGGCATACAATGTAAATGAATAAAAAGAATAAGAATAAATGTAAAAAAAATTTAAAGAGATAATATTTTATAAATTATATGCAACTCAAAGTAGTTATTAAATTAGAGCTTTTTTTTAATAAGTTAATTATGAAATACCACTAGAAACTATTTTATACCTTATTGACCAGGTAAATAAATTATAAATTAAATTATTTATTGTGTGTAATGGAGTATGAATGCAAATAATAATAGATAGTATAAATATAATATTATATATTTTATTTTTATCATAAATATCTTGAATTAATTAAAATTTTGTTATAAAAGTATAAATTAAATTAGTTAACTTTAGATTTTATTTTTATTAAAAATATTTAAAAAATAAAATTTATTTATTTATTTAAAACCAATTGATATTTTATTTATATTAATTTTCAGGTATTATATTTCATTAAATTTGCTATAATCAATTTGAAATTTGCTAAAATATAACTAATTAATCTATTTTTAATTAATATATCTTACAAAATAAATCAAATTTCCATCTTTTAACAATAGTATCCTGAATTACTTGATCATAAGTTTCATTTATTTCATTTTCTAGGTATTTTTAGAACATTAAAGTCTAAATATAATTTTTTTAAGTTCATGAATAAAATGTCTTTGAGAAATTTCAAAACAAAAATTTTGAGGTAAATTTTGCTTTTTGTGTTTGATAGCTAACATGCGTTTTCCTTTTCTTTTATTAATTTTATTATTGCTATGATTTTTGTTCTTAAAAATGAAAATGAGTTATTATTATACCTATATTCATAGCAACAATATCTTATTTATATATGCTTTTATTATGCAACATATTATACATACAATTCTTATATTTGAATATAAATGTAATTCATTCTTTATTACATTATATAGTTATAAGCAAGTGGTATATTTAAAATTCTTAAATACTAAATTTTATGAACATAAAAATAAATATTTGAAAACTTTAATGAGTTTGAATATAATTTCTGATCAAATTTTTATAAAAACAATTTTGTTAAGATCAAATTTTTTTTATTAATATGACTTGAATGATTTAAAATTATAGTTATTTTCCATCTTATATAATTTTTTATAAAACAGAAAATTATTAAAAACATATATATCGATATTATATGTTGTCATTCTATATATATTGGAGGGATTTTTTTTAATTAATTTATTTTCCCAGTATGATTAATAAATCATAGATGAGCAGTAAGACAAATTATGAGAATTTTTACTTGTTTAGTTTTCACTTTCTTTTTGCTATATCTTCGTTTATGTTGAATATTTTTCATTTAACATAAATGGACTTAGAGAGAACTTATGAAGAGTGCTCTCTATATTGGTGACAAAACTCAGTTGATTATGCCTACTTTTAGTTTGTAAAAGTAATATAATATATATATATATATATATATATATATATATATATATATTTAAAAATTATTATTTAGAAAACTAAATGTATAGTTATGTAATAAACATGATAAATTAAGATTGGATTATTTTAAAGTGTAAGATACACTTAAAAAAATTAAAGTTTCAGAATTTAATAAATAGTAATAAATTAAAAAATAATATTTAAATTTATAATTATCCAATTTCTTAATTTTCTTATAAAAAATTATGTTGTTGCACTTTATCATTTAAAATACATGTTTCACTTAGAGAAACCTAACCTTAATAAATTAAACTCCAATATTTTTATAATAATTTTTATAGATATAAAAATATTTAAAATAAAATTTATTTATGTAATTAAATATTCAATTTAGGTGAAAGTAAACTTATAACTATGCATTGCATGGATATATTACCAATGATGCTAATTTTGAATTTTTTTTTTTTGAGAGTTTTGATCAAGATTGAGATAACAAGGGATATCTTTGGATACTTCTAATTAATCCCCTAAAGATTAAACCTATGATGTGAAAGAAAGACAAAACCTCTAAAAAAATATTAAATACAACTTGAATCAATTATTCACCGTACTTTTTATTCTCATTATTTTGTGTTTCTTTAGTTTTGGACTTTCAGTGGGTTTCTCAAACATCCAAATATGAGAGAAGAAAATTTATCTCTTGGTTTTTATTCTTTTTGGTGGTCTTTCCTTCTCTTTCAAATATGCTGACATATTATTTATGCTATGTTTAAATACGAGAGAATGAAAAAAAAGAAGGAATAGTATATTATATCTTTACTATTGTTTGGAGTTTTGATTAAGGAAGGAAATGGAATGAATATTTTTTTAATAATCATTTAATATCTTCCATTACTCTTCAATATTTACATTTTTGTGTTATTTTAATTAAAAAAATTTGTAAGTCCTTTCTTCCAACAAAGAAAAAGATTTTGCCATTCATTCCATTTCCATTCAATTCAAAGTTGAATTGGAAATTTGAAAAATGTCTTCTCACATTCAACAGGAATGAAAGTTTGGCATGCCTCTTTATAAAATACGTGAATACTACAACTATTGAACTAAAATTTATAGATGATTTGTGAGTTTACAGAAAAATATAGACTAAGATTCATAAAGTTATGATTCATTTAAATGTAGACGTAAATTGATTTGGTTCATGAGGTTTGTAGTTATATTAACTCAATACTGATTCTTAAATCTAATCCTTTAACATCCGACTCAATCCATCCGGTTCAACTTAAATAAAATATTTCAAAGTTAATAATTTTAATCTTAAATTAATTATTTTAAAATTATTATTTTTTATTATAATCTATTCAGCCTTTAGTTTGGATTGAGAATATTATATATAAATATAAATATATATGGTTTTAAAATTTTCAATTATTATTTAAAGCTTAAAATTATTCTAAAAATTTTAAAATATATATTTCTTAAAAATAAAACTTGTGAACCCTAGCTTCATATATAACAAAATTTAGGATTTGAATTGGCACTTGGACAATTTGTATTTTTCACAAACCCATTTGACTTGATTCCTTTTACGAAACTATGTTACACTCTTTTCAAAATATAATAGATTAAAATTTTATGCAGTGAAGGGAAAATTTTGAATATTTGGAATACTTTTGAGTTGAAATGGAAATGACATGTATAAAAAAAATTTAATGAATAGATATAAATGAATTATGGTGCAAAATAAAAATAAATGTTTTAGCAAATCTTGGGATAAGGAATTTATGGAAAATAAATTAGAAAATTTTAGTAGAATATTAAAGTATGAATATATGAGTATGAAGGAGATTTAGGAAATATTATCAAAAGTGTCCAAGGGTACACTTCCTCAATTTTAGCTATAAATTAGCCAAACCCCACCATTTGTCATAAAATCCCTAAATTTCCTATAACTTTTTTGATTTCTTCTCCTTCTTTCTTCAAGTTTAGCAAGAAAAGCATTAATCTTTCTTAAATTCTTTATTCTATCAAGGTATGATCATTATCATTATTAAGTTTCCTCTTATCTTCCTTAAGTTTGATGATGGATTGAGATTATTTTAGTTTTAAGGGAAACCTAAACCCCAAGGAAATTTTTGATTTTGAACATCAAATCTATCTTCTAACATCCTCATATATATATATATATATATATATATATATATATATATATATATTAGTTGAGTAGTATTCTATTGAATCTCCTGTTTTTAAATTGTTGTTTTGATGTGTTTTGTTGTTCTTATAGCAAAGTAATTATTATGCTCGAAAATGATGATTAGATGCATTAACTGATGGATTGAATGATGGATTTTGATGTCTAAGAATGGCATTTAATGACATTATAGCTTGGTTGAGGTTAAATGAGATTGGGATGAAATTGGGGTAGATGAATAGTTATTTTGCAAGAAATTTATAGAATTTGAGCTTATAATTGATTATATAACCTTTGGAGTTTCATAATTAACTATAAGCCTATAGGGGCTTTTTAGGTACTAATAATCAATATAATTAATTATGAGCACCAAAATTATTTTTTATACATTTATAGTTGACTATATAATAAACTATATTAAGATAGAAATATTAAGTAAACCTTTGGAAAGCCATAACTTCATTATTTTGCCTTTATTTTTAACAAATCATATATCATTGGAATGGTAATTGAATTTAATTTCTAATGGAATTGGTTTCACATTAGTAATTTATATATGTTTTAAAATATCACTAAAATAGTGGTGGATAAAGATAAAAAATTCAAAATTGTGAAAAATTGAAATTTCAAAAGTCTATCTTACAAAAGGAATAACTTCTTCAATTTTTAATCATTTTAAGTAAAAGACCAATTCATAGAAAGTTAGCTAAGTTTATTTTCATATAAAATAAAATTCATAGACAACTAATTTGTAAGAACTATACACACATTATTGGCAAAAATAAATTGAATTATGTGACTATGCAAAGAGGTATGAGATGTTAGAGATTTGTAAATGTGAATATTGCTAAAGAAAGACAACCATTGAAGTGCTAATTAAAGCACTTGTGATAGTTATTAATGTTATGTGTTAAATGTGATGATATGAACTATTGAATGATATGATACATCACTACAATAAATTAGCACCTGTACCACAAATTATACCATGAAAATAAAAAATTGTGATAATTTTATCTCTTATCATATGTATAAAAAATTCAAATAAATGCAAAAAAAATTAAAAAATTTATGCCATAAAATTTTTTCATCTATGACAAAATATCATTTATGTTACGAACTAGGTTATAAGAACTCATTTTCCATAACAAAATATCACCTGTGTTATAAAAAACTTTACTTTTAACAAAATATTACTTAAGTCATAAATTAAATTACTAGAACATATTCTACATGGTAAAATATCACTTATTCTACCATATAAGTAAAAAATTTTTACTCATAACTAAATATTACTTGTGGCATGAATTAATTCTATAAATAAAGTTATAGTTAAATATATTATTCTTATGGAAAATATAATATAAAAAACTACTAAATTAATTGAGTTTCCTTCCTAAAATTTGAAAGGATGAATATATACTACTTATAAAAGTATATTTGGTTAACCTGGTGAGATAGATGAGTCATAGTCAAATTCATTAAATTGGTAGTGGAAATAGTGATATTATATATATATTTATATAAAAATTTGTATTATAATAATATTAATTATTATGAAAAAAATTATGTTTTACATTTATCATTATAATATCAAAAAAATTTCATTAAAAAATTTGAAAATAATACTTATATAAAATTATATATAATTTAATAGAAATTATATCATTACATTAAAACTTTACAAATATTTTGTATTAATTTTATCCCTTATAAATAATAATTTGATTAATTTGATCTATTCATTAGTATTTCTATTGATAAGTTAACACTTTGATATATAAAAGGATAAAAATAAGATATAAATAATATATGAGGGATGAAAATAATAGTAAAATTTAATAAGGGGCCAAATAATTTAATTTATATTTGTGATGGGTATAGAAAATAAAAAATTAAAAATAAATAAATCTATAATAATTTAAATATTAATTTATAATTAAAATTTAAATATTCACGATAGCTTAGATATGAGTATTTATTTCATATAATTTAACTTTTAATGAAGAAAATTTTAGAAAATAATAAAAATTGTTTGGAAGTTATAAAAATTTTACTTTTATATTGTAATAACTTAATTAATAACAATTAATGGAAAAACACATTACTTTGGAATTAAAATTATTTTTAATAATTTAATTATGTGTATTGTAATCACACACATTGAAAAAATGCACATAAGTATGATATGCAAGTTTGTATTTATATGTATGTGTGCCTAAAGTTTTTAAAATTAAATTATAAATATAAGGGTAAAATACTCTCACTTCTTTGAAGTTTGTACTAAATATACTCTTCTTCTTTCATTTTTCATTTTTGGCTTTCGTCCTCCTTGTGGTTTCTCTTTTTTTTTTTTATACATTCCCTTCCCTTCACAATTATTTTTCTTAGTATTAATGGAAGTACAAGTCAACATTGAGTAAAGCATGCCTTTCATAATTTAATGACTATTTTACCCCTTTATCATATGTTTAGACTTTTAAAATGGAAGTATTTGGAATGAAGAATACATTTCTTACAATTAAATAATTTAAAACAAGGTTTTAGATGGCTTTGCAAGTAAAATAATTTCTTTTATGTTAATATGGTAAAAAAAATTTAATTTTATAATATTGATTATAAATTTAATGGCAGTGTGTTTTAAAGCTCTATTTTTATTATATACTTTTGTGGATTTAAATTTGACTAAAATCAATATAAATAAATTTTATCCTATTGTTTATTCATTTATTATCATGTTAATAAAAATTATTAAATATTTGTTACTATTAATAAAAAAAATTATTAATTGTTATTACTTATTTAATGATGTTTCATATTCTTCTTCATTGATAATGAAAAAAAATTTTATACTGACATTGAATTAAATTTAATCATTGATTTTGTTAGTAAGTGTTTTAAAAAATAAAATAGTAATGAATAAATTATTAATAATTATTTTAAATGTTTAAAATTAATACCATAATTTCAACTACTAAATAATGATTAATTTACTCACTTAATGATTAAACTCAAATTATAAGAATTATTAATATTTATTAAATTTAGTTAAAAAAAATTAGATTTATAATAATGTATTTAAAATATTATATTAATTATCCTACTTGTTAAGTGAACTCCAATTTTAAAAATAAAATATAAATTTTATGTTTATTATGGAATACAACTTATGTGGAGTAACAATACATTTATATATGAATTTTATGAATTCAAATTTGATTTTATGTTTGTATAAATTAGTTTTATATTATTTTTTTATTTTAATGTTATCACATTAATAAAAATTATTAAAATATTTTTGTTGTTAATAAAAATTATTAAAATTTATTTTTAAATAATATATCATTTTTATTTACTAACAATATAAGATATTTTATACTAACAATATTAAATTTAAACTCTTTTTTCAAAACAAAATTATTTCCATCACACAAATTTTTCTTTCTTTTTTTCTTTTCTTGTTTTTTTTTTTTAAAAATTTCTTTAGTTCTCTGTCCATTCTTCTACATTACTAATCTCACTCTCACATCTAGAACCTTCTTTCATCATTTTTCAAACCCTTAATGCATTAAAAATGTGAAAAATAAAGAAACAACATCTACTTCAAAAATAGAGCCATGAGGCACTTAATCGAGGTTATTTGAGATTTCTTTGTTAAGGTTATCGGATGGTAATTGGAAGAATTTTTGGCCAATTTAGTTTTAAATGTTTGTTTATGTTTGATTCTTAGTTTGTTTGCTTTGCTTTCTGGAAATTTTTAGATCCTTCCTATATCAATTTTAGGTGATCATTACTTTAATTGTAGATGTGATCTTATTAAAAACTATAAATATTCTCTTTTATTGAATTTATTGAGTTCTTCATGCAAATATATTTTTCTTGTTCGTCATTGCAAATTCACATAAGCAGTTTAAATAGATGGATGATTGAGGGAAATTTTATCCATAAAAATATAAATTTAAATATGTTTAACTCTATTTATTCAAAGAAAAGTTCGATCAAAAAGTGAAAGAAGAGGCGTGTATTTAGTTTAAATTTTAAGGGAAGTGAGAATATTTTATCCTAAATTATATTCCATAATAAGCATAAAGTTCATATTTTATTTTTAAAATTGGAGTTCACTTAACAAGTAAGGTAATTAGTATAATATTTTAAATACATTATTATAAATCTAAAATTTATTTAACTAAATTCAATAAATATTAATAATACTTATAATTTAAGTTTAATCATTAAGTAAGTAAATTAATTATTATTTAGTAGTTGAAATAATGGTATTAATTTCAAATGTTTAAAATAATTATCAATAATTTATTCATTATTATTTTCTTTTTTAAAATACTTATTAATAAAATTAATGATTAAATCTAATTCAATGTCAATGTAAAATTTTTTCATTACAATGAAAAAGAATATTACACATCATTAAATAAGTGATAATAATTAATATTTTTTTATTTTTATTAAAAGTAATAAATATTTAATAATTTTTATTAACGTAGTAATACATGGATCAACGATTGGATAAAATTTATTTATACCAATTTTAGTCAAATTAAAATCTATAAAAGTATATAATAAAATTAAAACTTTAAAATATACTATAATTAAACTTATAATCAAGCTAATGATATTTAAAATATTATAAAATTAAATATTTTTCTGCCATCTTAACATAAAAGAAATTATTCTACTTGTAAAGCATTCTAAAGTCCTGTTTTAAATTATTTAACTTTAAGAAATTAATTCTTCATTCTAAAGACTTTCATTTTAAAAGTCTAAATATATGATCAAAGGGTAGAATAATCATCAAATTATTGAAGGCATGCTTTACTGAACGTTGACTTTTACTTTCATTAATACTGATGGAAAATCAGTGTGAAGGGAAGAGAATGTATAAAAAACTGAAACCACAAGAGGATGGTAGCCAAAAGTGAAAAATGGAAGGAGGGGAGTGTATTTAGTTCAAACTTCAAGAGAGGTAAAAATATTTTACCCTAAATATAAATATTTTATTTGTAGGATAATATATACTTAAAAATATATATATTTAAAATTTATTAAAAATTAATAAATTATTATTAATTAATATTTTTAATTTTTATTTTTGCATCAAGTCCTTTATAAATATATTATATCAAGTTAGTATCTCTCATAATTTTAGTATTAATTTCATCCATTACATATTATATATTTATTATTTTAATCATTTTGTTTCGATAGTTATTAACCCTTTAATAAAAGGATTAATAGAGGGAAAAAATTAATTAATTTATTATTTGTGAGAGATAAAATTAATAAAAGACATTTGTGAGGAAAAATTTTAATGTATGTGAAATTAATGATAAAATAAATGAGTTTTAGTCTATAAAAAATAGTTTTCAAAATAAAGTCATGAAACTTTTTAGTATGAGTGTATTTTTATTTTGTATATTTATATAGTATTTTATGATTATATAATTAGTGCTGTATAAGTATATTTTTGTTTGAGAAGTTAACTAATTAACTAAAACTTTGCATTGAATATATTGTATAATAATACTAAAGAAATAACTTAGCATAATGGTAAAACATAATGTTCCTTAACTTGAAGATTTATATTCAATTCCTTATAGATGCAATTTGTAATTTTTAAGTAAGTTTTTATAAATATGGCAAACTAGATGACGAGTTAGCACTTGGTTGAATTAGTTGGACAATCAATTTTGTTTGAATATATAAAAATTATTTTAGTTAATTATATTAGGTTTCATTATAATTTTATTTTTTTAATCATGATTTAGTTTGTAACAGTATGAATTATTAGTGACCTTTCTTATTATGTTTGTACTTATAATTAGAAGGATCTATTAGTTATAGGTGAACTTATGATAAAAAAAAAATTATTTATGTCATAGGACATTTTTCCTATAATAATTTTCTTACCACACTTACTTGTGCCTTAAGTCTATCTAACTATTATTCTTGTGATTAAGTAGCATAACCATAGAGATTTTAATCTTATACATGATTTAGCTATAACATAAGTGATAATTTATTATAGTAATGATGTGAACAAATTTATATTATTATTATATAATAAAACAAGTTGTATGGTCATGCATTGAGGTACAATGTTGTTGAATTAATGTGATAAGTATGACTTATAACTTGATATAAGAAATGTGAAAGAGGCATGGACAACTGATTCCTAGTATTAGGTGGTAAGGGTTTAAAGGTGACTTTAGAGTGATAATGATGAAAAATATGGAAAGGGTATAAGGTTAATTTGAAAGTTATATAGTGGAAGTATGTCTTTTATATTTAATTCCCATATATTATGTTATAAATTTACGATTTGTTTGTCATTGGCTATATCATTGTGATGGTGTGAAATTAATATGGTCATGTTTAAGCCTTTTATGGTTATTTGTGTATAAAAACAAATATGAACATTTTATGTGTTAAGCTTTATATGATGATAATTTAATGGGTGAGATTATTATGTCATTGTGCTTTGTTTTTATTTGAATATTCATTCATTGAATCTTAAACTTACTTGTCTGTGTTTTATTTTAAAGATATACAAGTCGAGCCTTCACCATGACCTCATTAGAGCTAGGTTTGCTGGCATATTCTCCAGTATGATTTGGTAGCATAAGATATTATGATATGTTAGTATATTTTGGATCTTATTTTATATATAAACTTAGCATATAAGAAATCTTGAACTAAACCTCTTTGAGTAGTAAAGTTAACTTATCCTTATCTTAGGAACGATATACATATTCCTAATTTTTTCACTTATATTATAAGATGATGAATAAAATTTATCTTCTTTTCTAGTGTGGCCCAATTTTTTTATTACATAGTTTAACTTATTAATTAGGATTATGTTAAATAAATAGATTAGGCTAGTTGAAACCAAATAACAAGTTCCACATCAATTACAATTGGGTTAGGAACTTAGGGTGGTAATAAAGGACCATTTTATTTTTATTATAAAATATATTAAATAAGTTAAAAATTGTAATATACAAAATATAAATTGAATTAATTAATTTTGTATTCTATTTTTAATAAAATATTAAATTTATTTATTTAAAATTTATAGATATTTTCTCATATCAATTTTCTAGTATTATATTTCATATTAAATTTACTGTAATCAATTTGAAATTGGTCAAAGTTTTATACATAACCTATTGATTTATTCTTAATTAATATATCTTACAAAGTAAATTAATTTCAATCTTCTGACAAGAGTTTTTTGAATTAATTGAGCATTTTTTTATTTTGTAGGTATTTTTTAAATATTAAAATTCGAATATAATATATTTTTTTCAAGCACCACGTGCGAAGTTTGTAAGAGAAATTTCAAAATAGAACTTTTGAGATAAATTTTTCCCCTCATAAACACCTAAAATGCATTTTTTTTCTTTTATTAGTTTTACATGGCTAAGATTTTTGTTCTTAGAAAAAGAAACAGCTCGTTAATATACCTTTGTCCATAGTTGCAAATTGCAACATCCTTTTTATGTTTTTATTATTCAACATGATATACTTAGAATACTCTAAGTAATATAAATGTGAGTCACAATTGGTCATATTATATAATTGCTCAATAAGTTATGAGCAAGTAATAGACTTAAAATTTTAAAATACTCAATTTTATGAACATGAAATAAATATTTGAAGATTTTAGTAAGTTTGAATATGACTTGTCAATAAAATTTTTATAATAATTACTTTTTAAGATCAATTTTTTATTTAATATGATTTATATGATTTTAAAATTATAGTTATCTTTCATCACGTATAATTTTTTTAAAATAGGAATTTATTAAAAATATTTATATTAATATTATATATTACCTTCCTATATGTATTGAAAGGAACTTTTTTAAGTTAATTTTTTCTTCAAGTATAATTCACAAATAATAGGTGATGAATAAAATAAATTATGAAAGTTTCCATTTATTTATGATGAAATTTTTTTATTTAATAATGGATTCAAATTGTAAATTTTTTTACAAAGAGTACTATACTTGGTGACATTATTCAGTTAATTTTGCATATTTTTATTTAAATAATTTATATAGAAAACACTAGGTGTGCGAAGAATATAAGCCGAAAATGCATTGAAATCATGTTTATGATATCTTAGCCATTGAAATATCCTTATGATCCATTTAATTTTTCAAATCCAAGGAATGTTATTGATTCAGCATCACTTCGGAGCTAATCCTTCAGTACCAATAGCATTGCTCAATGTATATATTTTAAAATTATTATTTAAAAAACTAAATGTATAATTATATAATAAACACATCAAATTATGATTAAATTTCTCTAAAGTATAAAATGAATTTTAGAGAATAAAATATAACATCACAATTCATGATGAGATAAATCAAAGGCTTTGAATTTAATAAATAATAATAAATTGAAATAATAATTTTTAAATTTATAATTATATAATCTCTTAATTTTCTCACCATAGATTTTGATATTACACTTTATTCTTTTACTTTAGAGGAGTCCAATACTAAAAAATTAAATTACAACATAATAAAAAATATTTAAAGTATGTTTATATAAATAAATATTTAATTTAAGTGAAGTAAATTTATAATTCGTACATTGTACGGGCATTTCAACCAGTGAACTGATATAATGGGTCCGAGTGGATCAGTTCGCAAATAAACCGGATGGATATTCTGAATAGTCCAGCAGAGACCGCGTCCAAGTTATTAGAAAAAAAAGAGAGGAAAGTCTGATAAAGTCATGTTATCAAACGTGCTAACGCGGACACTTTAGCTCGGTCGGGTGTACCATATAATCGGGTTGAAGTTTGAAACAAGTTCCGGACGCATCCGACGCTTCGCACAATCTCCAAAAATGCATCAAGGATAATACGAATCGCAGCCGTTCGATTCCCCCACCCATTCAAATTCAGAATTCCCGCCCGAATCTCAAATTCAAATTCGAATTCAAATAGACATAGCCGTTAGCTCCTTCAAATCCAGATTTATAGATCACCTTTGGATCTCATCGTGACTCCTCATTTCCATTCTCTCCAAAGTTTTCTCGGACACTTTCTCTGTGTCTGCCTCTGCCTCTTTCGCCATGGAAGCCCCAACGAAGCGCCCTCTTCAGAGCAGCAACAATGCCAACATTGATTCCACCGCCGCCGCGGCCAATGGCAAGACTATCGAGGAGATGTACCAGAAGAAAAGTCAGCTCGAGCACATCCTTCTCCGTCCCGACACCTATGTTGGTTCGATTGAAAAGCACACCCAAACCCTCTGGGTCTATGAGAACGATGAGATGGTCAATCGCCCCGTGACTTACGTTCCGGGTCTGTATAAGATCTTTGATGAAATATTGGTTAATGCCGCCGATAACAAGCAGCGAGATCCGTCGATGGATTCACTCAAAGTTACGATTGATGTGGAACAGAACTTGATCAGTGTGTACAACAATGGGGATGGTGTTCCCGTGGAGATTCACCAAGAGGAGAAGGTGTACGTGCCCGAATTGATTTTTGGACACTTGTTAACAAGCAGTAACTACGACGATAATGTGAAGAAGACGACCGGCGGACGCAATGGATATGGTGCGAAGCTTACCAATATTTTCTCTACAGAGTTTGTGATCGAGACAGCTGACGGGAAGCGCCAGAGGAAGTATAAGCAGGTATTAGAGTTTCAACATACTTGGATTAATCAATTTTAGAATTTATTTTAGATCGGTGATCAACGCTTTACTTTTCTTTTTCCCTATCAAATTCAATTCCCGTTCTAATTTTGTGCTTACTTTGTCTATTCATTACTACATAAATTGGGCTTGGTTGAAATTCATTAACATTATTGGCTTCTTAGTTCCTTCTAATTTGGGAGCACTTTGATTGAGTTTGTTGAGATTCTGCACATCAGATGCTAATTCCAGAATCTGGCGTTGTCTATATGAAAAATCGTGAAATTCAAATTGTGTTAGTTACTTTGATTCATTGGGGATTGATTTTGGTTCTTATTCTTTATAGGGAATAGGAAATTGATAATTGTTATTTAGGTTATGAAATTTCCATTTGTTCAGCATTTGGTTCATTTTATAATGCTAATTTATATCCTCACTAGAAATATAAAATTCTAGCATTTGCATAGCATCCTTACTTTGCGTATTGCTAACTGAAAGAGCTGATTCTATTGAAAGGTATTTTCCAACAATATGGGCAAGAAGTCTGAGCCAGTCATTACCAAGTGCAAAGAGAAGGAGAACTGGACCAAGGTTTCCTTCAAGCCTGACTTAGAAAGGTTTAAAATGTCCTATCTAGAGGAAGACGTTGTTGCCTTGATGAAAAAGCGGGTTGTGGATTTAGCTGGGTGCCTTGGAAAGACTGTGAAGGTTGAGCTCAATGGGAGTTTGATACGTGTAAAGTCATTCCGTGATTATGCTGATCTCTATCTTAAATCTGCTGAGAAATCTAGACCGGTGCCCCTTCCAAGGTTATACCCCTACGTGAATATGAATTTCTCCGAGGACTAAATAGTTTCTTTCTTCCGCTATCATTCAATCACTTAACTTGTTTTTATGATTAGGTTTTATGCAAAAGTAGGTGATAGATGGGATGTTTGTGTAAGCCTAAGTGATGGACAGTTTCAACAGGTGAGAGAGAACTTTTGATGTGAAGAAACTTAGAAATTCATTGTTTTTGTTCTTCACCTAACTCCATGAATTTGTCTTTATCAGGTCAGCTTTGTGAATTCAATTGCTACAATTAAGGGTGGAACACATGTTGATTATGTGACCAATCAGATCACAACCTATGTGATGAATAAAGTAAACAAGAAAAAGAAGGATGCCAATGTCAAGGCTCACAACGTGAAGAATCATTTATGGGTTTTTGTCAATGCTCTTATTGACAACCCTGCTTTTGATTCACAAACCAAAGAAACTCTCACCACTCGACAAAATAGTTTTGGTTCCAAATGTGATCTTCCAGAATCATTACTGAAGGACGGTAAGTCTTACTATGTAATTCTAGTTCTAGCTTACTATAATACACTTGTCTTACAATAACTGGATTTTTCTTACATTTCATAAACCTTTGCAGTTTCAAATTCTGGATTAATGGACACTCTGCTATCATGGGCTGATTTCAAGAAGAACAAAGATTTAAAAAAATCCGATGGAACAAAGACTCAGAGAGTTCGTGGAATTGTAAAGCTAGAGGATGCTAATGATGCAGGAGGAAAGAACTCTGATAGGTGTACATTGATATTGACAGAAGGGGATTCTGCTAAGGCCCTCGCAGTAAGTTGATATTTTTCTTGTTGAATGTCATATGACTCGTATCACTGCTACATGTGTTCTGTTTTAGAGTTGTGATATAATTTATTTTTCATGAAGATGGCTGGGCTCTCCGTTGTGGGTAGAGACCAGTATGGTGTGTTTCCACTAAGGGGAAAGTTGCTCAATGTGCGGGAAGCCAGCAGTAAGCAAATCAGTGAGAATGAAGAGATTCAAAATATTAAAAAGATTCTTGGACTGCAACAGAACAAGGAGTATACCAACGTCAGGTCATTGAGATATGGCCATTTGATGATTATGGCTGATCAGGTTGGATGACTTAGCCTTTATTAAACCTTGCTTTTATTTTATTTTATTTTATTCTTACTGTTTGTATTTGTTAGTTGCTCCATATTGCATCGAGCACAAGCAGATAACTTGGCATTTTTGAATTACTGAGATGAAATGGATTTAAGGATTATGTTTTGCACAGGATCATGACGGTTCCCACATCAAGGGGCTATTAATTAACTTCATCCATTCTTTCTGGCCTTCCTTACTAAAAGTTCCATCCTTCATGGTTGAATTTGCTACTCCGATCGTTAAGGTTTGTAAGCTCTGCCAGTACTTTCATAAATCAAAGGGATGACCTATTTTTGAAGCGAACCTCCTTGAATAGATTGTAGATTTTTTAATATTTATTTCTGTATATCAGGCATTTCACTCGAATGGGACAAAGTTAGCATTTTATTCCATGCCTGAGTTTGAATCATGGAAAGAAAGCTTGGGAAATAATGCAAATGGTTGGAAGATAAAGTACTATAAGGTTTGTTACAGGACTCTTAAGTAAGGAACCAGATTAAAGCTTTGAATTTAATCCTTCTGTAGTGCATGTAAATGTAAGCACTGATTAGATTCTGGTCATTCTAGGGGTTGGGTACAAGTTCTCCACAGGAAGGGAGAGAGTACTTCAGGGATCTTGACAAGCACAGGAAAGACTTTGTTTGGGAAGATGACCACGATGGCAGTGCTATTGAGCTGGCCTTTAGTAAGAAAAAGGCAGAAGACAGGAAGACCTGGATCCGTAATTTTGAGGTTTGAACTATTAATCATTATAGCACTTCGTTCTCACAACAGACCTTAGTTTTAGAGAGTATTCTCGGATGATGTTTTCATTTTTCTGATCTTGCAGCCTGGCACTTGTCGTAATTTTGCTGAGAACCATATAAATTACAGAGATTTTGTTAACCAGGAGCTTATATTATTCTCAAGGGCTGATCTTCAGAGATCCATTCCTTCCATGGTTGATGGACTCAAGCCTGGTCAGAGGAAGATTCTATTTTGCTCATTTAAGAAGAAGTTGTTTAAAGAAATTAAAGTAGGTCAGTTTATTGGTTATGTGTCCGAGCACTCAGCTTACCACCATGGTGAGCAGAGTCTTGCTAGCACTATCATTGGAATGGCACAGGATTTTGTGGGAAGCAACAACATTAACCTTCTTAAACCCAATGGTCAATTTGGTACTCGTAACTTGGTAAGATGAGCTTTTCTATCTCTAGGAAGAAGTTGCAGTTTGTTCTCCTAGTTTTTATTTACTACTATTTTTGTGTTCTGATATGTTTTTTGCTTTTCCAGGGTGGCAAAGATCATGCAAGTGCTAGGTATATCTACACTGAACTTAACCCCATTACTCGTTGCTTGTTCCCAGAAGATGATGACAAGCTTCTTGATTACTTGAATGAGGATGGGAGGTCGATTGAGCCAAACTGGTACACTTCCCTCCTTGTCATTCTCCTGATGATTTATTATACTATTTTAGTAAGGAAGTGCTTGTGCATCTTACTTATGAAAACACTTTCTCTGGTTATCTAGGTACATACCGGTTATACCAATGGTTCTTGTGAACGGTAGTGAAGGAATAGGGACAGGCTGGAGTTCTTACATTCCCAATTATAACCCAAGAGACATCATTGCAAACGTTAAGCGCATGTTGAATGGAGAGGAACTAATTCCAATGGATCCTTGGTATAGGGGATTCAGAGGAGCCATTGACAAAAGTGCTAAGGAAGGTGGGTATACAGTCAACGGTATGATAGAAGAAGTTAGTGAGCAAACCTTCAGGATTACAGAGCTACCTATCCGTAGGTGGACCCAGGATTATAAGCAGTTCCTTGAATCTATTACAGAAGGGACACCTAATGTCAAGGATCCTCTCATCGAGGTAGATTGACCTGACTTTCGTTCCAATTTGACTAATAATTCACTTGCATTTGGCTTTATTGATTATCATTTATTTTCTTCTACAGGATTTCAGGCAGAATGGTGATGATGCAACTGTTGACATAGAGGTCAGGTTGAAGCAAGAAAAATTATCTATGGTCGTGGAAGAGGGTCTGATGAAAAAATTTAAGTTGACTAGTAGCATTAGCACGAGCAACATGCACCTTTTTGACTCCGAAGGGAAGATTAAGAAATATGACAACGCAGAACAAAGTATAATTTACACAATGTGGAATTTGATAGACTATTTTCATCATATTTTTTATGCTTTTTTAATTACTTTATATATTATGACATGCAGTTCTCGAGGAGTTCTTTCCACTTAGGCTGGAGTACTATGAGAGAAGAAAGGTAAGCTCATTATGATAATGACATAGGACTTTATTATTATTATGTTTATTTTCATGAACTTTATTGAGGTAGAACTGAAGCATTTTGACTGTGCATGCAGAAACATAAGTTGGAAAATTTTGAACGACTCTTGTTGGTGTTGGGAAATAAGGTCAGGTTTATATTAGGAGTTGTCAATGGAGAGATTGTAGTGAGCAACAGGAAAAAGGCTGACCTGTTGATAGAACTACAGCAGAAAGGTTTCACTCCCTTTCCAAAGAAAAGTAAATCTGTGGAACCCGAAGTTGCAGGGGCAGATGACAATGAGCAAGAAAGTGAGACCACAAAAGAACAGGAGAATGGTTCTGAATCTGTCATTTCTGGAGGAGTAAGAGTTGGTGACTATGAATATCTGTTATCCATGCCTATTGGATCTTTGACTATTGAGAATGTTGAGAAGCTGCTAGCTGAAAGGGATGAAAAGGAGAAAGAGCATGAAATATTGAAAGCAACGCCTCCAACGTCTATGTGGAAGAAGGATCTTGATGAGCTCGAGAAGAAACTTGCTGTAAGTGAAAATTGGCTAAATATCAATATCCATACATTGATATGTGTTCAGATGTTAATGTTGTGTGTATTTCAGGAGCTTGACAGCAAAGAAGCAGAGGAACAGCAAAAGAGAATAAGCCAAGCAAACAAAAAGACATCACGGGGTGTTTCAGTTGTCACTACAAAAGCAGCACCCAAAAAGGCTCCACGAAAGAATACTAAGAAGGCCAAAAATGTTGAGTCGGAAGCTGAAACTTCAGCTAATTCAATGGAAATTGGTAAGCCTGAATTGTTGGCATTATTTTGCTACTTCCATTTAAACCTTTCAATTAAAAGCAATTCTTCCAGTGCACACAACCATAGGCATCAGAATTATTGACCTTTCTGAATAATACTCTTTTTTTTCTCCTTCTAAGTTCATGGAAATAAAAAATTATAATTCCACACTACTGTTTACTATTTTTTTCTTTTAATGCAAGTTAGAAGCTATCTATAATTTAAAACATCTCATTTTATCTAAATATAACAATCAGTAGTCGTAATGAGATTTCAGTTCACTATCTTGACGTTAGAGTAAGAATAAATTTTTGCCACTGAGAAAGAGACCCGCAGGACAAGGCTAATAAAGGCAGTTCAATTGATTTCCGAGAAAAATTGTCCTTGTCAATCAGACTCACTCTTTACTGGTCTCTCTACTCACTATTCTGAACTCTGGAAAGAAAACAAAATAGTCCCTTTTTTATTTCAACTTCCAATACAAATGAACTAAGAGAGATACGAGAGTTTTTAACCGAAAAGAAGCTAGGATGAATGAGAAATCTGGCACGTACACTTGGATGTGATTATGATTTTGTCATAACTAAGGATACGCTTGGTTATGGGAATGAATGAAACCAGATTATTAATATGGCCACATAGGTGGCAGTCGGTAGGTCTTTGTTGATTTTTTGAACATCTGTTAATATCAGACAACTGTAAGTCTTAAATAAAGAATGCTGCGACAAAATATTCCATTTGTTCACCCAAAAAAATATTAAAATATGATTATGACTTTTTTTGGAGACGTTTCAATTTTCTTTGTAAAATATTCGATATAACATAACATAATGCATCAAAATGTGAAGTCATAACTTTCGTTGTCCTCAACTTTGTATTGTTTCTAGAACTCTAGGGTTTTAATTCTCTTTGATATTTTTTCTATTGGATTATCAGAGAAACCTGCAGAAGTTGCCAAGCCAAAAGGCAGAGGTGTTTCTAGAAAAGCTCCTGCCAAGAAGGTATTTGCAGTTCTTGTTTCAAATTTTCTTCCCCTTTAAATTTCCTTTGCACTTACATTGTTACTTGCCTATTTTAGGATGATGAAGAAGTGCAGTCTCTTCAAGAACGTCTTGCTGCATATAACCTCGGATCATCTAGTGATCAATTCACAGGTAACTTACTTGTACAGTTGTTAAATGGTTTCTATGTTAGAGAATTTCATTGTGCTAATACCAGTATTAACTTAATTTATCCCTTGCAGTCATGAATACTGAACAGCCCCCGGTAGCAGAAGCTGCTGGGAAGAGAGAAAATAGCAAGAGGACTGGGGCACAAAAGAAGTCCTCATCAACCGCAGTTCTGGACATTTCTGACAGTGATGATGACAAGGATTTTGAATTACGAGAGCAAGCTGCGTCGGAAAAAGGAAAAAAGAAGGGTGGTAGAAAGCCCGCTGCTCAAAATGCCAAGAAGCCTACAGCAGCAGCCAAGAGAGGCGTGGGTAACAAGCAATCTCAGATATTGGGTCAGAAGTTCATAACTGATATGCTGAAGCCGGCAGAAAGCTCTGGGATTTCACCGGAGAAGAAAGTGAGGAAGATGCGGGCATCTCCATTTAACAAGAAAAGTGGTTCAGTGCTGTCCAGAGTTAATCTTGACAAAGATGAAACTGACAGTGAGGAAATTGGCCAGGGTTCTGCTTCTTCTAACTCTCCTGGGGCTGATGAAGTGGTTGAAATTGCACCGGCAAGAGCCAGGCCGCAGAGGGCTAATCGCAAACAAACAAAATATGTGGTGAGTGAGAGTGAAGATGATGAAGACAATGATTCTGATGCTAACATTACTGAAGATTCTGACTTTGAAGAAGAATAAGACTAGCTCAGTCCTTGAATGATTTGTAAACTTGATTGTTAGTACCTTGATCTGTGACTTGCAGATTGTATGAAATGTGAAGTCCCCTGAATTACTTTGCAGATTCTATAATTAAGGTTGGTTGCTTTGTTTGATGAAATGACATTTGGACCAAAAAATTGGAGAAATCATGAGTGGTTATTTCTTAATAATTAATATCTTGTTCATGCAAAATTAGGCTTTGTTGAAAACTTTAATGCAGAAACCGTTCTTCTGCACAAATACCCATTTCATGAGCTCTTTAGCCATCCATGCACCAGAATTTCTTCTTGTTCCTTCTGCCTAGTGGTTCCATATACTACCACTATTCCTGTACCTTATTCCACTTTTGTAAATATGTAAATAAATAGATCTAGAACCAATGTGATTAAGTTAACCTTTTCTGTTACAATATTGTGCAGCAATTTTTTTATTTTTATTTATCACTGATTCAAAATTGAGCTTGAATAAACATATGCTTGGACATGGATAGCAATTTGATTCATATTCAATGCACATCATCTGCAATTTTTATTCATTCGGGCTTGGGCTTGGGTTTTCAAAAATTAAATGGATGTGTTTATAGAGCTACATTATTAAGCCCTCATATCCTTTTTATATTTTATAATTATATAACTTAATATAACGTAATTTTTTAATAAGAATGTAAACCACATAAAACTAAAGTTTTTTTTTTCCTTTTTTTAAATTTTGATCATCTATCTATTTATGAAGGACAACAAAATGGATATGTCAAAGAATAAAGAGTAAGAATTGCATTTAGTCATTGGACCAATCTTTTAGAGTTAGGTTACCCATTTTAGTCAATCTCATGAATTTAACCTTTTTGTCCTTATGTAAAAAATTGCCAAAACATAAGAAATAAAAATATTTACATAAATTATTATCATATTAATAATTAAACTATATTGTCAAGTGCTTTGTTGCATATATCAATCAAATTATACATTGCACTGCTACGATTAGGTTACCCTTTTTAGCCGATCTCATTCGGGCTTGGGCTTGGGTTTTCAAAAATTAAATGGGTGTGTTTATAGAGCTACATTATTAAGCCCTCATATCCTTTTTATATTTTATAATTATATAACTTAATGTAACGTAATTTTTTAATAAGAATGTAAACCACATAAAACTAAAGTTTTTTTTTTCCTTTTTTTAAATTTTGATCATCTATCTATTTATGAAGGACAACAAAATGGATATGTCAAAGAATAAAGAGTAAGAATTGCATTTAGTCATTGGACCAATCTTTTAGAGTTAGGTTACCCATTTTAGCCAATCTCATGAATTTAACTTTTTTGTCCTTACGTAAAAAATTGCCAAAACATAAGAAATAAAAATATTTACATAAAATATTATCATATTAATAATTAAGCTATATTATCAAATGCCTTGTTGCATATATCAGTCAAATTATACATTGCACTGCTACGATTAGGTTACCCATTTTAGCCGATCTCATGAATTTAACCTTTTTGTCCTTATGTAAAAAATTGCCAAAACATAAGAAATAAAAATATTTACATAAATTATTATCATATTAATAACTAAGCTATATTATCAAGTGCCTTGTTGCATATATCAGTCAAATTATGCATTGCACTGCTACGATTAGGTTATCCATTTTGGTCGATCTCATGAATTTAACTTTTTTGTCCTTGTGTAAAAAATTGCCAAAACATAAGAAATAAAAACATTTACATAAATTATTATCATATTAATAATTAAGCGCCTTGTTGCATATATCAGTCAAATTATGTATTGCACTGCTACGATAATATGAACACTTGCTCTGCACAAAGAAAGAAAAGTTGCAAAAATTATTTTAGTAATAGAACATGTCCTTTGCCTCTGACTCACAAGAATATTCTGAAGTTTTATACATAATACTAAAGATTGAATTTTATGATGAAAAAGTCCTTGAACTTATAATTGAAATTTGAGTAAGATTGCACGGGAAGGCAAAGGGTTGTGTAGGGGAAAAAATTAGATTTTTTCAATTTAAATTTGGGTACAATTTCATATTTTGAGTTCCAATATTGTCAAGTTGGAACATATTCCTTAATTTAGAAGGTTATGTTCTAGACAAACAATAGTCAAAATTTTTAACAGATAATTAAATTAATTAAAATTATATGGCATATATTTTATATTGTTCTTTTATTTTCGTCTCTAAATATGACCAGCAATTTATGTCAATACGTTTTTACATGCTAAAAACAAAAACCAAAGAAATTCTGAAGTCCCATTGAAACATAATACATATTTATTATTTTCTTGGAACTATTTTTATATGGAAAAAAATAGAAAAGATAATAAGAACTTGTATTTTTTTATATCAAAGAAGCATGTTTTCTATTTGAATTAGTCTGTTTTCCTCCAAGAAAAGATGCTTTGCTTTAAAGAATAAGAATATTGTTAGATTCTAGACAAACGATATTTATTAATTTTCACAAAAAAATTATATGACTTATGATTTTATGTTACTCTTTTCTTTTTCTTTCCTTGATAAGAAGTAACAATTTATAATTATTTATATATAAAAAAGAAATTACAAAATTAAAAAATGCCATTGAAATTTTTGAGAATTATTTTTATGTGGCTACAAGAATTAAGGAAAATAAAAATAAAAAGAGATGAGATGATAAGAATTTGTGTTGTTCAATACAGGAAACAAACATTTGCCTGTTTTGATGCGTTCTAATTTTACTTGCTTTGTCCTTTCACATTCCCCATATTGAAGTGCAATTACTAAACAAATTTATAATTTATTAATTTAATTAATAAATTATCAATTAAATTCTAAAAATATTTTATGTAATAATTTATTAAAAAATGAATTCTGATTTAATAAAATATTTTAAATAGTTTATAATCTTTATTATCTCTTTAAATTTTTTGCATTAATTTATTAAAAAAATTCTAATTTAATAAGATATCTTCATTAGTATATAAATTACTACTTCTTTAAATTTTTTCAAATGTATTTTTATTCTTTTTATTAATTTACAAATCATATCCTTTATTAATATTTTATTAATATATTTTTTCATATTATTTTTTAATTTTATTTAATTTAATAACTAATTTTGTAAAATATTTCTTATACAATTAATTAGTTTATTACGCTATTAGTTACTAACTATTAATTAATTTATCAATTACTTTATCAATTAATTAGTTACAATTAATTAGTTTATTAACTATTAATTAATTTATCAATTACTTGTATGAAATAAAATTATAATTTTTATGTTTTGTGCATGTGAAACATTAAAATTGTTGAGAATATTTAGGACAATTCCATGGTACAAATGTCATTTTATATCTCAAAAAATGTTGTGTCACCAAATAGTGGTCAAATTGAGCAAGTGCAGCAAGAACTTAGAGGCAAAATTAACGATAAGAGATACTTGTCCTTGATGATGTATAGAATGAGGACTCTCAGTTGTGGCTTAAATCGAAAAGTTTGTTAATGGAAGGAGCAAAGGGAAGCATGATAATTGTGACCACACAATCTGCAAAAGTGGCAAGTATGATGGGAACTCTGCCACCCATTGGGTTGACGGGTTTAAATCATAAAAGATCATGGAAGCTATTTTGTTAAATGGCTTTTAAAGATGGGGAAGAGCCAAATTACTTAGAGTTGGTAGCAATTGGAAAAGCTATTGTCAGAAAGAGTTCTGGACTTCCACTCAGCATGGGACTTATTGGCAGCCTCTTGCGAAAATTAACCAAGAATGCATAGTTGAAAATTAGTGATATGGATCTTTCAAAGGAAGATGAATGGGAGAAACAAATCTTGTCAATTATTAAACTGAGTTATGATCATTTTCCATTGCAATTGAAAGGTTGTTTTTCTTATTGTTCATTGTTTCCTAAAGACTTTGCTTTTGAAAAGCAAACATCAATTCAATTATGGATGGCTCAAGGTTTTCTTCAACAGTCTGGTTCAATTAGAAGTCAAGAAGATGTTGGTCATGATTATTTTATGGGTTTACTTCTATGGTCGTTCTTCTTAGATGTGGAAATGGAATTCAACAGTGAGATATGGAAGTGCAAAATGCATTACCTTATTCATAATCTTGCTCTACTTGTGGTTGGGAATGAGCATATTGTTGTAAGGGGAGGAAAAGAAGCGAATGCTATAGATAGAACACGTCATCTGTCATTTGGTTTTGGGTTAGAGGATTGGAGGATAGTCCAAGATTTTTTGCTCAAGGCCAACAAATTAAGTACATTTCTTTTGCCTTTGTAGGTGTCCTCCATAACCATTGATACATCTAATCTCCATTCATTTATTTCAAACCTATATTGCTTTCGTGTGTTAGATTTTCATATGTTGGGTGTCAATGAAATCCCAAATAGTACTGGCAAGTTAATCAATCTGAGGTATCTTGATCTGTCATATTCATTTATTGAGAGGTTGCTGCAAGATATTACATCCCTAGTTAATTTGCAGACACTGAAACACAACAGGTGTTTGAATCTTTAAGAATTACCTATAGACATCAACAAGATCGTCATTGTTAGGCATCTTGAATTGGTAGGTATTGATAGTTTGAGTTGTATGTCCTATTAGTTGGGACAATTGTCCCCAAACACTAACATGATTTGTGTTAAGTAATGATCATCCAACAAGAATCAGTGCATTGAGTTTTCTAAATAACTTGAGAGGATCATTAACAATTAATGGCCTGGAACACTTGCAGGGTAATACAAGAGAGGTTGAGTGTGCAAAGTTTCTTCTTGAGAAGCAATATCTTCAGCATTTGAAGTTATATTGGTTAGTTTTTTACATGAACAAAGATGAGCTGGACGAAGTCGGGTATGAAGATGAGATGGTTTTAGAAGCTCTGCAACCATATCCCACAATCAAATCACTAAATATATATGGATTTTGTGGCAATAGGTTACTGGACTGGATAGGGAATATCTCATCACTACTAAGTTTTGAGATATTTTCTTGCCATTACGTGAAATGGCTACCAGAGTCAATCAGTAATCTTTCAAATCTTAGTACCTTACAATTGAAAAAAAAACAAAAGCTCAAATTTGAAAGCCCTACCAGAATCAATGCGTGATTTGAAAAACTTGAAGGAACTCAGCATTCACTATTCTCCACAGTTAACTGAAAGATGCAGAAGGGGAAAGTGTGAGGATTGGCCAAAAATTGCTCACATTCCATGTGTTAATATTGCTTAGAACTGCTGTGATGGGCTTTACTTGAATTCATCAAAGTCAAGATTCTAAGGTATTTCACTTTAACTCCATACTTCTCTTTGTGCCCTTTTTTATCTAAATACCTTCTTATATTAACATCATTAACTATGGTGTTTTAATTATGATTGTGTGCATAAGAAAGGAAGAGGTGTCAGTAGCAAAAGAATGGATAGGGAGCGGCTCGGTTCCATTCTTACTCCATAAGTTCATTATTTCTCAGCTTGAATCTGTTCTGCAGTAAACGCTTTTTTATATACTTTTGATTTCCTTTCTCTCTTCTTTTAATAGAAGTAATCCGAGATGCAATTTTTTAGCTACTATAGAAATCACTCAAGACCTTGTGATATTAGCAACAAAGTTTTGTTCAATTTGATAAACAATTAATTTTCTCATCTCGGTGTGTATTAATTACTGTTGTATTTCTGTCTTGCAGTTGCTGTGTTGTTCTTCTCTGCCTTGCTGCTTGAAGGCCACTTTTAGATTGCTATTGGACTCTCAGGATATTTATGTGTAAATAAGTGAGATTGTTATTGTAAATTAAGGTCTTTCAAGTGTCAATTATAGTCCTTTGTGTTTGGTACTTTAGTAATATGTAATTATTTGTGTGCTAAACCCTGTACATAATTAGTGTTGTAAACATAGACAGACTTCATTTTCCATTCATCAAGTAGGGAGCATTCAATTCTATACTCATTAATCGCCCTTCAGATTGAATGGAAGATAGTAATGTCATTGTTCCAATTTATTTATTGATGGTGATTTTGTTTCTGAGCCTTAGATTTCAAGGTAATTTCTGTTTGACCATTAATCGTATAACACCATTTTGATCATGTAAATTGTTAATTAAAGAGAAATTTGTATTGCCATATCCTCAACTGAGTTAAGCAGTCACTATATATAATATAATACAGAATACATATCATAAAATATAAGTGATGTGGGACATAATTTAACTTATCTACTAACATTCCCCCTCAAGCTAGGTTATAGATATCAATCATGCCCAGCTTGTTACAAATTACATCAACCCGTTTCCTTGGAAGAGCCTTAATAAATAAATCAGCTAATTGTTCCCCAATTCTAATATGTCTAAAACTGATAACCCTTTCTTGTAACTTCTGTCTAACAAAGTGACAGTTAACCTTTACATGCTTAGTTCATTCATGAAAAACCGGATTCGAAGCAATATGAGTAGCAGCTCGATTATGACACCACAATTGCATAATTTCATGAGTCTTGATGCTAAATTGCTGAAGAAGATAAACAACCCATACAAGTTCAGATGTAGCATGAGTCATAACTTGATATTCAGATTCTGTACTGGAGTGAGATACAACTGCTTGTTTCTTACTTTTCCAAGATACAAGGTTTCCTCCAACAAACACATAATACCCAGAAGTAGATCTTCGATCTATGGGACATCCTGCCCAATCTGCATCAGAAAAAACTTCCACTCTGCAATGACCATGATTTTTATATAAAACTCCTTAATCAGGTGCTTTCTTCAAATACTTCAAAATGTGTGTAAGAGCATCCCAGTGAGAGGTTCTTGGAGAGTTCATAAATTGACTAACCACACTTACTGGAAAAGCAATGTCAGGCTTAGTTATAGTAAGGTAGTTCAATTTTCCTACCAATCTCCTGTACCGCTCAGGATCTTCAAGTAAATCCCCATCTTCTGGATTAAGTTTAACATTTGTAATCATAGGAGTTTCACATGATTTAACACCAATCATCCTGGTTTCTTTCAAGAGGTCTAGCACATATTTTCTTTGAGATAAGAAAATCTCCTTTCTTCCTCGAGCAATCTCAATGCCTAAGAAATACCGAAGTACTCCTAGGTCTTTAGTTTAAAATTTAGCCTGAAAGAAAACTTTCAATTGTGAAATGCCTAGTTTGTCACTTCCTGTAATCACAATATTGTCAATATACACAGTTAGAAGAATACATCCTGAATCAGATTGCTTGAAAAACATAAAATGATCATAATCACTTTTCTTCATTCCAAATTCTGTCATCACTTCATTGAACCTTACAAACCAAGCCCGAGGAGATTGTTTCAACCTATATAATGATTTCTTCAAACATAGTACTTTCCCACACTCCCCCTGAGCAACAAACCCAGGTGGTTGCTCCATATACACTTCTTAAATCACCATGTAAAAAGACATTTTTAATATCCAACTGTTGAAGAGACCAGTTATTAATAGTAGTAAGAGAGATAAGCAATCGAATGGAAGTAATTTTGGCCATTGAGGAAAAAGTCTTTAAATAATCAATACCATAGATCTGAGCATATCCCTTAGCTACTAAACGTGCTTTTAAACGAGTAACAGAATCATTCGGATTCATTTTTACAGTAAATACCCATTTACAACTAATGGATTATTTTCCATTAGGTAAAGGCACAAGATCCCATGTCTGATTCGCCTTAAAAGCTATCATTTCTTTTTCCATAGCAGCGCGCCACCCATCATGAGAAAGAGCTTGAGAGTATGACTTAGGAATAGTAATAATGTCTAAGGAGGCAATAAATGATCGAGAAAAAGCAGGTAAAGAAGAATATGACACATAGTTGGAAATGGAATAAGGGTGGTTAGGGTTACCTTTTTGAGTACAAGTACGAATACCTTTCCGATGAGCAATAGGTAGATCCAAATTAGAAGACACAGGAGGAGGATCTGATGAGGAAAAAATCGGCAGGGGAGATGAAGTTGACGGATCGTTCGGAATTTAAGTCTGGATTAGATGTTTGTGGCTTTTCTAGTGGAGGAGCTGTTAATGGTACCTGCACTCTACAAGAATAAACATATTTAATGGGAGGTCAAACCCAATTCTGTTGTCGAGAAACTTGTGGATCCTGTGAAGGAAAAGATACAAGAAAGTATTCATCAACAGGTTCTGAATCTGGCAAGGTGGAGGAAGATGGAGAAGGCCTAAAGAATGGGGCAAATTCAAAAAATGTAACATCAGAAGATACAATGTAACGATTTAAGTCAGTAGAAAAACACTTATACCCTTTTTGAGTATGAGAATATCCAAGAAAAATACATTTCAAAGACTAAGGATCCAATTTGGATACTTGAGAATGATTATCATGAACGAAACATGTGCATCCAAAAATACGTGGGGGAATAGGGAATAAGGATTTAGAGGGAAACAAAGTAGAAAAAGGTACCTGACCATTAAGAACTGAAGAAGGCATACGATTTATCAAAAAATAAACTGTAGAAATTGCATCTGCCCAAAAAACTTTAGGAACTCTCATTTGAAATAAAAGGGCACGAGAAACTTCCATTAAATGTCGATTTTTCCGTTCAGCTATCCCATTTTGTTGTGGAGTAACAGCACAGGATGATTGATGAATTATACCATATTGTGATAAATAAGTTGAAAACTGTGTAGAAAAATACTCCTTAGCATTATCATTCCAAAAATTACGAATAGTTGTGTGAAATTGATTTGTAACTTTAGTATCAAAAGTACAAAAAATATTAAATAACTCTGAACGATTTTTTATCAAATAAAGCTAAGTCATTCTTGAATAATCATCCACAAAAGATACAAAATAACAAAAATCAAATTTTCAAACAACTGGACAAGGCCCCTAAATATCTGAATGTACTAACTTAAATGGAGATGAAACTCGCTTATTAATTCTAGGAACATATGATGGACGATGCTGTTTAGCGAATTGACAAGACTCATAATTTAAATGAGAAACAGACTCTAAGTTAGGGCATAACTTTCGAAAGGATACTAATGAAGGGTGACCAAACTGACAATATAACTGATGTGAAGTAGGGGTAGCAGCAGTAGCAATTGGTTGAGTAACTTTGCTATCAAGTATGTACAATCCCCTAGATTCATATCCCTTACCCAAAATTTTCTTCGTCAATAGATCCTGAAACACACAATAACCAGGAAAGAAGAAAACGCCATAATTATAAGTACGAGTAATTTGGCTGACTGAAAGTAAATTAAACAAAAAATTTGGGAGACACAAAACATTGGAAAGAGAAATATTAGGAGTGACATTAACCATACCACTTCCAATAACAGAAGCAGTAGGCCCATTAGCTAAAGTAACATAAGAAGGATGAGAGGTATTAAAGGAAGACACAATACCTTTTTGACCTGTCATATGATCAGTGACCCCAGAATCAATGACCCATCTAGAATTCGAATTGGAGAGACATGCAATGGGATTACCTGTTTGAACTATTGAGGCAGTGGGTTGAGTAGGTGGTGACTGTAAAAAGGCCTTCAATTGCAAATATTCAGCATATTCACTATCGGATAGTAATTTACCATTGTTTCTTGATTCTTTTGTGCTACTAGGACTCCCAAATTTGCTTTTCAAATTAGAATCAGCATCCATGATGAATTAATTTATCCAGCCAGCAAAGCAGAAATCCATAAAATTATCTCAAAAATAGAAAACACTACTTGGAGACACAGAACCGCAAAACCAACCTTACAGAATAACTCAGAACCCTCCAAACAGTGCTAAACCGAAGATTGCGGCCTGCTAATCCTCCACGCGCCACCACACGCCTTCGTCCTCCTCTGCGCGTGGGCTTCATGCACCTCCGTACACACGTGCGTGTGATACCACGCGGCTCCTATTCGGGATCGACTCGTCCTGATTTGCTACCCGATGTACCTAGACCTTCCTTTCGGCGGCTGGTTCTGCTCCCACGGCGTTGAATAGTACCGTTAATCTCCTCCACCATCGTACACTGCCACCAATCAGCAACACTGAGGTCTGGGCTTTCACCAATATGTGGCTTAGAATGCCATTAGTCCCACCATGACCTTAGTCACGCATAAAAGAAAAATAAAAGAAAGGAAGAAGAGAGAGAGTTGAGTTGTTTTTGTCTATTGGTTTGTTGATTGGGATAGAAGAATGATTGCTAGAAGGCTCTGATACCATGTTAATTAAAGAGAAATTTGCATTGCCATATCCTCAATTGAGTTAGGCAGTCACTATATATAATATAATACACAATACATATTATAAAACATAAGTGATGTGGGACATAATGTTACTTATCTACTAACAATTACATCAAGAACAAGCACATAATATGGCATTTTTGAATTATTGAGATAATAAAGGATTTAATTGTTATGGATTGCACAGGGTCAAGGGATATTAACTTCATGCATTCTTTCTAGCCTTCCTTGTTAATAGCTCCATCTTTCTTGGTTGAATTTTCTATTCTGATTATAAAGGTGTTTAAGCTTTGTCTTCTTTCATAAATCAAAGGGATGCTATATTTTTGAAGTGATTATAATTTTTATAATCATAAATCATGATACCTATTCATTTTCAATACAAACCTTAGTTTTAGAGAGTACTCTAGTGAAAGTTAACATTTTTCAGTTGTTACAGCTGTTGCTAGAGATTTTGTTGAACCAAGAACTTATATTGTTCTCACTTCAATGGAAATCGATAAACTTGAATTGTTTTAGTCTACTGCCTTCCATAGCGGTTTTTTCTTCTTCTTCTTTTCCTTTTTTGTTTTAGCTCTAGAGTTTTATTAATTGTCTTTGAAATTTCTTCTATTGGATTATCAGAGAAACCTGTCGAAGTTGCCAAGCCAAATGGCAGAGGTGGTTCTAGGAAAGCTCCGGCCAAGAAGGTATGTGCATTTCTTGTGTCCCATTTTCTTCCCCTTTAAATTTCTTTTGCACTTGCACTGTTATTTACCTATTTTAGGATGACGAAGAAGTGCAGTCTCTTCGAGAACGTTTTGCTGCAGATAACCTCGGATCATCTGGTGATTAATCCATAGGTGACTTAGTTGTTAAATGGTTTCCATGTTAGAGAATTTCATTGTGCTAATACTAGTATTAACTTAATTTATCCCATACAAAACCATGGAAACTGAACAGTCCCTGGCAGCTGCTGGGAAGAGAGAGAATAGCCAGAGGACTGGTGCACAAAATAAGTCCTCAGCAACTTTGAATTACAAGAGCAAGCTGCATCAGAAATTGGAAAAAATAAGAGATGTAGAAATCCCACCAGCAACCGAGAAGAGAGGCGTTGGTAACAAGAAGAGAGGCGTGGGTAACAAGCAATCTCAGATATTAGGTCAGAAGTTCATAACTAATATGCTGAAACCGGCAGAAAGCTCCGGGATTTCACCGGAGAATGAAGTGAGGAAGATGAGGGCATCTCCATTTAACAGAAAAAGTGGTTCAGTGCTGTCTAGAGTTAATCTTGAGAGAGATGAAACTGAGAGTGAGGAAATTGGCCAGGGTTCTGCTTCTTCTAACTCTCTTGTCACTGATGAAGTGGTTGAAATTGCACCGAGAAGAGCCAGACCGCAGAGGGCTAATCGCAAACAAACAAAATATGTGGTGAGTGAGAGTGAAGATGATGACAATGATTCTGATGCTAACATTACTAAAGATTCTGACTTTGTAGAAGATGAAGACTAGGTCAGTCCTTAGATGACTTGTAAACTTGATTGTTCATACCTTGATCTAAAGTTCTTGGAAGGGTAGAGGAAAAAGAACATATAATAGGATATATACTGAACTCCAATGTGGAAGATGTTATTTTAGTACTTCCAATTGTTGAAATTGGAGAACTCGGGCAAAACTGCACTTGCTTTTCTTATGTATAATGATGAGTCTTTCTCAAAACAATTTAAGCTAAACATGTGGGCGTGTGTGTGTGATGATTTAGTGTAAAGCATATAGCTCAAAAAATGTTAGGTCACCAAACAAATAATGGTCCAATTGAACAAGTGCAGCAAGAAATTCGAAGCAAAATTAATGACAAGAGATACTTGTTTGTCCTTGATGATGTATGGAATGACGACTCTCAATTGTGGCAATTTAAGTTTGTTAATGAAGGGAGCAAAAGGAAGCATGATAATTGTGGGCGTGTGTGTGTGATGATTTAGTGTAGAGCATATAGCTCAAAAAATGTTAGGTCACCAAACAAATAATGGTCCAGTTGAACAAGTGCAGCAAGAAATTCGAAGCAAAATTAATGACAAGAGATACTTGTTTGTCCTTGATGATGTATGGAATGACGACTCTCAATTGTGGCAATTTAAGTTTGTTAATGAAGGGAGCAAAAGGAAGCATGATAATTGTGGGCGTGTGTGTGTGATGATTTAGTGTAGAGCATATAGCTCAAAAAATTTTAGGTCACCAAACAAATAATGGTCCAATTGAACAAGTGCAGCAAGAAATTCGAAGCAAAATTGATGACAAGAGATACTTGTTTGTCCTTGATGATGTATGGAATGACGACTCTCAATTGTGGCAATTTAAGTTTGTTAATGAAGGGAGCAAAAGGAAGCATGATGATTGTGACCACATGATCTGCAAAAGTGGCAAGTATAATGGGTACCCTTCCACCCATTGAATTGACATGTTTAAATCATAAAAGATTATGTAAACTATTTTGTTAGATGGCTTTAAAGATGGGGAAGAGCCAAATAACTTAGAATTCGTAGCAATTGGAAAGGCTATTGTTAGAAAGAGTTATGAAGTACCACTCAGCATAAGAATTATTGGCAGCCTCTTGTGAAAATTAGCCAAGAATGCATGGTTGATAATCAAAGATATGGATTTTTCAAAGGAATATGAATGGCAGAAACAAATATTGTCAATTATTAAACTGAGTTATGATCATTTTCCATCACAATTAAGATTTTATTTTTCTTATTGTTCATTATTTCCTAAATAATTCACTTTTGAAAAGCAAACATCAATTCAATTGTGGATGGCTCAAGGTTTATTTAATAGTCTGATTCAATTAGAAGTTAAGAAGATGTTGGTTATGATTATTTTATAGGTTACTTTCAAGGTTTTTCTTCTTAGATGTGGAAATGGAATTCAATGGTGAGATATGGAAGTGTAAAATGCATTACCTTATTCATTATCTTGCTCCACTTGTGGCTAGGGATAAGCTATTGTTGTAATGGGAGTAAAAGAAGTGAATACTATAGATAGAACATGTCATCTATCATTTGGTTTTGAGTTAGATGAGTGAAGTATAGTCCAAGGTTTTTTGATCAAGGCAAAAAAATTGAGCACATTTCTTTTGCCTTTGTAGGTGTCTTCCATTACCATTGATACACCTAATCTCCATTCATTTATTTTAGACCTATATTGCTTTTATGTGTTAGATTTTCATATGTTGGGTGTTACTGAAATCCTAAATAGAATTGGGAAGGTAATCAATCTGAGGTATCTTGATCTGTTATATTCATATATAGAGATTTTGTTGCAAGATATTACATCCTTAGTTAATTTGCATATACTAGAACTTAACTGGTGTTTAAACCTTTAAGAATTACCTATAGACATCAATAAGATGGCCAATGTTAAGCATCTTGAATTGTTAGGTATTGATAGTTCAAGTTGTACGTCCTTTTAGTTGGGACAACTAATTTGTCTCTAAACATTAACACGATTTGTATTAAGTAACAGTCATCCTACAACAATTAGTGCATTGAGTTTTCTAAATAACCTGAGAGGATCGTTAACAATTAATGGCTTGGAACCCTTGTGGGGAAATTAAGCAAGTGAGCTTGAATCTACAAAGTTACTTTTTGAGAAGCAATATCTTCAGCAATTGAAATTATAATGGTTAGTTTCATACATGAACAAAGATCAACTGGAAGAAGTTGCAAATAAAGATGAAAAGGTTTTGTTGCCCCTACAGCTGTATCCCTTAATCAAATCACTAAATATATATGGATTTCTTTGCAAGAGTTTACCAGACTAGATAAGGAATTTCTCATCACTGCTATGTTTTTGAGATGTGTTCTTGCTCTTACTTTAGAATGGCTACAAGTCAATTAGTAATTTGTCAAATTTGCAGTACCTTACAATTAAAAAATTACCGAGATTTGAAATCCCTACCTGTATCAGTATGTGATCTGAAAAATTTAAAGGAGCTCAGCATTTGATATTCTCCACTATCAACTAAAAGATGCAAAAAAGAAAGGGGTGAGAATTGGCTAAAAATTGCTTACATTCCACATGTTAATGTTGCTTAGAACTGTTATGATGGGCTTTCCTTGAATTCATCAAAGTTAAGACTTTAGGATATTTCACTTCGACTCCATTCTTCTTTGTGCACTTTTTTCTTACCTTGTTATATTCATATTATTAACTATGTTATTTTAATCAAGGTTATGAGCATAAGATAGAAAGAGATGTCAGAAGTAGAAGAATGGACAAGGAGGGGCTCAGTTCCATATTTTACTCTATAGGTTCATTATTTCTCATCTTGAATTTGTTCTATAATTTTAAATTTTCCATTTCCTTTCTCTTTTCTTTTAATAAAAGTTATTAGTAGATAAGTAACATTATGTCTCACACCGCTTTTATCTTACAACATGTATCGTGTATTATATTATATATAGTGATTGCCTATCTTGATTGAGAACATAGCATTACAAATTCTTTAATTAATATGGTATTTAGAGCCATTTAGGTATCCTTCTCCCATCCCAATCAACAAAAATAAGAAAAAAGAACCACCCCTCTTTTTTTTCTTCCTTTTTTTATTTTTTTATGCGTGACTAAAGTCATGATGGGGTTTATGGCAATTTAGGTTGCATATTGGTGGAAGCCCAAACCTTGGAGATATTGTTTGGTGATAGTGTACCATGGTGGTGGAGTATAATAGTGCTATCTGACATTGTTGAAGCAATTCTAGTCATTGGAAGGAGGAGCTGTGTACTTTAGATGATAGATCACAATGAGGCAATCCAAGTGAGGCGGCATATGACATCACACATGTGAGTATATGGTGGTGTGTGAAGCCCACACACAAAGAAGAGTGGTAGTGCATGGCAGCGTGCAGTAATTCGGATGGCGGCGAGCTCCGATTAGGTATTGTTTCAGAGGCCCCTTAGTCATCTTGCGAGGTTGGCTTCGCAAGTGACTCAAGCAATGTGTTCCTATTTTTTAGGTAATTGTTTGATTTATAAATTGCTTTCTAGAAAATTTTATTCATCATGGATGATAGTTTTGGTATGGTATGACCGGTAAGTTTTGGGTTCCTAGAAGTCTAGAAAAATCAAAAAGAGAACTTAAGTTTAATTTTTTAGAATTAATTCTAGTTGGTGGAAAAATAACTGAATGGAAGTTGGATGTTAAAGGATGACAATATATTACCTTGAAAACATTGGTTGAATACTATTTTGATAAATTGAAAACATTAGTTGAATATTATTTTGATAAAGCTTGTATGTGACATCATCTCACTTAGGAGCCTCCCATAAATGATCTAGACTAACAATGAATTGTAAAGGATCATCGATTATTTAAGTTAGTGTGTAACACTTTAGATAGTGAAGTTGAGGATAATATTACTCATTGTCGTATTGTTAAGGAGTTGTGAGAATCCATTGAGTCACTATCTTAGAAAAAGGATGAGTTGAACCAGATATATGATTTAATTGTATCCTTATTTCAGTCAAATGAAAAAGGTAAAATTAATGTTTAAATTTATATTGAGTTTGATTGCATTTATGAACAGCGTAATTCTCTTTTATCTATTACTAATGATGTTAATAAAACACATTCTCAGTGAGAACAATTAGCAACTTTGTATTATCTAATACGTTTACTTCCTGAGCTTAGCACAACATGTTAGCTGGTTTTGTCCAGTTATTTCAAAATCTGGTTTTCATTTTTTATTTTGTATCTTTTGTGAATGATTATTTAAGAATGATTTGGCTTTATTTAATGAAAAATCATTTGAAGTTATTTAATATTTTTTGTACTTTTCATGCTAAAATTACAAATCAGTTTCACATAATTGTTTGCAATTTATGAATTGATAATGCTAAAAGGTATTTTTTTTGCATAATTTTTAACTTATTTATCACAACATGATATAATTTATCAATATTCTCCTATAGTTACTTTGCAACAAAATGGAGTTGTTAAATAAAAGAATGACATTTAATAGAAATTTCTCATGCTCTTTTATTTCAAATGAAGGTTTCTAAAATTTTTAAGCAGATGTAGTTTTTATAGCTTGTTTTTTTTGATAAATTGCATGCCTTCTTCAATTCTTGATGGATAGGTACCCTTTGCTACTTTGTTTCCCTTTAAATCTTTATTTTCTATTATCTCACATATTTTTGGTTGCACATGTTACATTCATGATAATCGTCCTTAAATATTTAAATTGGATCCTTAGTCTTTGTAGTGTGTTTTTTTTTCCTTGGGATATTCTTGTACTCAAAAGGGGTATAAGTGTTTTTCTCTTGAGTTAAATCATTATCTTATTTTCTTATGTTACATCTTTTGAATTTATCTCATTTTTTTAGGCCTTCTCCATCTTCCTCCACCTTGCCAAAATTAGAAACTATTAATGAATACTTCCTTGTGCATTCTCTTTCAAAGGACTCACAAGTTCTTCCAAAGGGTTCAATCTTCTATTAAATATGTTTATTCTCGTAGAATGCAAGTACCACTAGCAATTCCTCCACCAGACAAGATGTAGACATCCAATCCAGACTCTATTTCAAATGATCTGCTAGCTTCCTCTATTGCTCTTTTCTCATTGGATCTTCCTCTTGTGCCTTTTCATTTGAATCTATCTATTACTCATTAGAAAAGTACTCGTACTTGTACTTAGAAAGATAATTCTAGCCATTCTTATTTCGTTTCCACCTATGTGTCTTATTGTTCTTTACTTAATTTTTCTCGTTCATTTATTACTATTGGTGTATATCCTAAGAGCCAATCATAAGATAATTATAATAATGCACAATGTATTATATTTTATTTTCGACCATACAATTATTATATTTTTTTATATTTTATTTTACATAATTTATAACTTAAATATAATAATTGTCCTTGAAATAGCCTTACTATTCTTAAAATATCCATAATTGAATATTATTGCTAAAGAGATAACAATAATACATTAAGACTATCTTGTATAGTGACTGATGATTATGAATTATGGATATGTGATATCAAGTTAATACATGGGTACATTATTAGTGAACAGATGTACTGAATTGACCCATTGTGAGAATATTGCATGGATAGACATGTGTAATTAGTTATTCTCATGTGACTACAATGTATGTAGTTATTTGACCTGAAGTCATTATAGTTTCTTACATGAGGGGTCACACATTTTGATGTTATCTTGTGTCACTTTTAATCGGGATGACGTGTAGAGTGTTGATTGAGTGTGTTATGAATCATGCAAATGGAAGTGAGTGGTATAGATGGGATTTTGTTACTCTTGTATAAAAAAGAGAGATCTTCGGGCCCTTTGATTGAGTAAGACTTAGAAATGCATGGTCATGCTCAATTGAATCAATATGTAATATTAATAATTTATTTTAAGTTTACTTACTATCAACAAATATAAATTAAATATGGATGTGGATGATACGCTTTATGCTTCCAGTTTGATTTGGATATCATTACAAAAGGAGTTGTGATGCCCCTTTTGATTGAGTGAAACTTAGAAATGTATAGTCATGTTCAATTAGATCAATATGTAATATTAATCATTTTTTTTAAGTTTACTCAGTATCAACAAATATAAATTGAATATGGATGCGGATGATACGCTCCATGCTTCCAGTTTGATTTGGATATCATTACAAAAGGGGTTGTGATGCAAAAGTTTGATCACACATCAGGTGAATGTCGAATCATAGACATTCTTATTACTTAGGTGGTAATGATGTATTGCTAGATATCACTCATTGTCCATGGTCCAATGATGGGTCATTGTAATGTAGTAGGAACTTACAAAGTCACACAAAAGGAATAAGAATGAGATAATAATTAATTAATTTTTAGTTAAACTTAAAACTTATTAATTGGGCTTGATATTTTATATATATATTATTAAGATGATAATATATATATTATTCACGTAATATATGTTTTATGTGATATTATATGATATTAAAGTAATATCAGATTATTATACAATTTGATATTAGATAATTATATTATGAAATAATATTATTATCTAATAATATTTAACTATTAAGATTAAAGTAATATTAAATATCTAATAGATAAGTTCTATCTCTCCTCACTCTCATTATGTTAGAGATAAGGTATTAGTAGTTGAGTAGGATTAAGATTAGTTTCAGTTATCCTAGTAGGACTAGGAAAGATGTATGTCTTTAGCTTTATAAAAGGACATGAAGGCGTGATTGTTTATGCATGAAAAACAAGAAAATTTGTCACCTAAAAATTGCACAGAACACTCTACAAAACCTCACTAAACCCTTCTTTTTTGTGTGAGAGACAAATTCTAGTAGATTTGTAGAGGTTGAGAAGTTACCATTCACTCTATGTGGATATTGTAAAGGCACCATCACTTGATTGTACTTTTGATTCAGATTTACACTCTAAGAGGTAATATTAGATTCTTGATTCATGTCCCTGTGCATTGATCTATGGAAAGGTTTCACATTACATGATTTTGAAAACTCTGCTTTCTGCTGCACTACATGATGTATGTGAAACCCAACAATTACTTCCTTAGATATTGCTATTGTTCCTAAGTTGTATTTCGAGGCTTTTTCTTATAATGGGTGTGATATTGCTCTAGAGGAAAAATGACAACTCTTGAAGCAAATTAGACATGAGATGTTGTGTCTTTACTTGATGGTAAACAATCCATTGGTTGCAAATAGATGTTAGTTGTGAAAGTAAATTCAGATGGTTTTATTGCTCATTTAAAAACATGTTTAGTATCCAAAAGGTATACTTAGACCTATGGCATTAATTACTCAGAGACATTCTCATCTGTGGTGAAAATTACTTTAGTTTAATTATTGTTTCTCTTACTGCTACCTACAATCAGTCTTTTCACTAATTGAATGTTAAAAGACCTTTTTACATGGAGATTTCCATGAGAAGGTATGTATGGAGCAACCAATCGAGTTTATTACTCAGAAGGAGTATGGGAAGATATTACATTTGAAGAAATCAATATATGGGTTAAAATAATCTCCTTAGGCTTGATTTGAGAGGTTCAGTGAAGTGATGACATAATTTAGAATGAAAAAAGTGATCATGATTACTTTGTGTTCTACAGGTAGTTTAATTCAGAATGTATTCTTCTGATTGTATATGTTAATGATATTGTGATTACATGGAGTAACAAATTGGGCATTTTACAATTGAAAACTTCTTTTCAAACTAAATTTCAAACTAAAGACCTAGAAGCACTTCAGTATTTCTTAGGCATTGAGATTGCTTATGAAAGAAAAGAGATTTTCTTATCTTAAAGAAAATATGTGCTTGAACTCTTGAATGAAACAAGAATAATTGATGTTAAAACATGTGAAACTCCTATAATTACAAATGCTAAGCTTCACTCAGAGGATGGAGAGTTGCTTAAAGATCCCGAATGGTATAAGAGATTGGTAGAAAAATTAAACTATCTCACCATAACTAAACTTAACATTGCATTTATAGTAAGTGTAATTAGTCAGTTTACGGACTCCTTAAGGACCTCTCACTGGGATGCTCTCACGCACATTTTGGAGTATATGAAAAAGGGTAGGAAGAAGTATACAGATAAAAAGAGCAGGAACAAGTATATTGCTAACTTGCTCTGGCTCCTGAGAGCAGGTAAGCCTTCTATTTATAATCATCAAGCATTACAACAGGTAAGATTATGGATAAGATTGCAAAAACATATGGCTTCTTTTGATAAGAAGCTTAGATTACAACAGATATAATAGTGACACATAATACAAATATCATCTAGACATAAGGAATCTAATAATACAAAACACTTTAGTACAAAGCACATTGTTAGTAGATAAGTAGCATTATGTCCTACATCCCTTATATTTTATAATATGTATTCTGTATTATATTATATATAGTAACTGCCTAACTCAATTGAGGATATGGCAATACAAATTCCTTTCTAATTAACATGGTATCTAGAGCCTTCTAGATATTTTCTTTCACCTCGATTTAAGAAAAAAAAAGAGAAAACCCAGCTCTCTCTCTCTTCTTCTCCCTTTCTTTTTCATTTTTTTATGCGTGACTAAAGTTATGGTGAGGCTAGGGGCAACTTGAGCTACATATTAGTGAAAGCCCAGATTTCAGAGGTGTTGTTTGGTGGTAGAAGATAGCAATAGGGTGCTGTTTGGCGATGTTGATGCAATTCTAGCCACTAGAAGAAGGATTTCGGCACATGAGATGACAGATTGCGGCGAGGTGATCCGGGACAGGTGACGCATGACTCACACGTGCATGGTGTACAGTGGCTATAACTCCAAGTAGTATTTTCTATTTTCTCGATAGTTTCCTAGTTTCTAATTTATTGGTTGGATAAGTTTATTCATTATGGATGCTGGTGCTAATTTGACAAGCAAGTTTGGAGGTCTTAATAGCCTAGAGAAATCAAGAAACAATGGTAAATTACTTTCTGATAGTGAATATGCTGGGTATTTGCAATTGAAAGCCTTTTTACAGTCGCTACCTACTCAATTTACTACCTCAATAGTTCAAATAGGTAATCCCATTGCATGTCTCTCCAATTCCAATTCTAGATAGGTTATTGATTCTGGGGCCACTGATTATATGACTGGTCAAATAGGTATCGTGTCTTCCTTTCCTACTGATTCTGGGGCCACTGATTAATGTCACTTCTGATATTTCTCTATCCAATATTTTGTGTCTTCTAAAATTTTCATTTAATTTACTTTCAGTTAACCAAATTACATGTACTTATAATTATGGTATTTTCTTCTTTCTTGATTATTGTGTATTTCAAGATCTGTTGATGAAGAAGATTTTTGATAGGAGATATGAATTTAGGGGATTGTAGATACTAGATGACAAAGTTACTCAATCAATTGCTATTGCTGCTACCCCCACTTCACATCAGTTGTATTGTTGTTTTGGTCACCCATCATTGGTATCTCTACGAAAATTATGCCCCAACTTAGAATCTGTTTCTCGTTTAGATTATGAGTCTTGTCAATTTGCTAAACAACATCGTCAATCATATGTTTCTAGAATTAATAAGTGGGTTTCATTTCCATTTGAGTTAGTATATTCAGATATTTAGGGGCCTTGTCCAGTTACTTCAAAATCTGATTTTTGTTATTTTGTATCTTTTGTGGATGATTATTCAAGAATGACTTGCCTTTATTTAATGAAAAATCATTCAGAGTTATTTCATATCTTTCGTACTTTTCATGCTGAAGTTACAAATTAGTTTGACATAACTATTCGTAGTTTTCGAAGTGATAATACTAAGGAGTATTTCTCTGCACAATTTTCAGCCTATTTATCATAATATGGTATAATTCATCAATCATCTTGTGCTGTTACTCTACAACAAAATGGAGTAGCTAAATGAAAAAATTGACATTTAATGGAAGTTTCTCATGCCCTTTTATTTCAAATAAAGGTTTCTAAAATTTTTTAGGTAGATGCAGTTTCTACAGCTTATTTTTTGATAAATTGCATGCCTTTTTTAGTCCTTGATGGTCAGGTATGTTTTTTTTACTTTGTTTCCCTCTAAGTCCTTAGTTCCTATTTCTTCATATATTTTTGAGTGTACATGTTTTGTTCATGATAATCGTCCTTAAGTATCCAAATTGGATCCTCAATCTTTGAAATGTATTTTTCTTGAATATTTTTGTACTAAAAAAGGGTATCGGTATTTTTCCTCTGACTTAAATCATTATATTATATCTTCTGATATTACATTTTTTGAATTTACTCCAATCTTTAAGTCTTCTCCATCTCATTAGATTTAGAACCTATTGATGAATACTTCCTTGTATCTTCTCCCTCACAAGATCTACAAGTCTTTCCATAATAGAATTGGGTTCGACCTTCCATTAAATATGTTTACTCTCGTAGAGTGCAAGTACTATCAGCAGTTCCTCCATTAGACAAGCCACAAACATCCGAGTCAGACTTCATTCCAAATGATTTGTCAGTTTCATCTCCTTTACTGGCTCCTTTCCCACCAGATCCTCCTCCTATATCTTCTAATTTGAATCTACTTATTGCTCATCGCAAAGGTATTTGTACTTGTAATTAGAAAGGTAACTCTAACCAACCTTATTCCATTTCCAGCTATGTGTCATATTCTTCTTTACCTATTTCTTCTCAATCTTTTATTGCCTCCTTAGACAGTATTACTGTTCCTAAGTCATATTTTAAAGCTCTTTCTCATGATGGATAATGTGTTGCTATGGAGGAAGAAATGACAGTTCTTGAGGCAAATCAGACATGAGATTTTGTGCCTTTACTTGATAGTAAACAATCCATTAATTGTAAATGGGTATTTACTATAAAAGTGCATCTAGATGGTTCTGTTGCTCGTTTGAAAGGGCATTTAGTAACTAAGGGATATGCTCTGACCTATGATATTGATTACTCAGAGACCTTTTCCCCTGTGGCAAAAATTACTTTAGTTCGATTGCTTATCTCTCTTGCTGCTACTAATAACTGATTTCTTTACTAGTTGGATGTTAAAAATACTTTTTTACATGGAGATTTGCATGAAAAAGTGTATTTGGAGCAATCACTTGGGTTTATTGCTCAGGGGGAGCATGGGAAGGTACTATATTTGAAGAAATCATTATATGGGTTGAAACAATCTCCTCAAACATAGTTTGGAAGATTCAGTGAAGTGGTGACGGAATTTAGAATGAAAAAAAGTGATCATGGTCATTTTATATTTTACAGGCAATCTGATTCAAGATGTATTCTTTTAGCTGTGTATGTTGATGATATCTAGGAGTACTTCAATATTTCTTAGGTATTGAGATCGCTCGAGGAAGGAAAAGAATTTTCTTATCTCAAGGAAAATATGTGCTTGATCTCTTGAATGAAACAGGAATGATTAGTGCTAAACCATGTGAAACTCCTATGATTACAAATGTTAAGCTTAGTTCGGAGGATGAGGAGTTACTTGAAGATCTTAAGCGGTACAAGAGATTGGTAAGAAAATTGAACTACTTTACTATAACTAGGCCTAATATTTCCTTTTTGGTAAGTGTGGTTAGTCAGTTTATGAATTCTCTAAGGACCTCTCATTGGGATGCTCTTACACACATTTTGAAGTATTTGAAGAAGGCACCTAGTCGAGGAATTTTATATAAAAATCATGGTCATTTTGGAGAGTTAAGGCTTTTTTTATTACAAATTGGATAGGATGTCCTTTAGAACAAAGATCTACTTCTGGGTATTATGTGTTTGTTGGAGGAAACCTTGTGTCATGGAAAAGTAAGAAATAAGCAGTTGTATCTTGCTCTAGTGTAGAGTCTGAATATCAAGTTATGACTCATGCTACATCTGAACTTGTATGGGTTGCTCACCTTCTTCAGCAACTTAATATCAAAACTCATGGAATTATACAATTGTGGTGTGACAATTGAGCTGCTACTCATATTGCTTTGAATTTGATTTTTCATGAATGAACTAAGCATGTAAAGGTTGACTGTCACTTTGTTAGGCAAAAGTTATCAGAAGAGATTATCAGTCTTAGACATATTAGAACTGGGAACCAATTAGCTAACTTATTTACTAAGGCTCTTCTAGAAAAATGAGTTAATGAAATTTGTAATATGTTAAGCATTATTGATATCTATAACCTAGCTTAATGGGGAGTGTTAGTAAATAGGTAGCATTATGTCCTGCATCACTTATGTTTTATGATATGTATTTTGTATTATATTATATCTAGTGACTGCCTAACTTAATTGAGAATATGACAATACAAATTCCTCTCTAATTAATACACACCATTAAAGTAGGTAACTTTATAGAGCATTATCTAGAAGGAATTTAATAGTATGTGCATGATTTCTTCAAGGATTTGGAGAATTAAAGCTATCATCCCAACTTTGTTAACTATTATAAGATAAGTTTTCATCATAATCCTTTGGGGCAGAGTGCTCTTCAAGGTGAGTATCCCACCATATTTGAAAAGTTGTATTGCACATTTGACTAAAATCTGGTGGAAATAATGGGTCTCTATTCTTGCCATGTAGCTACTTGCCAAAATTCTGATGATAGATTATGGGGATCATTTTGATTTATCTAGCATAAGATGGCATGAGCTTGGAGCCATTGTGCATATTCAGAGTACAAATAGTGAATAAAATTATGGCTAAAGCTAGGACCTTCTTGATAATGAAAAGATTCATAAAAAACTATAATAATATCTCCATTTTTATCTTCTTTATTTTCTAAGGACCAATATGAGTGGAATGTGACAAGAATACATTAGTCTTGGACTTTGAGAAAGAAACCTTGCTAGCTATGAAGAGGTTTAAAAAGTGATAACTGTTAGTAGATAGGTTCCACATCTATTATATTCTGCTATATGTACCCTGTATTATAATATATATAGTGACTGCCTAACTCAGTTGAGCATATGATAATACAAATCTCTCTTAATTAACATGGTATTTAGAGCCTTCTAGTAATCTTTCTAAAAAAAAAACCCAACTCTCTCTTTTCTTCTTCCTTTCCTTTTTTATTTTTCTTTTATGCGTGACTAAGGTCACGGTGGGACAAGCGGCATTCTAAGCCGTTTATTGGTGGAAGCCCAGACCTCAGGATTGCTGATTGGTGGCAGTGTACGGTGGCGTACGGAGGTGGAGACCAGAATGGTACTGTTCAACGCCGTGGAAGCAGAACCACAACCGGTACAGAAGGTCTGGGTACACTAGACAATAGATCGGGCTGAGATGATCCTGACTAGGCGGCGCGTGGCATCACACGCGCTGGTGTACGGAGGCGCGTGAAGCCTGCTCGCAGAGGCAGGCAGCGGCGTGTGGAGGCGCGTGAGACATCTTCAGGCGGCGATCTTCCGTCTGGCACTGTTTCGGAGGACTCTGAAGCGCTCTATAAGGTTGGTTTTGCAGTTTCGTGTCTTCAGGTGGCATTTTCTATTTTCTGGATAGTTTTCTTTTGGTTTTCTGCTGTGCTGTGCTGGCTGGGGGTCCCAATAGTTCTGAAAATTCAAGGAGAGAATTTAGATCTAATTTTTCAGAATTATTACTAGTAGGAGGAAAAATAACAGAGCGGAAGTTAGATATTGAAGGACGACAATATGTTACCTGGAAAAGAGTAATTGAATATTATTTTGATGAAATTCGTATGACACATCACCTTACTCAAGAACCACCTATAGAAGATCCAGATCAACAATGGATCATAGAAGATCGTCGGTTGTTCAGGTTAGTTTATAATACTTTAGCTACTGAAGTTGAAGATAATACAACTTATTGTCGTACTGTTAAGGAGTTATGGGAGTCTATTGAAGGTCTATATTGGAAAAAGGATGATTTGAATCAGGTATATGATCTGACTGTGTCCTTGTTTCAATCAAATGAGAGAGATAAGATCAATGCTCAAATTTATATTGAATTCAATCGTATTTATGAACAATGGAATTCTCTGCTGCCTATTACTAGTGATGTTAATGCAATGCGTTCTCAGCGAGAACAATTAGCTGCTTTGTGTTATTTGATGCGTTTACCTCTTGAGTTTAGCACGGCACGACAACAGATCTTATCTAGTTCTAAGCCCCTCACCCGAAAAATAGCTTATTATCGAGTTCAAAGAGCATCCAAAGATATTTCTTCCTCTTCTCCATCTTCAAATATGAACGAGTTAGCAACATTAGTTAGTTCAGGTGCTCGTAGAGGCTGTGGTAATTCTAGAGGTGGTAGGGGAAGAGGAAGAGGAAGAGGGAGAGGTCACTTTAATGAAAAAGGAAAAGGAGGTGATTGGCGGAATCACTCTAGTGAAGGAGGGAGAGGAGGTGATTTAGTTATGATTTGCTATCATTGTCAAGAACAAGGACACATTAAGAAATTCTGTTCGAAGTTGGTAGTAAAGAATACGCAGCAGTCCAGGTTTGCTTATATGGCACAAGAGTCAGAAATCAATGGTAAATTATTATTTGATAGCGAATATGTTGAGTATTTGCAATTAAAGGCCTCTGTACAGCCGCCACCATAGTTCACACAGGTAATTCTACTGCATGTCTATCCCATTCCAATTCTAGATGGGTCATTGACTTTAGAGTTATTGATCATATGACGGGTCAAATAGGTATATTATCTTCCTTTAATAATTTTCATCCTTCACATGTTACTTTAGCTAATGGGTCTACTGCTTCTGTTGTTGGAAGTGACATGGTTAATCTCACTTTTGATATCTCTTTGTCCAATGTTTTGTGTCTTCCAAAATTTTCATTTAATTTACTTTTAGTTAGCTAAATTACCCGTGCTTATAATTGTGGTGTTTTCTTCTTTCTTGGTTATTGTGTATTTTAGGATCTGTTGACGAAGAAGATTTTTGGTAGGGGATATGAATTTGGGGGATTATATGTGCTGGATGATAAAGTTTCTCAATCAATTGCTGCTGTTGCTACCCCTACTTTACATCAATTGCACTGTTACCTAGGCCATCCCTTGTTGCTCTCTTTACAAAAATTGTGTCCTAGTTTAGCGTCTGTCTCTCATTTAGATTGTGAGTCTTGTCAATTTGCTAAACAACATCGTCAATCTTATGTTTCTAGAGTTAATAAGCGTGTTTCATCCCCCTTTGAGTTAGTACATTTAGATATTTGGGGGCCTTATCCAGTTATTTCAAAGTTTGATTTTCATTATTTTGTATCTTTTGTGGATGATTATTCAAGAATGACTTAACTTTATTTAATAAAAAATCATTCAGAGTTATTTAATGTCTTTTGTACTTTTCATGCTGAGGTTACAAATCAATTTCAGACAACTATTCATAATTTTCAGTTCGATTACTTATCTCTCTTGGTGCTATTAATAACTGGTCTCTTCACCAGTTGGATGTTAAAAATGCCTTTTTACATGGAGATTTGCATGAAGAAGTGTATATGGAGCAACCACTTGGGTTTGTTGCTCAGGGGAAGCGTGAGAAGGTATTATGTTTAAAGAAATCATTATATGGGTTGAAGCAATCTCCTCGAACTTGGTTTGGAAGATTTAGTGAAGTAGTGACAAAATTCGGAATGAAAAAAAGTGATCATGATCACTCTATATTTTACAGGTAATTTGATTCAGGATGTATTCTTCTAACTGTATATATTGATGATATTGTGATTACTGAGAGTGACAAACTGGACATTTCACAATTGAAAGCTTTTCTTCAAGCTAAATTTCAGACTAAAGACCTAAGAGCACTTCGATATTACTTAGGCATTGAGATTGCTCGAGGACGGAAAGGAATTTTCTTATCTCAAAGAAAATTTGTGCTTGACCTCTTGAATGAAACAGGGTTGATTAGTGCTAAACCATGCGAAACTCCTATGATTACAAATGTGAAACTTAGTCTGGAAGATGGGGAGTTACTTGAAGATCCGGAGTGGTACAAGAGATTGGTAGGAAAATTGAACTATCTTACTATAACTAGGCCTGACATTGCCTTTTCGGTAAGTGTGATTAGTCAGTTTATGAACTCTTTAAGAACCTCTCACTGGTCGAGGAGTTTTATATAAAAATCATGGTCATTACAGAGTGGAAGCTTTTTCTGATGCCGATTGGGTAGGATGTCCTATAGATTGAAGATCTACTTCTGGGTATTGTGTGTTTGTTGGAGGAAACCTTGTGTCATGGAAAAGTAAGAAACAAACAGTTGTATCTCGCTCCAGTGCAGAGTCTGAATACCGAGTTATGGCTCATGCTACATCTGAACTTGTATGGGTTGCTTACCTTCTTCAGCAACTTGGGATCAAGACTCATGGAATTATGTAATTGTGGTGTGACAATCGAGCTGCTACTCATATTGCTTCGAATCCAATTTTTCATGAACGAACTAAACATGTAGAGGTTGACTGTCACTTTGTTAGGCAGAAGTTACAAGAAGGGGTTATCAGTCTTAGGCATATTAGAATTGGGGAACAACTAGCTGATTTATTTGCTAAGGCTCTTCTAGGAAAACAGGTTGATGGAATTTGTAACAAGTTGGGCATGATTGATATCTATAGCCCAGCTTGAGGGAGAGTGTTAGTAGATAAGTAGCATTATGTCCCACATCACTTATGTTTTATGATATGTATTCTCTATTATATTATATATAGTGACTGCCTAACTCAATTGAGGATATGATATTACAAATTTTCCTCTAATCAACAGTATTTAATTTAAATGCATTGATTAGATTCTGGTTATTTTTAGGGGTTGGGTTTAGCCTCTCCACATAGGAAGGCAGAGAGTACCTCACAGATCTTGATAAGCACAAGAAAGACTTTGTTTAGGAAGATGATCATGGCAATAGTGCTATTGAGCTCGCCTTTTGTTAGAAAAAGAAGACAGGAAGACCTGGATCCATAATTTTGAGGTTTGAACTATTAATAATGATACCATTGTGTTTTCAAAAGACCTTAGTTTTCCGAAAAAGTTGCTCTGTTGAACAACTCTTGTTGGAATTGGGAAATAAGGAGCAGATGACAATGAGTGCAAAAGTGACACCAGAAAAGAACAGAAAAATAGTGAGTCTGTCATTTCTGAAGGAGTAAGAGTTTGCTACTATGAATATCTGTTGTCCATGCCTCTTTGATCTTTGACTATTGAGAATGTTGAGGAGCTTCTAGCTGACGGAGATGAAAAGGAGAAAGAGTATGAAATATTGAAAGCAATGCTTCCAACATCAACATGGATAAAGGATCTTGATGACCTTGAGAAGAAACTTGATGTAGGTGAAAATTGGCTGAATGTCAATGTTTGTCATACATAGTTACGTGTTCAAGTGTTACTGGTTTATGTATATTTCAGGAGCTTAACAAAGAAGTGGAGGAACAGTGAAAAGGAAGTCAAGCAAACAAAAAGACATGGTGGAGTGTTTCAATTGTTACTACAAAAGCAGCATCCAAAAAGGCTCCATGAAAGAATACTAAGAAGGCCAACAATGTTGTGTCAGAAGCCGAAACTTTTATCTAATTCTTGAATGGAAAGTGGTAAGCCTGAATCGTTGGTATTATTTTGCTACCGTCCATAATGGCTTTTTAGATCTAGTTTTAATTCTCTTAGATATTCTTTTTATTGAATTATCAGAGAAACTTGTTGAAGTTGCCAAGCTTCTAACAAAGCTCCTGCCAAGAAGGTACTTCTAGTTCTTGTATCCCATTTTCTTCCCCTATGAAGTATCCATGCACTTACATTTTTATGTGCCTATTTTAGGATGGTGAAGAAATGCAGTCTCTTCAAGAACGTCTTGCTGCTTATAACCATGAATCATCTGGTGATCAATTCACACGTGACTTATATGTACGGTTGTTAAATGGTCTTTATGTTGGAGAATTTCCTTGTTTTAGTACTATTACAAACTTAATTTATCTCTTACACAACCATGGAAACTGAACAGCCCCCGGTAGCTGTTGGGAAGAGAGAGAATAGCAAGAGGACTGATACGCAAAAGCAGTCCTCATCAATCACATTTCCGGACATTTTTAACAATGATGATAAAGAGGACTTTGAATTACAAGAGCAAGCTGCATCAGAAACAGGCAAAAAGAAGTGGGGTAGAAAGCCCACTGCCCAAAATGCCAAGAAGCCCTCAAAAGCAACCGAGAACAGAGGCGTGAGTAACTTGCAATCTCAGATATTGGGTCAGAAATTCATAGTTGATATATGCTAAAGCTGGTGGAAAGCTCCGAGATTGCACCAGAGAAGAAAGTAAGGAAGATGATGGCATCTCCTTTTAACAAGAAAACTGGTTCAGTGCCGTCCAGAGTTGATCATCACAAAGATGAAACCGAGTTAGGAAATTGGGCTAGGTTCTGCTTCTTCAAACTCTCCTGGAACTAATGAAGTGGTTGAAGTTGTAGTGGCAAGACGGAGGCTACAAAGAGTTAATCGCAGGCAAAAAGGATATGGGGTGAGTGAGAGTGAGGATGAAGCCAATGATTCTATTCCTAATGTAACTGAAGATTCTGACTTTGAAGAAGATGAAGACTACGCTAGTCCTTCAATGACTTGTAAACTTGATTGTTAGTACTTAGTAACTTGACCTGTGTCTCAGATTTTTCCTGTTAATTTCCTTCAATCACTGCTTATGCAGAATATATGAATTCTGAAATCGAATCATAGACATTTTCCCACAGAGGGTGAAAATTAGGTGTAAATTGAGATTTCTGGCTTTGTTGAATGATATTGCATTTGTACGGGAAAAGAATTAGGCATAAAATCCATGCGTGCTTTGTTGAATGAAAATTGAAACTTTTCCTTTTACAGTGCTAATTTCAAGCACTATTAATTTATATATTCTTCCTCAACTTTCTCATTCTTTGCATTGCAGTCATTTGGCCTTTCATATTATTGCTGGCAGAAATAATTTTGTTAACATATTCAAGGTCTTTGCATTGAGCTTCAAGTTCTAAAAACCTCCCTCACTAGGCCATAAATCTTTGCCTAAACCCTGCTTCTGCAAACAAACCATCCGATTCATGAGACTGTAATTAGCCATCGTCACATGCACCAGAATTTGCTTTTGTAAATATCATAATTAGATTCAATGTGATCAAGTGAATGATGCTTTTTCTGTCATATTATGCAGCAACTTCATTTTTTTTATTTATTTATTTTTTATTTAATGATACAAGTGTATGTTAAGCCCTGTGTTTCAGTTGGCCTTTTGGACTATATGAAACAAGGACTTTTCCAACAATTTTACTTAGTTAGGTTTGAGCTTTTTAAGGTTGAAAAGCGGTGTAAGTAAGGCTACTAAATATTAACACCAAACACTGACAAACATGAAATAATTTACTTAGGTTTCAATTGAATCAGGGTTGATCCAAGTATTACTTTACATGTGTTCTCTCTGTAAAAAAGATCATTGTCAGGTTTAGCAAACATTCTCAATTCTCTTTCAATTTTTTTAAGATACTCGCATAATTTCTAAATTAAAAATAATATCTTATATGGATAAAAATTATCATCATAATGTGATAAGATTATAAGAACTTTTCTTTTTTTGTATTTTAAACAAACTTGTTCTCTATTTGAATTAATCTGCCCTTCTCCGAAAATAAGATGCTTTGCTTCAAGAAAAAGGATACCTTTTATTCAAGAAATCCAGGTGAATTCACACCACGATTGAACTTGGAATAAATTTGTAAATGAAAGTGTTTAATCAAGTTAGAACATATCCTTTGCTTTAGAATTGCTTTGGGCTAAAAATATTCTTATGTATTAAACTTGGTTATAAAGGTAGAATTTTATGATTGACGTTATTGCCAAGTTAGAACACATTCCTTAATTAAGATTGTCATATTCTACTCTTTTCTTTTCCTTTACTATTCATTGAGAAATTATATGACTTTTAGTTTTATTTTACTCTTTTCTTTTCCATTCCTTTCCTTGATAAGATGGAACAATTTATAGTTATTTATATATGAAAAGAAAAATGGAAGTTTACTAGTACTGTTAAATTTATAATACAATTCTACAGCTACACAAAAAAGAAGAAGTTATAATACAATTGTCTTTCAATAATTATTTTTATGTGGGTATACAATTTTTTTTTTAAAAATAGTATAATGTTATAAGAACTCGTGTATTTCACCACAGAAAATAAACATTGCATCTTTTGTTATGTTCTAATCTAATTTGCTTGTCCATTTGAACATAGGGAAGAAAGGAATATGTCTTTTATATCATCTTTTCTCAGTTTTGAAGCAAGACATAGTCTTTAGAGCAAATAAAGCACCCAGTTGAGGCCTTATAAATGCCTCATTCCAAGATATATTCATCCACACATACATCCTAGCAACTAGAACAAATATCACACACTTTACTGGCATTAACTCATTTTGTCCCTTCATTATGGAAGTCATCATTGAAAAAATCATCACTGGAGTGGGTTCTTATGCACTTGAAGAGCTCAATTTGCTATGCAATCTCAAAGATGATTTTGAAAAAATGAAGAACACAGTTTCTGCCATTAATGATGTGCTTCTGGATGCTGAAGCAATGGCCATGGACCCCAAAAGCAGCAAGTCCCGCCAAATCAGCAACTGGCTGGTGAAGCTGAGGGATGTACTTTATGATGCAGATGATTTGTTGGATGACTTCTCTTTTGAAGATCTGAGGAGGGAGGTGATGACTAGAAACCATATGGCAAAAAAGGTACGAATCTTCTTCTCTAAATCCAACCAAGTATTACTTAGTCTTGAAATGGGTCACAAAATGAGAGAAATTAGGAAGAGAATAGATGAGATTTCTGATGATAAGAATAAATTCCAATTGCAACATATTTCCTCCCCAAAGATTCCTTTTGAAATCAAGGAACGGAGAGAAACTCACTCTTTTGTAAGAGAATCTGACGTTATTGGAAGGGAGGTAGAAAAGAGAGATATAATAAGATATTTACTTGACTCTAATGTAAAAGATGTTGTCTCAGTGATTCCAATTGTTGGAATAGGAGGAATGGGCAAAACTGCACTTGCTCAACTTGTGTATAACGATAAGTCTATCTCAGACAAATTTGAGCTAAATATGTGGGTATGTGTGTCTGTCGACTTTAGTGTAAAACATATAGCTCAAAAAATGTTAGGCCACCAAACAAATGGTGTTTCAATTGAGCAAGTGCAGAAAGATCTTAGAAACAGAATCAGAGACAAGAGATTCTTGCTTGTCCTTGACGATGTATGGAATGAGGATTCTTTGCTGTGGCTTGAATTAAGAAATCTACTGATGGAGGGAGGAGAGGGAAGTATGATAATTGTGACCACACGATATGCTAATGTGGCAAAAATAATGGGCACGCTTCCACCCATTCAGTTGAGTGGTTTGGATGATCAAAGATCGTGGGAGTTATTTTGTCAAATGGCTTTTCAAAAAGGAGAAGAGCCAAACAATTTAGATTTAGTAGCAATTGGAAAGGATATTGTCAAAAGGTGTGTTGGAGTGCCTCTTGCCATAAAAACAATTGGCAGCCTCCTATCTCTAAATTTAGCCAAGAGCACTTGGTTGAAATTTAGGGATATGGAACTTTCAAAGACGGAAGAAGGGGAACGACAAATTTTCTCTATTCTTAAATTGAGTTACGATTATCTTCCTTTACAATTGAAAAGTTGTTTTGCTTATTGTTCATTATTTCCTAAAGACTTCACTTTTGAAAGGCAAACACTAATTCAATTTTGGGTGGCCCAAGGATTTATTCCACAATCAAATACAATTAGAAGTGAGGAAGATGTTGGTCAAGATTATTTTATGACTTTACTTTCAAGGTCTTTCTTCCAAGATGTGGAAATGAATGACTATGGTGAGATACAGTGGTGCAAAATGCATGACCTTATGCATGATCTTGCTTTGCTTGTGGCTAAGGATGAGCATATTGTTGTGAGTGAAGGAAAAGAAGTGAATATTATTGACAGGGCACGTCATCTATCATTTGGTTTTGAGATAGGTGATCACAAAGAAATTCCAGCTTCCTTGTTCAAGGCAAACAAATTACGAACATTTCTTTTGCCCTGTCAATACTATAGTGTTCCACTAGAAAAGTCTTCTCTTTTGCATTTACTTACATCAAATATGAAGTGTTCCCGTGTGTTAGATTTTCATTACTTTGAGGTCGAAGAAATCCCAAAGAGTGTTGGGAAGTTAAAGCATTTGCGATATCTTGATCTTTCACATTCGAATATCAAGATGTTGCCGCAGGGTATTACTAACCTACTCATGTTGCAGACACTGAAACTCAATGGGTGTAGTGACCTTGAAGTATTACCCAGCGGCATCAATAAATTGGTGAGCCTTAGGCATCTTGAATTGGTAGGAACTGATAGTTTGAGATTTATGCCCTCTGGGTTGGGACAGTTAACCTGTCTCCAAACACTGACAGACTTTGTAGTAAATAAGGATGAAGGTGCAAGGATAAGTGAATTGGGTGTGCTTAATAACCTGAGTGGATCACTATCAATTCGTGGCTTGGAACACGTGCGGGGTGATACAAGTGAGGTTGAGTTTGCAAAGTTACTTTCTGAGAAGCAATATCTTCAGGAATTGAATTTATATTGGTTGGGTTCTAATGCCAACACGAAGAGAGATGTGTTGGAAAAAGTTGCATGTAAGGATGAGATGGTTTTAAGTGCTCTGCAACCGCATCCCTCAATCAACGGACTGTATATAGATGGATTTTGTGGCAAGAGTTTACCAGAATGGATACGGAATTTGTCATCACTACAAAGACTTTGGATATGGAATTGCCGTGGCTTGGAATGGCTACCAGAGTCAATAAGTAATCTATTCAGACTTCGATACCTCTCCATAGGTAGATGCTCAGATTTGAAATCACTGCCTGATGGAATGCGAAATCTCAAAAATTTAAAGGAACTCCGCATGTACAACTGTCCACAGTTAATTGAAAGATGCAAGAAGGAAGAGGGTGAGGATTGGCCAAAAATTGCTCATATCCAATACGTTTATGCCCAAGGTATGATGTGCTCATCTTGAATTAAAAACTCCAGACTCTATGAATTTAAGTTTAAAATATCAATATCATATCTCTTCCTTTTTATTATTACTGTTATTATTACTTATGGAGTTTTAATTATGACTACAAGTATAAGACGACGTACACACCGGAAAAATGGATAAGGAGGATGTGGCTCAGTATAATTCTGCACCTGGTAAATCCATTCTTTCCTTCTTGAATCATATATATATATGCAGTTTTTTTTTTTAATTTTTTCCTCTTTCAATAAAAAAAAATCCAAGAAACACTTTTTAACTGCTATAAAATTGTGATATTGCAACAAAATTTTGATGTGACGAACTAATTAACTTTCTAACTTTGTAATATATTCATAATTCTTTTTTTTAAGTCCTCTGATTATTATGAAATTAGTCTCTATATTGTGGCTTGAAGATCACTTTAAAACATGTTATTCTACTATGAAAATGTTCATATGTAAATAAGTGGGTTATTGTTGTAAATTTTGATCTCCCAATCCTTCGTGTTATTTAATATATTAATGTGTGATTAATTAATTGCTAAAATCCTGTACATATATCACAAACATTGTTGCCAATATTAACGTTGTTGTAAATATTTCACTGTTACAATTGCATTTCCTGATTTGATTTTTGTTTTCAAACTGATTTCTAGTTGGCATAACTCCCAATTATAAGTTAACGGCCAGTAAAATGGATATGTTTTTAATTACAACATTGTGGCAATGTAAGAATGAAAATCTTAAAGATTTGTTAATTATAAAATTCTCACAGCATTCCAATTATTTCATGTATATTTTCAAATAAGGGTTACTCTTTATTTGTATTTTTTAAAAATGTTTTTATATTTTTCAAAACTTTAATAAAAGGTAAAATTAAAATATTTTAAAAAATTGTGATAAAACTTTTGTCAATGTTATTACATTTTTTTTTTATGTTTGGTATGTAATATCCAAACAAAATTTTTGCAATTTATGAAAAAAACACAAGGCTTTAAATATAAATCTATACCCATTTTATAATGTTAAAAAAAATCTTGCAAATTTTTCTTTAAATAAGCATTAGCATTCAAATAATCAAAAAATTGGTCAAGTAAAGAAGTAATAAAGTTGGTCAACACTTTATCAGAGTGGTTAATTTCTTAGCCACTGCAGCCTTAGGTTCAATGGTAGGTACAAATCTTGTGATATTTGCAACTATTTTTTGATCGATTTGATAAATTGATTAATTTTTTGATCTTTTAATGTATTAATTACTGTTGTATTTCTGTCCTGCAGCTGTTGCGTTGTTCTTCTTTGGCACGCTGCTTGAAGGCCACTTTCAGAATGATGTTTATGTGTAAATTAGTGAGATTGTTGTTGTACATTAAGGTCTTTAAAGTATCAATTATTGTCCTCTGTGTTTGGTACTTTAGTAATTCGTAATTAATTGTGTGCTAAAATCCTGTACATAATAAATAGTGCTGTAAATATAGACAGATATTTTCCATCCATCAATTAGGGAATATTCAATTATACAATAATGTTACCATTTCAAGGATATTTCTTTTTAACCATGAGTTGTATGACAGCATTTTGATCATGTAATTAACATGTTCGAATCAATGTCTACAAGATTTGGTTTTGTGTCTGACTCCTAAGGTTAACTACATGGTAAGCCGAGTCTAGTTAGAACTATGTGGATGAAGGATCTTGATGAGCTCGAGATAAAGCTTGATGTAAGTGAAAATAAGTAATATATCAGCGTTTTATCATACATTATCATCTGTTCAAATATTTATATTGTGTGTATTTCAGGAGGTAGACAGCAAAGAAGCAAAGTAACAAAAAAAAAGAAGTCAAGCAAACAAAAAGATGTATCAGGTGCTTCAATTTGTTACTACAAAAGCAGCACTCAAGAAGGCTTCACAAAAGAATAATCTAACAATGTTGATTCAAAAACTGAAGCTCCAGCTAATTCTTCAATGAAAATCGGTAAGCCTCAATTGTTGGCATCACGCTGCTACCCTCCATAATTTTTTAGCTCAATAATTTTAAATTATTTTCCAAATTTCTTCATCTGGATTATCAGGGAAACTTGTTGAAGGTGATAAGCCAAAAGGTGGAGGCGGTTCTAATAAGAAAGCTCCTGCCAAGCAAGGATTTGCACTTCTTGTATCCCACTTTCTTCCCTTTTAAATACGTCGTGCACCTATATTGTTATGCATCTATTTCTGGATGATGAAAAAGTGAGTCTTTTCAGGGAATGCTGCATATAAACTCGGATCATCTGGTGATCAACTCCCAGGTGACCTTGTTTATATGCCCATCTATTAAATGACTTCACAGCTACTAAATTTTTCCTTGCACGACCATGGAAACTGAACAGCTCCCGGTAGCCTCTAGGAAGAGGGAAAATAGACAGAGCACAGGTACACAAAACAAATCGTCAACTGCCTCAGTTTTGGCATTTCTCACAGTGATAATAATAAGAAGGAAGAGGACTTTGAATTACACGAATAAGCTGCACCAGAGACAGGGAAAAGAAGGGAGGTAGAAATTATTTTAGTTGGGCAGTCTGTTCAATTTTTCTGTTTGATTCCTGTTTGATTTTTGTGCTTAGTTTGTGTACTCATTCACATAAATTGAGCTTGGTTGAAATTCTTTCAGCTGTTTGGCATCTCAGTGCTTTGGATGCTAATTCCAGAATCTGGCATTGTTTATGTGAAAATTTGTGACATTAAAATTCTGTTAGTAACTTAGATTATGCCATTTTCATTTGTTTAGCATTTGGTTCTTTTTTTAATGTTAATTTATATCCTCACTAGAAATTTCTGGCTTTTGCAAAGTATGCAATATGGGCTTTGCTATTGCTAACTGAGAGAACTGGTTCTGTTGAATGGTATTTCACTAGAGTGGGGTCAAGAAGTCTGAGCCAGTCCTTACAAAATGCAAGGATAAGGAGAACTGGACCAAGGTTTTCTTCAAGCCTGACTTGTAAAAGTTTGAAATTTCCTTTCTAGAGGAAGACGTTGTTGCCCTGGTTAAGATAAGAACTCATTTTGTGATTATGCTGATCTCTATCTTAAATATGCTAAGAAATCCAGACCAGTACTGCTTCCAAGGCAATACATTTATATGAATATGAATTTCTTTTAAGGGTGGAATGCATTTTGATTATGTGACCTATCAGATTACAACCTATGTGATGAATAATGTAAACTAGAAAAAGAAGGATGCCAATGTCAAGACTCATAAAGAATCATTTTTGGTCTTTTGTCAATGCTCTTATTGATAACCTACTTTTGATTCACAAACTAGAGAAACTCTTACGACTCAACAGAACAGTTTTGGTTCCAAATGTGATCTTCCAGAATCATTGCTGCAGGATGGTACATCTTGCTATGTAATTCTAACTTATTATGGTACCCTCACCTGAGAAATTTTCTTATATTTCAAAAACTTGCAGCTTCAAATTCAGGATTAGTGGACACTCTGCTATCATGGGCTGATTTCAGGAGCAAAGATTTGAAGAAATATGATGGAACAAAGATTCAGAGAGTTCGTGGGATTGTAAAGCTAGATGATGCTAATGATGCAGGAGGAAAGAACTCTGATAGTTATACATTCATACTAAGGCTCATGCAGTAAGTTAATATGTTTCTTATGGATTGTCATATGACTTATATCAGTTCCATAGATGTTTTGCTTTAGAGTTGTGATATTATTCACGGAGATGGCTGGGTTCTCTGTTAGAGGTAGTGACATTATGGTGTGTTTCCACTGAAGGGAGAATTGCTCAATCTGTGCGAAGCCAGCAACATGCAAATCAGTGAGAATGAAGAGATTCAAAATGTAGATTCAAATAACAAATTAAACAAGGAGTACTCCAACGTCAAGTCAATATGGAGCTTGCCTTTAGGAAGAAAAATGCAGAAGATAGGAAGAAATGGATCCGTAATTTAGAGGTTTGAACTACTTATCATGACACAACTTCGTTTTCAAGACAGACTTTTGTTTTTGAAAGTATTCTCTAATCAAAGTTTTATTTTTCTGTTGTTGCAGCCTGGCACTGGCCGCAATTCTTCGGCAAAGCATATAAATTACAGAGGAACCTGTTGAGGTTGCCCAGCCAAAGGCAAAGGTGGTTCTACGAAAGCTCCTGCCGAGCAGGTATTTGATTTTGTGGGACTTGTATCCCACTTTCTTCCCTTTTAAATTTCTCATGCACTTACATTGATATGTGCCTATTTAGTATGATAAAGAAGTGTTGTCTCTTCAAGAACATCTTACTGCATATAACCTCCGATCATCTGGTGATCAATTTTCAGGTGACTTATTTATACGGTTGTTATATGTTTTCTACCCTAGTGTGTTTTTCATTGGGCTAATACTAGTACTCAATTGGATTTACGCGGCCATGGAAGCAGAACAACCCATGGCGGCTGCCAGGAATAGAAAAAATAGTAGGAGGATTGGTGCACAAAAAAATCCTCAACAACCGCTGTTCTGGACATATCTGACAGTGATAATGAAAAGGATGTGGATAATGATGAAGACTTTGAATTACAAGAGCAAGCTGCAGTAGAAACAGGAAAAAGCAAGGAGGTAGAAAACCTACTGCTCAAAATGCTAGGAAGCCTCCAGTAGCAGCCAAGAAGAGAGGCGTGGGCAACATGCAATCTCAGATATTGATACATGAGTTGATAACTGATATGCTGAAGCCGACAGAAAGCTCCAGATTTCACCAGAAAAGATGAAGAGGTTGAAGTTACAGTGCCAAAAGCAAGACTGCAGTGGTCTAATCGCAGGCAACGTGGTATGTGGGATGTCGTAAGAGTGAATGAAGATGAAGACGATGTAGATTTCAACTTTGAAGGTTGTATGATTGTATGATTTGAACTTTGAAGACGATGTAGATTTCAACTTTGAAGACTAGGCTAATCCATCAATGACTTGTATAAAATCGATCGTATGATTTGATCTGCATCGCAGATTTTTCCTGTTGATTGCCTTCTATTACAGCTTATGCAAAATGTATGATTTGCAAAATTGAATCAGACATTTTCCCTTTAAAGAAAATAGGTGAAAATCCATTTGCTTTTTTGAATGAAAATTGAAAAGCAATTTTCCCTTTACAGTAGTAATTTCAAACACTGCTTAGATATTATTCTTCAAGTTGGTCATTCTTAATTTATCCATTGCACAGCCATGGAAACTGAACAGCCACCGGTAGCTGCTGGGAAGAGAGAAAATAGCAAGAGGGCTGGTGTGCAAGAACAGTCCTCATCAATCACAGTTCCAGACATTTTTTACATTGATGATGATGAGGACTTTGAATTACAAGAGCAAGCTACATCAGAAACAGGAAAAAAGAAGTGGGGTGGAAAGCCTGCTGCTCAAAATGCCAAGATGCCTGCAAAAGTAACCAAGAACAGAGGCGTGAGCAATCTCAGATATTGGGTCAGAAGTTCATAATTGATATGCTAAAGCTGGCGGAAAGCTCCGGGATTGCACCAGAGAAGAAAGTAAGGAGGATGAGAGCATCTCCTTTCAACAAGGAAAGTGGTTCAGTGCTGTCCAGAGTTGATCTTCACAAAGATGAAACTGAGTTAGGAAATTGGGCTAGGTTCTGCTTCTTCAAACTCTCCTGGAACTGATGAAGTGGTTGAAGTTGCAGTGGCAAGAGCAAGACTGGAGATGGCTAATCGAAGGCAGAAAGGATATGTGGTGAGTGAGGATGAAGCCAATGTTTCTATTCCTAATGTAACTGAAGATTCTGACTTTGAAGAAGATGAAAACTACGCTAGTCCTTCAATGACTTGTTAACTTGATTGTCAGTACTTAGTAACTTGACCTATGTCTCAGATTTTTCCTGTTAATTTCCTTCAATCACTGCTTATGCAGAATATATGAATTGTGTGAAATTGAATCACAGACATTTTCCCTTTACAAAAGGTGAAAATTAGGTGTAAATTGAGATTTCTGGCTTTGTTGAATGATATTGCATTTGTACGGGAAAAGAATTAGACATAAAATCCATGTGTGCTTTGTTGAATGAAAATTGAAACTTTTCCTTTTACAGTGCTAATTTCATGCACTATTAATTTATATGTTCTTCCTCAACTTTCTCATTCCGTGCATTGCAGTCATTTGGCCTTTCATATTCTTGCTGGCAGAAACAATTTTGTTAACATATTCAGAGCTTCAAGTTTTAAAAACCTTCTTCACTAAGCCATAAATCTTTGCATAGACCCTGCTTCTGCAAACCAACCATCCGATTCATGAAACTTTGTAATTAGCCATGGTGGCATGCACGGGAATTTGGTTTTGTAAATATCATAATTAGATTCAATGCGATCAAGTTAATGATGCTTTTTCTGTCATATATGCAGCAACTTCATTTTTTTTTCCTTTAATGATACAAGTGGATATTAAACCCTGCGTTCACCTGGCTTTTTGGGACCATATGGAGTAGAGACTTGTCCAGCAGTTTTAGTTAAGTACGAGCATTTTAAGGTTGGAAAGCAGTATAAGTAAGGCTGTAAAATATTAACACCAAACACTGCCAAACATGAAATGCTTTACTTAGGTTTCAATTGATTCAGGATTGATCCAAGTATTACTTTATATGGATACTCTCTGTAAAAGAAAATTATTGTCAGGTTTTGCAAAAATTCTCAATTCTCTCTCAATTTTTTTTAAGATACTCGCATAACTTCCAAATTAAAAAATGTATTTTGTATGGATAAAAATGAAAATCATAATGTGATAATATTATGAGAACTTTTTTTAATTTCAAATAAACTTGTTCTCTATTTGAATTAATCTGCCCTTCTCCAAGAATAAGATGCTCTGCTTCAAGAGAAAGGATACCTTTTGTTCAAGAAATCCAAGTGAATTCACACCAAGTTTGAACTCGGAATAAATTTGTAACTGAGAGTGTTTAATCAAGTTAGAACATATCCTTTTCTTTAGAATTGTTTAGGGCTGGAAATATTATGTATTATACTTGGTTTGTTTTAGAAGTGTTCAATCAAGGAAAACTGGGCTGAGATTTGCTTTAAGCCTGACTTGTAGAAGTTTAAAATGTCCTTTCTAGAGGAAGACGATGTTGCTTTGGTGGAAAAGGATTGGTGGATTTAGCTGGGTGCCTTGGATAGACGGTGAAGGTTGAGCTCAGTGGGAGTAGATAAGAACTCATTTCATGATTATGCTGATCTATATATCTTAAATCTGGTGATAAACTGGGACCAGTACCGCTTCCAAGGCAGTACATTTATATGAATATGAAATATGTTTAAGGGTGGAATGCATTTTGATTATGTGACCTATCATATCACAACCTATTTAATGAATAGAGTAAATAAGAAAAAGAAGGATGCCAATGTCAAGGCTCACAATGTGAAGATTCATTTTTGGGTTTTTGTCAATGCTCTTACTAGGATTGATTATCGGGTGGGTAAATTCGGTTTTAAACCAAGTTTTCCCCTACCGAAAGAAATCAGATAGCTAATTTCTAATACCTGTGTCGATTGAATGACATTGCCCACCGAGTACAGCCGTTTTTGGACGGTTTAGTTTGGTTTAAAATAATTTAAGTCAGGCTATTTTTCCCAGTAAGCCCAAGTTAAAAATACAAACTTAAAAATGATTAAATCTGGTCAATTAATAAATGACATACATGCAATTAAAGGCTTAACAACACAACAGGGACAGACAGCATATAAGGCCATCCAATATGTCAATATCTATTTATATTGCTAAGATAAAATTCATAAAATTTAAAGTTATCATAATAGAAATATTATCCAGCAATCCAGCAATCCAATAAGTTTGAAGTCAACATAATAACAAAAATATCAACAACAAAAATATAATTTGGATTCTCCAATTCTAGTAATGAGAATTGATGCTGTTTCTACCAATTATGTGCCAAAAAATTCAGCTATACAAAAAATTCTTCAGCCTATGAACCTGAAGTTGTGTGTAGCACCTGTACTGATTATTTTCTTTATACAGCCTTCTATCCATAGATTCTGCAAGATCAAATTGTACCAGAAGCCTAAAAAAAAGCCAAAAATTGTGCAATGCCACAAATTATAATGTACCAGTGGCGTGATGTTACTCTTGTTAGATGGCCAGCACACCAAAAAATCGGTCCAGATCAATTCTATTTCAGTGAAAACAAATAAATAAACATAGACAATTATATGAACAAAAGACATAATTAAAAATAAGTCCAATGAAATTAGAAATTCAAGGTGTATTTACTATTTCACTTACCAAAATATGTACTTCAATATTTCACTACTTGCAGGAAAAATAAAAAACCGAACATTTGGAACTCGGTTGGTTCAATCAATAGCCATAGGCTGTGTCTGAGAGTTTGTATCCCTCTCACTAATTGCTTTATTTCCAGCACCCCCTCCCAAAATTTCTAGCACAAAATAGAATGAAGTAATATGTAATAAACTAAAGAATGAAGAACTATAAAATAAGGTAAAACAATTTTTAAAAATCTAAGTAATGAGTGAACAGATTTACCTTACTCTATTTCTTGACACAAGCCAAGCTTATCATCATCTTCTATGTCATGAATGTTAATCTGTGATGGCCTTAACCAATTCTGAGTACATATGAGGGCCTCAGTCATTTTTGTAGTGAGAGAGCTTCTAGAGGAATCTAACACTCTTCCTCCTGTACTAAAGGCAAATTCCGAAGCTACAGTTGATAATGGAACAGCAAGCACATCTCTTGCTATTTTTGAAAGGATATTGAATCTTGATGCGTTAAGCTTCCACCATGCTAAAATATCAAAGTTTTCATCTTCAACTACACAAGATTCATTTAGAAATCTTTCCACTTCATTTCTTCCCTCTATTGTGTTCTTTTTCTTCAAATGAGACCTAAAAGCAGCAACTCTATGGGCATGGCTTTCAACAACAAATGAAATGTTGTTTGCATCTTTAAGTTCTGACCCATCTTTTGTAGATGCACAAGGTTGGCCATATTCTTTTGAGTACCACTCATACATCCTCACCAAGTCATCTTTAACCTTTTTAATCATGGTTTGTGCCATAGTTTCCCCCATAAATCTCCTCAAATGACCACATAATATAAGCCATTTTGTGTCTAGGGTCTAGCACATATGCTGTAAATAAAAGAGGATTCATTTTTTCAATCTTACCCCAATACTTCTCATATTTAGCCTTCATGTCCAATGCCATAACATGCAATACCGAATCATACATTTCATCCCCACTCCATTTTTTAATCTCACTTTCCACCAAAGCTAGATGGCTATATGCAGAATTTGATGTTACATAAAAAGAACCAGAAAATAACAATGTAACATCATAAAAAACTTTGAGAAATTTTGTGAAAGCTCTAGCATTATCCTAGTCAGCACTAGTTGGTGGCCCGATTTTCTTTGAATCCTCAATGAAATAAAGAGTGTAATCAGTATCATCTTCCTTTAATCGCTCAAAAGCTTTCTGAAATTTCTCTGCTGCTTCTAGCATTTTAAAGGTGGAGTTCCACCTTGTAGGCACATCAAGACATACAAGTGACTTGTGAGAGATATGTTCTTCTTCAATGGCTTGTTTGAACTTTGCTAACCTAGAGGGAGAAGATCTTACATATCTTATTGCACTTCTAATTGCTAAAATAGAGCTATGGAGATCTTTTAAGCCTTCACTCACCACTAAGTTTAGGATGTGGACACAACATCTCATGTGTAACATCTCACCATCCATAACCAGCCCTTTCCTAGCACTAACTTTTTTCTTCAAATATGCTATTGCCCCATCATTGGAGCTAGCATTATCAACAGTAACAGCGAATAACTTTTAATCCCCCACTCATTCATGCAACTCTCAACTTATTTTCCTATGGTTTCTCCTTTGTGGGTTGGTACAAGGCAAAAATTAAGAATTCTTTTTTGCAATTGCCAATCATTATCTGTAAAGTGAATTGTCAATGCCATGTAGTTCAAGTTTTGAATACTAGTCCAGCAATTAGTGGTAATACATGCCCTAACAAAATCAGACTTTAACAAGTCTTTCAATCTCCCTTTCTCCTCTATGTACATATTCATACAATCTCTTCTAATGGTGTGCCTAAAAGGAACATTTAAATGTGGATGCAATCTTTTGCACATATATTTGAATCCATAACCCTCAACAACTCTAAAAGGCTGTTCATCACATATTATAAACACGGATATGGCTTTCCTACACTCCTCTGAGCTATAAACGTGAGGGGCTGAACCTACCAAGGTTATCCTATTAGATTTTGTTTCAAAATCTAGTACTTGTTGTTTAGGGTCATTCCTTAAAGCAAAAGGATATTTTGGACACTTAGGAATATGCCTTAACATGTTAGATGTACCATATTCCTTACTATCACATAAAAATCTAATTCCACATTATATACATTCAGCAGTAGCTTCACTAACTTCCTTATCAAGCACTCTTTTAAAGTGATCCCAAGCAATGCTCCTTTTCCTAGTTGAAATTCCAGCAACTTTGTTGGCAGATAGCTTCCTTTTCTTTGTCTTGATTGTTGTTGCTGGTGGCTGCTTCTTTGCATCATATTCAGGTTGTTTTCCACTATCAGTTGTTACACTAGGTCCACTTGCAACATTTGTAGCAGTTTTCTCTGCCCCACCAGTGGGTGGCTCACCAAGGTTGTCCTCTATGTAGTAACCTACTAAGTGTCAAGTTTCAATAACAATAAAATAGATTGTAAAACCACAAAGAAATTCAAACTCATATTATAAATATCATTCACAACTTACACAACAAATGACAATAAAAAGGTCTACTTATTAACATCCTTCACAACTTACACAGCAAATGACCACATATTATGAACCTTAACAGAAAATAATTAGATGTTTACCATTAAATTAAAGATTCCAGCCATACAAATAACTCTTTCAAAATCCAACATAGCCAAGGTAGAATTGCCCTCTGATTTCAACTTAAGCAGGAAATAAGTTTAGATTCATATGTATATGAAAATAGAGTAGAACTAAATCAAGAAAGTCTCCAAGTATGAAAGCAATATCATCATACATGGAAACGCAAAGTGAGGAAGCGAAGCTAAGCCTGCTGACCATTATGAATTCTTGAATACTTTCAAATTAGAGATAGCTGTTGGTGATTCGTTAAAATGCTTATAACTTAGCTATGTGTGTATAAATTAGTCTCTGCTCATTAAGATATAAAGAATAACAATTAAACAAAAAAAAGAATAGACTGTATCTCCTTCACGCATAAAGGTGAGAAAAAATTACAGGGCTAATTAATGGACATGATGCTTTATTAATAAACAGGACACACAGAAGATCAAAAAGAAAGAAAGGAAAAGAAAGATACCAAATTCAAATCTTGAGGCTCTTGTGATAAAAACAAAAGAAGAATGATGTTCTATTTATAATCATTATATCAAAGTTTAAAAAATTTCAAAGCAATTCCAATTTCAAGTATCGTCTTAAATCTTCAGTGAATAATATTTTTTAAATTAAAAAAATAGAAGACAAAAATAGGGCAAAAGAGTTTGGTTCAATCTCAACTACTATAATTGTAGGAACTATTATTAGTGTAGGATGAACCAATTGTGGGAAAAAAAGAATGGCAATGACTCTTGGACTTGTACAAGCAAGGATGCCGTATTGAAGATTTTCGTATGATGATGATGATGATGATTGGTTTATTGAGATTAAAAAAATAGTTAAAATATCCATGATTGATGTGATAAGGAAACATTCTTATGTCATGGATAAACATTACGTCTTAGAGATAAAGATAGACTTGCAAGTATTTCAAATAAGAGTTGCAACATAGATCAATAAAACTACAACTTGCGAGGAAGATGTACGCAAATTTTAATTATTTTAAAATCAATAGCCACTAAATTAAAGATTCTCAGCTAATTTTAATTATTTCATCGATTATATCCCAAAAGAGAAAAAATAGTAAAGCCTTTTCTAAAGAACATGTTTACCATTTAGCACACATCCGAAACCAAATTTAGCCCAAGATCAGAAGCAAAACCAATATTTAGGAAAAAAATAGAGCAAATTAAATAAGACAGATTTACGCAAGCATGCAAGCAATACAACAAAAAATCCAAATAGATAAAGGATTGACGCAAGATAGTACCTTTCTTGTTCAAAGTAAGGAAAAATTCAATTTGGACTTTTGCCAAACATGCAAAAGTGAACAAGGAACCTTGTGGATTCAAACAACTAGTCAAAACAACTAGTCTCTTCTATTCTTTGTGCGAAGTGCAAACTGTGAACAAGTTATCTTCCTTTGGCTTTAGAGTGAAGAAGCAAAGTGTTAAAAATAATAATGATTATGTTAAAAATAATAATGATTACAGAATCGAAAGAAAAGAGAAAACGCAATCATTTCATAGTAAATCGTATACCTTAGCAATTTTGACCAACCTTGGCCTCAACGTCGATCTTCTCCTCAGTTGTACCGAACATTCTCATTCTTAGATCAGATGCACTCGTTGAATAGTACCAGGAGGGGGTGAGATCATTGGTGGGGCAATGAGGGAGTGGGAGGAAGCAGATGGAGCTCTGCTAGGGTTTGGGGAAAAAATCGAATGGGAGGAGAGAGTAGAACACTCTAGAATATGTAGCTTACTTCGAAAAAGGACTCGGGGAAAAAGTTAAATCATAATTAAAACGACGTCGTTTGGTCTGTTCGGTAAGAGACTAGAGAGATAAAGAGCATTTTTTTTCCTGGAGATTCATACGCCATCATTTTGTGTTATTTTTGGTCGGACTCGGTTTAAGTTGATTAGCACTTCAATTACCTGTTTCAAATCGATTTTGTATTTTTTTCTAACAAATTCACCCGCCACCGACTGATTAGGCTTTATGAACCGATGTTAATCGCATATTTTCAAATTAATTCGGTCGATTTTTAGTGGTTTGACAATTTTTGAACACCCCTAGCTCTTACAGACAACCCTGCTCCTGATTTACAAACTAAAGGAATTCTTATGACTCCACAGAGTGGTTTTGGTTCCAAATGTGAGTTTCCAGAATCATTGCTGAAGGATGGTACATCTTGCCATGTAATTATAGCTTATCATAGCACACTTACCTAACACGAACTGGAATTTTCTTATATTTCATAAACCTTTACACTTTCAAATTCTGGATTAGTGGACACTCTGCTATCATGGGCTGGTTCTAAGAAGAACAAAGAATTGAAGAAATCTGATGCAACAAAGACTCGGAGAGTTCATAGGATTGTAAAGCTAGATGATACTATTGATGGAAGAGGAAAGAATTCTCATTAGAGTATGTTAATTAAGAGAAAAATTTGTATTGCCATATCCTCAACTGAGTTAGATAGTCACTATATATATTATAATACATGGTACATATAGCAGAATATAATAGATGTGGAACCTATTTACTAACACTCCCCCTCAAGCTGGGCTATAAATGTCAATCATGCCCAGCTTGTTATAAATTTCATTAACTCGTTTTCCTGAAAGAGTTTTAGTAAATAAATCAGCTAATTGTTCTCCTGTTCTAATATGTCTAAGACTAATAATTCCTTCTTGTAACTTCTGTCGAATAAAATGACAGTCAACCTCTACATGCTTAGTTTGTTCATGAAAAACTAGATTTAAGGCAATGTGAGTAGCAGCTCGATTGTCATACCACAATTGCATAATCCCATGAGTCTTGATGCCAAGTTGCTGAAGAAGATAATTAACCCATACAAGTTCAGATGTAGCATGAGCCATAACTCGGTATTCAGATTCTGCACTGGAGCGAGATACAACTGCTTACTTCTTACTTTTCCATGACACAAGATTTCCTCCAACAAATACACAATACCCAGAAGTTGATCTTCGATCTATAGGACATCCGGCCCAGTCTGCATCAGAAAAAGCCTCCACTTTGCAATGACCATAATTTTTATATAAGACTCCTCGACCAGGTGCTTTTTTCAAGTACTTCAAAATGTGTGTAAGAACATCCCAGTGGGAAGTCCTTGGAGAGTTCATAAACTGACTAACCACACTTATTGGAAAGGCAATATCAGGTTTAGTTATAGTAAGATAGTTTAATTTTCCCACCAATCTCCTGTACTGTTCAGGATTTTCAAGTAATTCCCCATCTTGTGGATTAAGTTTAATATTTGGAATCATAGGGTTCTCACATGGTTTAGCTCCAATCATTCCTGTTTCATTCAAGAGATCAAGCATATATTTCCTTTGAGATAAGAAAATCCCTTTTTGTCCTCGACCAATTTCAATGCCCAAAAAATATCGAAGCGCTCCCAAGTCCTTACTCTGGAAGTTAGCTTGAAGAAAGGCTTTCAATTTATGATCCCCAATTTATCACTCCCTGTGATCACAATATCATCAACATATACAGTCAGAAGAATACATCCTGAACTAGACTGCCTATAAAACACAGAGTGGTCATGATCACATTTTTTCATTCCGAATTTTGTCACGACTTCATTGAATCTTCCAAACCAAGCTCGAGGAGATTGTTTTAACCTATATAATGATTTTTTTTAAATGTAATACCTTGCCACACTCCCCCTGAGCAATAAACCCAGGTGGTTGCTCCATGTACACTTCCTCATTCAAATCTCCATGTAAAAAGGCATTTTTAACATCTAATTGGTGAAGAGACCAATCATGAGTAGCAGCAAGAGAGATGAGTAAACGAACAGAGGTAATCTTGGCCATAAGGGAAAAAGTCTCTGAATAATCAACACCATAGGTCTGAGCATAACCTTTAATGACTAGACACGCTTTTAAACGAGCAATAGAACCATCCGGATTCACTTTGACTGTAAATACCTATTTGCAACCAATGGATTGTTTACCATCAGGTAAATGCACAAGATCCCATGTCTGATTAGCTTCAAGAGCTGTCATTTCTTCCTCCATAGCAGCATGCCACCCATTATGAGAAAGAGCTTCAAAATAGGACTTAGGAATAGTAATAGAATCTAAAGAAGTAATGAAGGCTTGAGAAGAAGTAGGTAAAGAAGAATAAGAGACATAGGTGGAAATGGAATAAGGGTGGTGAGGGTTACCTTTCTGAGTGCAAGTACGGATACCTTTACAGTGAGCAATTGAAAGATCCAAATCAGAAGACATAGGAGGAGGATTTGATGAGGAAGAAGCCGGTAGAGGAGATGAAGCTGACGGATCGTGGGAAAGCGAGTCTGGATCAGATAGCTATTGCATGACCGGTGGAGGAGCTGCTGGTGGTACCTGCACTCTACGAGAATAAACAAACTGAATAGGAGGTCGAACCAAATTTTGTGGTGGAGGAACTTGTGAGTCTAGTGAAGGAGAAGGTACAAGGAAGTATTCATCAACATGATCTGATTCTGGCAAATGGGAGGAAGATGGAGATGGCCCAAAGAATGGGGTAGACTCAAAAAATGAAATATCAGAAGAAATAATATAACGATTTAACTCAGGAGAAAAACATCGATACCCTTTTTGAGTACGAGAATAGCCAAGAAAAACACACTTCAAAGATCGAGGATCCAATTTTGATACCTGGGGACGGTGATCATGAACAAAACAGGTGCACCCAAAAATATGGGGGGAAATAGGAAAAAAAGGCTTAGAAGGAAATAAAATAGAAAAAGGTACCTGACCACTAAGAATAGAAGAAGGCATGTGATTGATGAGAAAACAAGCTGTAGAAACTGCATTTGCCCAAAAAACTTTAGGAACTTTCATTTCAAATAAAAGTTCCCGAGAAACTTCCAGTAAATGTCAATTTTTTCATTCAGCTACTCCATTTTATTGTGGAGTGACAGCACAAGAAGACTGATGAATTATACCATGCTGAGACAAATAAGTTGAAAACTGTGTAGAGAAATACTCTTTAGCATTATCACTTCAAAAATTACAAATAGTTGCCTGAAATTGATTTGTAACCTCAGCATGAAAAGTACAAAAAACATTAAACAACTCCGAATGATTTTTTATTAAATAGAGCCAAGTCATTCTCGAATAATCATCCACAAAAGACATAAAATAACGAAAACTAAACTTTGAAATAACTGGGTAAGGCCCCCAAATATCTAAATGTACTAACTCAAAGGGGAATGAAACCCGCTTATTAACTCTAGAAACATAAGATTGACGATGTTGTTTAGCAAATTGACAGGACTCACAATCTAAATGAGACACAGACACTAAGTTAGGACATAATTTTTGTAAAGAGAGCAACGAAGGATGGCCAAGGCGACAATGTAATTGATGTAGAGTAGGGATAGTAGCAGCAGCAATTGGTTGAGAAACTTTATCATCCAGCACGTATAATCCCCCAGATTCATATCCCCTACCAAAAATCTTCTTCGTCAATAGATCCTGAAATATACAATAACTAGGAAAGAAGAAAACACCACAATTAAAAGCACTGGTAATTTAGCTAATTGAAAGTAAATTAAATGAAAAATTTGAGAGGCACAAAACATTGGATAAAGAGATATCAGAGGTGAGATTGACCATGCCACTTCCAACAACAGAAGCAATAGACCTATTAGCTAAAGTGACATGTGAAGGATGAGAATTAGTAAAGGAAGATAGTATACCTATTTGACCCGTCATATAATCAATAGCCCCAGAGTCAATGACCCATCTAGAATTTGAATGGGATAGACATGCAGTAGGATTACCTGTGTGAACTATGGTGGCAGTAGGTTGGGTGGGTGGCGGCTATACAGAGGCCTTTAATTGCAAGTATTCAGCATATTCGCTATCAGATAATAATTTACCATTGAATTCTGACTCTTGTGCCATATGAGCAAACTTTGACTGCTGGGTATTCCTTCCTACCAACTTTGGACAGAATTTCTTGATGTGTCCTTGTTCTTGACAATGATAGCAAATCACAACTGAATCACCTCCTCTCTTTCCTTCACTAGAGTGATTCTGCCAATCACCTTATCTTCCTCCTTCATTAAAGTGACCTCGCCCTCTTCCTCTTCCCCTACCACCTCTCGAATTACCACGGCCTCCACGAGCACCTGAGCCAACTAATGCTGCTGACTCATTCATATTTGAAGATGGAGAGGAAGCAGAAATAACTTTGGATGCTCTTTGAACTCGAAAATAAGCTATTTTTCGGGTGAGGGGCTCAGAACTAGATAAAACCTGTTGTCGTGCTGTGCTAAATTCAGGAGGTAAACGCATCAAATAACATAAAGTAGCTAGTTGTTCTCGTTGAGAACGCATGGCATTAACATCATTAGTAATAGGCAGCAGAGAATTCCATTGTTCATAAATATGATTGAACTCAGTATAAATTTGAGCGTTAGTCTTAACTCTCTCATCTAATTGAAATAGGGACACAGTCAAATCATATACTTGATTCATCATCCTTTTTCAAATATAGGCCTTCAATAAATTCCCATAATTCCTTAACAGTACGCCAATGAGCTGTGTTATTTTCAACTTCAGTAGCTAAAGTATTACAAACCAACCTGAACAACCGACGATCTTCTATGATCCATTGTTGATCAGGATCTTCTATGGGTGGCTCTTGAGTAAGGTGATGTGTCATACGAACTTCATCAAAATAGTATTCAATTGCTCTTTTTCAGGTAACATATTGTCGTCATTCAATATCTAACTTCCACTCTGTTATTTTTCCACCTACTGGTAATAATTCTGAAAAAATTAGATCTAAGTTCTCTCCTTGAATTTCCAGAACTATTGGGACCCCCAGAATTGTCCATGAAATCAGAACTAGTATCCATATCCAGCCAGCACAACAAAAAACCAAAAGAAAATTATCTAGAAAATAGAAAATGCCACCTGAAGACACGAAATTGCAAAACCAACCTTATAGAACCCTTCAGAGTCCTCTGAAATAGTGCCAGACGGAAGATTGCCGCCTGAAGATGGCTCACATGCCTCCACATGCCACTGCTTGCCTCTGCGATTGGGCTTCACGCGCCTCCGTACACCCGCACGTGTGATGCCACGCGCCGCCTAGTCGGGATCATCTTGACCCGATCTGTTGTTCAGGTGTACCTAGACCTTCCCTACCGATTGCGGTTCTGCTTCCACGGCATTGAACAGTACCGTTCTGGGTGTCCACCTCCATACGCTACGCCGCCACCAAACAGCAATCTTGAGGTCTGGGCTTCCACCAATAAGCGGCTTAGAGTGCCATTGGTCCCACCGTGACCTTAGTCATGCATAAAAGAAAAATAAAAAAAAGGAAAGGAGGAAGGAGAGAGAGAGTTAGGTTATTGATTGAGATAGGAGAAGGATTAGTAGAAGGCTCTGATACCATGTTAATTAAGAGAGAAATTTGTATTGCCATATCCTCAACTGAGTTAGGCAATCACTGTATATATTATAATACAGGGTACATATAGCAGAATATAATAGATGTGGAACCTATTTACTAACAGAGTACATTGATACTAAGGCTCTCGCAGTAAGTTGATATGCTTCTTATTGACTGTGACATGACTCATATCAGTCCCATCGATACTTTGTTTTAGAGTTATGATATAATTTATTTTTCATGAAGATGGCGGGGTTCTCTATTTTGGGCAGAGACATTATGATAAGTTCTCACTGAGGAGAAAATTGCTCAATCTGCACGAAGCCAGAAATTTGCAAATCAGTGAGAATGAAGAGATTCAAAATATGAGAAAGATTCAAATAACAAATTAAACAAGGATTCCTCCAACGTGAAGTCAATATCGAGCTTGCCTTTAGGAAGAATAAAAGAAAAGAGGGAGAAATAGGTCCGTAAATTAGAGGTTTGAACTACTTATCATGGTACAACTTCGTTTTCAAGGCAGACCTTTGTTTTTGAGAGTATTCTCGGATGAAAGTTTCATTTTTTTAATGTTGCAGTCAGGTACTAGCCATAATTCCACGGAGAAAAATAGAAATTGCTGAGAAAATTGTTTAAGTAGCCAAGCCATTGAATGAAACTTTGTAATTATCCATCATCACATGCACCAGAATTTTTTAAGTATTGTTGGATCCAATGTTTTTGTCATATTATGTTGGAAAATTATGTTATATATATATATATAGCTTCTTTAACATGTTCAATATCATGAAGAAGATATATGTAAAGTCACTGCTATATTAAATAGAGGCTTGTTCAGCTGTTTCAATTAATAAGCTTTAAGCATGTAAGCTTGGAAAGCAGTGTAAATAAGGCTACAAAATACTGCACCAAAGACGGCCAAACAAGAATACAGAATTTCTTTTCTTTTTTTCTATTCTACAAACAAGAATAGCATTTAGAAAGGATATTTTCAAAAAGTGTGCTTAAGTTTCACTTGCCATAAGAACTATAGGCAGCCTCTTGTCTCTAAATTTAGACAAGAGTGCTTAGTTGAAATTTAGGGATATGGAATTTTCAAAGATTGAAGAAGGGTAAAAGCAAATTTTCTGATTCTTAGATTGAGTTACGATTATCTTCCTTTGCAATTGAAAAGTTATTTTGATTATTATTCCTTGTTTCCTAAAGACTACAATTTTGAAAGGAAAACACTACTTCAATTATAGATAGTCCATGGATTTATCCAAATGTCAGATATTAGAAGTGAAGAAGATGTTGATCATGGTTATTTTATGAATTTATTTTCAAAGTGTAGAAATGGATGACTATGGTGAGATATGGAAGTGTAAAATGCATGATCTTGCCCTGCTTGTGGCAGGGGATGTGCATATTGTTGTGTGTGAAGGAAAAGAAGTAAATGTCAAAGACAAGGCGCGTCATTTCTCATTTAGTTTTGACTTAGGTAATTGAGGGACAGTGCCAACTTCCTTATCCAATGCAAACAAACTAAGAACGTTTCTTTTACGCTCTTAAGGTTCTAATATTGCAGTAGGCAAGTCCTTTTGCCACTCACTTACGTAAAATATGAAGTGTTCACATGTGTTAGATTTTAACTGCTTTGATGTCAAAGAAATCCCAAAGAGCGTTGGAAAATTAAAGCATTTGCGATGTCTTGATCTTTCATATTCAAATATCAAGATGCTGCCACAGGGTACTTCTAACCTAGTCATACTGCAGACCCTGAAACTCAATTGGTGAGAGGACCTTGAAGTATTACCCAGAGACATTAATAAATTAGTGAGCCTCAGGCATCTTGAATTGGAACAAATTAGTCGGTTGAGATTTATGCCCTTTGGGTTGGGACAGTTAACCTGTCTCCAAACACTGACAGACTTTGTAGTAGGTAAGGATGAAGGTGCGAGGATAAGTGAATTGGGTTTACTGGATAACCTGAGTGGATCACTATCAATTAGTGGCTTGGAACACGTACGGGGTAATACAAGTGAGGTTGAGTCGCAAAGTTACTTCTTGAGTACCAATATCTTCAGAAATTGGAATTATTTTGGTTGGGTTCAGATGCCAACAAGAAGAGGGATAAGTTGGAAAATAGTTGCATGTAAAGACGAGGTGGTTTTAAATGCTCTGCAAACGCATCCCTCAATTAAGGGACTGCATATAGACAGATTTTATGGCAAGAGTTTACCAGAATGGATATGGAATTTGTCATCACTACAAAGACTTTGGATATGTAATTGTCATGCCTTGGAATCCTTACCAGAGTCGATTAGCAATCTTTATGCACCAAGACACCTTGACGTCCGCGGATGCTTAAATTTGAAATCCCTACCTGAATCACTGAGGAATCTAACGTCATTGCAAAATCCTGATGTTTCATATTGCAGAAGTTTGACATCACTACCTGATGGAATGCAAAATCTCAAAAATTTAAAGGAACTCTGCACTTACGACTGTCCACCGCTAATTGAAAGATGCAAAAAGGAAAAAGGTGAGGATTGACCAAAATTTGCTCACATCCCATATGTTTATCTCGATGTGCTTATCTTAAAAACCCCAGACTCCATTGTACTTAGATTTAAAATATCAATATTATATCTTTTCTTTTTTTTTATTATTACTGTTATTATTAATTATGGTATTTTATGGTTAAAAGCACAAGACAGTGGATGCACGGAGGAAAAATAGATGTGGAGGATGTGGCTTATTAAGGTTTTACACGCGTTTAACTCATTCTTTCCTTTTTCAATCTTTTATACATACATACATATATATATATATATATATATATGTATGTACTTGTATTTTTTCCTTTTTAAGAAAAGAAATCCAAGAATTTTTTTTAACTACTGTAAAATTCACCAAGAATAGTGATATTATGACAAAATTTTAATATGATGAACTAATTAATGTTCTAATTTTGTAATGTTTTAATAAGTTTTATTTTATTTTAATTTTTTGATCCTAGCTTTGATTTGAAGATAATTTCAAAAGGTGATATTTTACAATGGAGATATTTACGTGCAAATAAATGGGGTTATTATTGTAAATTATGATGTCCCAAATTGAAGTATGGTCCCTTGTGTTGTTTAATCAATTATATGCTAAAATGCTGTACATATATAACAAGTATTGTTGCGAATAATGATGTTGTAAATATTTCACCGTTGCAATTGCATTTCCTGATTTGATTTTATTTCTTAAACTGAGATTTAATTGGCATAACTTCAAATGATAAGTTTACGGCCAATAAAATGGATATGCTTTTAATTATAAAATTGTGGAAATGTAAGTTTCTAGTTGGCAGAGCTGAGTGTTGCGAGAACTATTTGGATGAAGGATCTTGATGAGCTCCAGAAGAAACTTGATGTAGGTGGAAATGAGCAGTATATTGATGTTTTGTCATGCATTGTTATCTATTCAAATGCTTTTGTTCTATTTATTTCAGAAGTCAGACAACACAGAAGCAGAGGACCAGCAAACAAAAAGATGTCGCAGGTGTTTCATTTGTTACTGTAAAACACTGTTGAGTCATAAACGGCAGTTTCAGCTAATTCTTTAATGGACATCAGTAAAAGCCTCAATTGTTGGCATCAATCTGCTACCTTCCATAATTTTTTTTAGTTTTAGAATTTCGATTCTCTTCAAAATTTGTTCATCTGGATCATCAGGGAAACCTGTTGCAGTTGCCGAGAAAGTATTTGCACTTCTTGTATGCCACTTTCTTCCTCTTTAAATAACTAGTGCCCTTATATTGTCATGCATCAATTTGGGGTTGAGGAAAAAGTGAGTCTCTTCAAGAAATGATGCATTTAACCTGGGGATCAATTCATAAGTGACCTATTTATACGTACTTCCATTAAATGACTTCACAGATCGGGAATTTCATAGCGCTAATGTCAGTACTAAATTTTTCCTTACATGGCCCATGGAAAAAGAATAGCCCCTGGTAGCTGCTGGAAGAAAGAAAATAGACATAGCATAGGTGGACAAAACAAGTCCTCAATTATGGCAGTTCTGGCATTTCTGACAGTGATGATGATGAGAAGGAGGAGGACTTTGAATTACAAGAACAAGCTACACCAGAGACGGGGGAAAAAAAGGAAGGTAGAAATTATTTTAGTTGGGTGATCTATCCAATTTTTCATTTTGAGTTCTGTTTGATTTTTGAGCTGAGTTTGTGTAGTCCTTTCAATGTTACAAATTGACTTTGGTTGAAACTCTTTTAACAGTGTGGCTTCGAAGTTGCTGCTAATTTGAGAGCACCTTGATTGAGTTTGTTGAGATTCAATGATTTGGATGCTAATTCCAGAATCTGGCATTGTTTATGTGAAATTTTGTTAAATTAAAATTCTGTTAGTAACTTTGGTTGTGGCATTTTTATGGCATTGTTAAATGGTTTCTAGGTTTGTATGTTTTTCATTTTGTTTATACTAGTACTAAAGTGGTTTTAAACGGCCATGGAAACTGAACAGCCCGCTGTGGCCGGCAGGAATAGAGAAAATAATAAGAGGAGAGGATTGGTGCATAAAACAAGTCCTCAACAACCGCTGTTCTGGACATTTCTGATGGTGATAATGAAAAGGATGTGAACGATGATGCTGAAGACTTAGATTCACTGCCCAAAGTGCCAAGAAGCCTCGAGCAGCAACCATGAGGAGAGGTGTGGGCAACAAGCAATCTCATATATTGGGTCAGAAGTTTGTAACTGAAATGCTGAAGCCGTCAGAAAGTTCTGGGATTTCGCCAGAGAAGATGAAGTGGTTGAAGTTGCAGTGGCAAGAGCCGGACTGCAGAGCTGGTTCTGTTGGAAGTTATTTTCCATCGGATGGGCACGAAGTCGGAGCCAGTTATCACAAAATGCAAAGAGAAGAATTGGTAAGAGAGAACTTTAGATATGAAGAAACTAAGAAATTCATTGTCCTTATTCTTCACCTTACTTGTTGAATTTGTCTTCACAAGGTCAGCTTTGTGAGTTTAATTGCTACAATTAAGGGTGGAAAACATGTTGATTATTTGACCAATCAGATTCTGGATTTCTCTCATATTTCATAAGCCTTTGCGGTTTCAAAATCTGGATTGTTGGACACTCTCCTATCATGACTGATCATATTGGCTGCCTTAAACCCTTAATTAAATTATTATTATTATTATTTTGTATTTGCTAATTTTGCATCAAGCACATGCACATAACAAGGCATTTTTTGAATTGGTTTGCACAGGATCATGATGGTTTTCACATCAAAGGGTGTTGATTGGTGCAACTTTTACTGCTGACTTTTTGGCTTTGCAATATCTTGTTTGAAAAAGTTAGTTTAGATTTAAGTTTGTTTAGATTTAATTTTTGAATAAGTCAAAGTTAGCTTTAAGTTTGTTCAGATTTAGATTGAAGTTTGTTTAGATTTTATTGGCAAAGATTATGTAATTTCTGTTGGACATGGCTGTATAAATTCAAAACTTGAGAATGAACAAAGCAATTTTCATTCAGCACCCAATTTTCTACTTCTGCAATCTTTCTTTTGCGGAAACAATAAATTGGTATCAGAGCTCCTTTTGTTCTTAAGGAAACTGTATTGTGTGTGAGTGAATCTGTGAGGAACCTTCTGATAGACTAGCTCAGAAATTAGTAGAGATTAAGAAAGAATGAAGAAAGAATGAGTCTTTATTTGTAAGAAGTAGAATCCTGCCAGTAGTAGAATATACTGGACCAGATATGCATGTACACTCTCAGGTTTCTTCGAGAGACCTGACCTCTCCCCTTTTCCTTTGTCTATTCTTGATCCCCCCTTCCCTCTCCCTGGCTCTCCTCTATTTATAAGGCAGCTTGCCTCTCTTCTCTCACATTCGGTTGGGCTCCTAACAGAATGCCTAACCGAAATGTTATTATTCTGTTTCTGTTGCTTCCTCTGCCTAACCGCTGCCTTCTAATCCTATTTATCTTGTTATGATATTCTGTTATTCCTTTATTACCCTTCTATTCCTTCTAACGTAAACTTTTCTGATTGGGAGTTTACTAACAATACTCCCCCCAAAAGTTCCACCTTGTCCTCAATGCGGAAGTTTGGAAATGTGTCTTGGATGGTGGCTGCAGATTCCCAGCTGTTATCGCACTCTGGTGAGTTGAGCCACTTGATGAGAACTTCGAGCTCTCCATGAGGTCCTTCTCGGGTTTTTAAGATCTGATCAGGTAGGACTTGTAATTCCCCTTCCTCTGAGAGCATAGGAGGTAAAGGTTGGGGTGTTTTTTGATGGGGTAGGGCCTTCTTTAGAAGTGATATATGGAAGACAGGATGTATTTGACTGGTTGCTGGAAGTTGTAGATGATAGGCAACTTTTCCAATTCGATCTAGGACTTGAAAGGGGCCGTAAAACCTTGGGCTAAGTTTCTCATTTGGGCGCTTAGCTAATGATTTAAGGTGGTACGGTTGTAGCTTGAGGTAAACCCAGTGCCCCATTTGCAATTCGACCTCCCTGCGATGTTGATTAACTTGGGCTCTCATGCAATCTTGAACTTTGAGTAGGTTAGTTCGGAGTTCTGATATTGTGTTATCCCTTTCAGCAAATAGCTGATTAACTTCTTCGACTGAGGAGGGGATAGTGGTTCCTTTCAGTAGTATAGGAGGATCTCGGCCATATAGTGCCTTGAAAGGAGTCATTTTGGTTGAGCTGTTGTAGTTGGTATTAAACCAAAATTCTGCCCAACTTAGCCAGTCAGGCCACTGCTTAGGCTTTGTCCCCGTCAAGCACCGTAGATAGGTTTCTAGGCAGCGATTGACCACCTCTGTTTGGCCGTCTGTTTGGGGGTGATATGCTGTACTAAACTTAAGTTGAGTGCCTGCCAACCTAAATAGTTCCTTCCAAAATTTGCTAAGAAAGATTTGATCTCTGTCGGAGACAATTGATGTAGGAAACCCATGAAGTTTGACTATTTCTTTCAAAAATATAGAGGCAACATCCTTAGCTGTAAAAGGATGGCTGAGGGCTAAAAAATGGGCATATTTGGTGAATCTATCCACTATTACCATGATAGTGTCTTTTCTTTTTGCTCTAGGTAAGCGGGTGATGAAGTCCATTGAAATGTCAGTCCAGCTGTGTTGTGGAATAGGTAGAGGTTGTAATAATCCAGCAGGTGCCAAAGTTTCATATTTGTTTCGTTGGGATACCTCACAGGTAGAGACGTATTGTTGAACATCCTTCCTCATTCCTTCCTAATATAGTGCTGCAGTTAGGCGTTTGTAGGTTCTGAAAAACCCCGAATGACCCCCTATGGGAGAACTATGAAATTCGGCTAGTAGAGTAGGAATGTGGAGAGAGTTTTTGGGTAGTACTAGTTTTCCTTTGAAAAGAAGTCTGTTTCTTTGAAGATGATACCCAGGGTGAGAATCAACCTTGATTAGCAAATCTTTAATGATTTTATTGAGTTTCTCATCCTTGTGTACTTCTTCCATCCAACTCTCTAGTTTTGGCCATTGTAGGACTGTGATAGCTTTAAATGTCATCCTTCTAGAGAGAGCATCAGCTGCAGAGTTGTCTTTTCCTGGTTTGTATTGTATTTCAAAATCAAATCCAAGTAGTTTAGAGGCCTATTTGAAGTGTTCCTCACTCAATAAGCGTTGTTCATTGAAATATTTCAGACTTCTCTGATCTGTGTGTATGATAAAATGTGTCCCCATTAAGTAATATCGCCATTTCTGGACTGCTATCACTATAGCCATTAGCTCTCTTTCATAAATAGATTTGGTTTGAGCTTTATCTGATAATTCCTGGCTTAAGAAAGCTACTGGTCTGTTTTCTTGTAATAGGATAGCACCAATTCCCTTGCTAGAGGCGCTAGTCTCTACCACAAATGGTTTAAAGAAGTTTGGGACATTTAATACTGGAAGTGCTGTCATGGTTGTTCTCAGCTTGTCAAAAGCTTCTTGTGCTTCTTTATTCCACTTAAAGTTGTCCTTTTTTAATAGCTGAGTCAGGGGTTTGGCAATTTTTTCATAATCTTTGACAAAACGCCTATAGTACCCTGTGATTCCTAGAAATCCTCTTAACCCTTTGATATCTTTTGGAACTGGCCATAACCACATGGCTTCTATCTTCTTAGGATCAGCAGCCACTCCTTTTGCGGAAATGATATGCCCTAAGTACTCTAAGCTAGGTTAGCCGAATGCACACTTCTTTTTGTTAATGAACAGGCAATGGTCCTTGAGTGTTTGCAGAGCAGTCTTTAAATGGGACAAATGAGCTTCCTCATTAGGACTATAGACTAGAATATCATCAAAAAAGACTAAAGTAAACTTCCTCAAGTAAGGTTTCAGAATTTCATTCATCAATGATTGAAATGTAGAGGGTGCATTGGTCAAACTAAAGGGCATTACCAGAAATTCGTAATGTCCTTCATGAGTACGAAATGCTGTTTTTTCAATGTCCCCTTCTCTCACACGAATCTGATGGTATCCAGCCTTTAGATCTATTTTAGAAAAAATTGTAGCTTCTCCCAGTTCATCTAGTAGTTCATCTATGATTGGAATAGGAAATTTGTCAGGGACTGTACTCTTATTTAGGGCTCTATAATCCACACAAAATCTTCATCCACCATCCTTCTTTCTAACTAATATGATTGGAATGGAATAAGGACTAGTGCTGGGTCTAATAATGCCAGCCCTGAGCATCTCATTTACTAGCTTTTCTATCTCAGATTTCTAGTAGTGAAGGTATCTGTAGGGTCGGATGTTAGGAATAGTGGTTCCTCCCTTTAAGTATATGGCATGATCATGTGTTCTATTGGGTGGCAGACCTTGAGGTTCTTGAAATACCTCTTTGAAATCATGTAAAATGGCTTTTACTGCTGTTGGGATGGGTTGTACTTCTGTTTCAGCATTTGTCAACAACTTATATTCTAACAAAAACCCTTGTCCCTCATCTTTCAAGGTTTTTTCTAATGATTTGAAGGAGACTTGGGTTTTTGACAAGGTGGGATCTCCTTTCACTACTTGTATGTCCTCACCTATCTTGACCTTTAGTAACAATTTGCCAAAGTCAGCCCTTATTTCACCCAATCCAGCTAACCATTCTAATCCTAACACTAAATCAACCCCTTTTAGATTGAATAGGTAGAATTCTTGTTGGATTATCATGTCTTGTACTTGTAAGGTGAGGTCTTTGCATTTGCCTTGACAAATCACCTTGCGTCCATCTCCTACTTCCACTGCATAAGTGGCTGTTTTCTCCACCTTTAGTTGAAGCTCTTCCACCAACTCCTTAGATATAAAATTGTGAGAAGCTCCATAATCAATTAAAATAACTACTCTTTTCCCTTTTACTGTACCCCATAATTTCCAGGACTTCTTTGAAGTAAAGCCTACCATTGAATATAGGGAGAGTTGTAAGGCTTTATAATTACCCTCTTGCTGTTCTGGAGCTTTTTTTTCTTCTGTTCCTTCTACCTCTTCCATTTCAGGTTGTTCCTCCATGAGCATCACCTTGTACTGCTTATTCTTGCATAGATGCTCTGGCCCATATTTTTCATCACATCTAAAACATAACCCCTTTCTTATCTTTTCTTGTAATTCTGCATCTGCCCTCCTACCCTGCTTCTTGCTGTACCAGTGGGTTGATTGCTATAGCTGGTAAAGTAGGTTACCTTATCTCCTCCAGTAAATCCTATTTGAGAAGGTTCTTTGTTTCCTCTTTCATAGGAAACTGTCTTTGCTGGTAAGAATCCTTTAAATTCAGGTTTATCATAACCCCTCTTCACTATTCCTCCTTGGATTAGTGCTTGGTTCTTTTCATCAATCATTTGGGCTACATTCATCATGTCTGCCAATGAGGTTGCTAGATGTAGTTTGAGCTCTGTTTTGATCTCTTCTCTTAACCTGTTCAAGAAAATACCTTTAAGGTACTCGGGTTCTGTTCCCCTTAAAGGACCTGCATATAGTTCAAACTTCTCTTTAAATTCTTCTATGGTGTTGGTTTGTTTAAGGCCCAGCAGTAGCTCATAAGGGGTTTGCATCATGGATGGTTGGAATCGCCTGATTACAGCTGTCTTGAATCCCTCCCATGTAGGTCTTGGAGAGCTAACTTCCCACCATTGGTACCAACTGAGGGCTTTGTCTTCCAGGGCTACCAAGATTGCTTGCAGCCTATCCCTTTCATTCACCTTTTTGATCTGAAAATATCTTTCTAACTGGCTCACCCACTCATAAGCATCTTCCCCAGCAAATAACGGAATCTCTAGCCTCTTCCATCTATCGTCATTAGTTACTCCCATTCTTTTTCCTGCCTCCTCTTCTTCTGGGTCGATATTCCTTTCTCCACCAGCGTGCGCGATTGAATCTGGAGTAGGTCCCTGGTTTGATTGAGTTACTAGAGCCTCCAGCAGTTCCTCCACCCTTTTCAGCCGGGCGTCACTCAATTCCCTTCTAGCCTCCCTCGCCTCTTGTTCTCTTGCCAGATTCTGCCTCCATTCTTCGAAGGTCTTCTCCAGAGATTCCAATCTTGCTTCTATCTTTGACTGAACCATGAAAGAAGCTACAAGATTCTATCTTTTGCTCCTAAGATTGTGGGAGCTCTGATACCAGTTGATAGACTAGCTCAGAAATTAGTAGAGATTAAGAAAGAAAGAAGAAAGAATGAGTCTTTATTTGTAAGAAGTAGAATCCTGCCAGTAGTGGAATATACTGGACCAGATATGCATGTACACTCTCAAGTTTCTTCGAGAGACCTGACCTCTCCCCTTTTCCCATGTCTATTCTTGATCCCCCCTTCCCTCTCCCTGGCTTTCCTCTATTTATAAGGCAGCTTGCCTCTCTTCTCTCACATTCGGTTGGGCTCCTAACAGAATGCCTAACCGAAATGTTGTTATTCTATTTATATTGCTTCCTCTACCTAACCGTTGCCTTCTAATCCTATTTATCTTGTTATGATATTCTGTTATTCCTTTATTACCCTTCTATTCCTTCTAACGTAAACTTTTCTGATTGGGGGTTTACTAACACCTTCCACCAAAATTCAAACACTAAACCTGCAAAAATGGCTGGAAATAACTTCATGGCAGCATTTCCTGTTTTCACAGGAGAAAATTAGCAAATTTGGGCTGTCAAGATGAAAGCTCACCTGAGAGGTCTTGGTTTGTGGCGATGGGTTGAAAAGGAAAGGCAAATTCCACCTTCAGGAAACAATCCAATGCTCAATCAAATCAGGACTCATGAAGAAGAAGAACCTAAAGCGCCAAAAGCTTTTTCTTTAATTCATGCTGCTGTCTCTGAATCGATTTTCACAAGAATTATGGCTTGTGAAACAGCCAAGCAAGCTTGTGATATGCTGAAGGAATTGTATCAAGGCAATGATAGAACAAGGCAGATGCAAATGTTAAATCTCAAAAGAGAGCTTGAGATTCTAAGCTTGAAAGAAAAGGAGACCATAAAAGAGTATGCTGACAAATTGATGGACGTGGTAAACAAAATCAGGCTAACGGGAGAAGAGCTACCTAATTGTAGGATCATAGAGAAAGTTCTTGTGAGTTTGCCTGAAAGATTTGAGGCAAAAATTTCATCTCTTGAAGATCCAAGGACATTAGTCCAATAACTTTGTCAGAATTAAACAATGCTTTGCAAGCTCAAGAGCAAAGAAGAATCATGAGAAAAGAAAGGGAGATCAAAGGAGCCTTTCAAACTAGAGATAAAGAGCAAACTCAACCCAGCAATAGAAATAGGAAGCAGCCTTGGAATAAAAAGAAGAAAGATGGTGATAGTAATAAAGATGGACAAAGGAAAGGCAAGTATCAACCTTGTCAACATTGCTAGAAGACAACACATTAACATTGATGTTGCTGGTTCAGACCTAATGTTAGGTGTAATGCTTATAATCAGATGGGACATGTGGAAAAGGTTTGCAAGAACAAGTAACTAGGAGGCAACAAGCTTAAGTAGCTGATCAAGTGCAGGAGTAGCAATTATTTGTAGCTTGCAAGCAGTACTTCTAGTGAAGCTTGGCTTATTGATAGTGGTTGCACCATCATATGACTCATGACAAATCAATGTTAAATGAGCTTGATCAAACATATATTTCCAAAGTTAAAATTGGAAATGGAGACTACATTGAAGTTATAGGTAGAGGAAATGTTGCCATCCACTCTAATTCAGGTATAAAACTCATTAATGATGTTTTGTTTGTACCTGAAATTAATCAAAACTTGTTGAGTGTTGGGCAGCTCCTAGAAAATGATTTTTCTTTAATTTTCAAAAATAAGCCTTGTGTGATTTTTGATCCTACTGGAAGTGAATTATTCTCTATCAAGATGAAGCAAAAAAGCTTCTCATTAGATATGGTGCAGGCTGATTCTTGTGCATGTCTTAACTTTGTTGAACAATCTCAGCTTTGGCATAGGAGGCTAGGGCATTTTCATTACTCTAATCTTTCATTTATGGATAAGATGAAGCTAGTGAACAATCTCCCTACTATTGAAGAAGGATCTGGAGTTTGTGAAGTTTGTTAGTTGGGAAAGCAATCAAGAATGCCATTTCCATGTACAAAGTTTGGAGAGCAACAGAAAAGCTTCAACTTGTTTATATAGATGTCTGTGGTCCAATGAGAACCCAATCCTTAAATGGCAGTAGGTATTATATTGCATTTATTGATGATTTTAGCAAGATGTGTTAGGTTTATTTTTTGAGGCAGAAGTCAGATGTCCCTATGGTGTTTTGGAAGTTCAAATATTGGATTGAGAATCAAAGTAGTTTCAAAATAAAGATACTCAGGTCTGATAATGGAACTGAGAATACTTCTAATATGTTCAATAAGTTTTGTAAAGATGTAGGTATTGAACATCAGTTGACAACAACATACACCCCAGAACAAAACGGGGTGAGTGAAAGGAAAAACAGGATGATAATGGAGATGGCTAGGTGCTTGCTACTGGAGAAGAAACTACCTAAGAAGCTGTGAGCTGAAGCTGTCAATATGGCAGTCTATTTGTTCAATAGGTTGCCAACAAAGACCTTGAAGCGCAAAACTGCATTTGAAATGTGGTATGGATACAAGCCTTCTGTTCAGAATTTAAAGGTGTTTGGGTGCATATGCTACACACATGTTCCTAATGTGAAAAAGGACAAGTTGGACTAAAAAGCTGAAGTTAGCATTTTCATTGGGTATAACAACATCACCAAAGGTTATGGATTGTATCAGCCTTTAACTAATAGGTTATTGTAAGCAGAGATATCAAGTTTGATGAATATGCAACATGAAATTGGGATATGTCAAAAGTGGAGATTGGTCCTGAAGTAATTCAAGATGAAGTTGTTGATGAGTCAGTTGATGATACTCCAGTTAAAGGTACCAAATCATTAACTGAAATTTATCAAAAATGCAGTGTTGCTTTGGTTGAGCCTACAGGTTATGATGAAGCTGCAAAGATTTGAAGTGGATTGCAACAATGGAAAAGGAGTTGAGAATGATTGAAAAAAAATTAGACTTGGACACTTGTTAATAGGCCAAGTCATAAGAAGCCTATTGGTGTGAAGTGGGTGTTCAAAGTCAAGCTAAATGCTGATGGCTCCATTAATAAGCATAAAGCCAGATTGGTGGTCAAGGCCTATGCTCAATAATTTGGAGTAGACACTATCAGAATGCTTTTGGCAGTTGCAGCCCAGGAGAAGTGGAAAGTTCACTAACTTGATGTAAAGTTAGCATTCTTGAATGGCTACTTGGAGGAGGAGATCTTTATTGAGCAACCTGAAGGATTTGTGGTAAAGGGTGAAGAAGACAAAGTCTACCTACTCTATGGCTTGAAATAGGCACCAAGAGCTTGGTGCAATAGGATTGATGATCATCTACAAAAGATTGGGTTTGAAAGAAGCTTAAGTGATACAACTTTGTATGTGAAGATTTCTAGAGCTAATATTATAATTATTTCTTTATGTTAGTAAATAGGTTCCACATTTATTATATTCTGCTATATGTACCCTGTATTATAATATATATAGTGACTGCCTAATTCAGTTGAAGATATGGCAATACAAATTTCTCTCTTATTTAACATGGTATCTAGAGCCTTCTAGTAATCCTTCTCCTATCTCAATCAACAACCCAACTCTCTTTCTCTCTTCTTCCTCCTTTTCTTTTTTTTATTCTTTTATGCATGATGACTAAGGTCACGGTGGGACCAGCGGCACTCTAAGCCGCTTATTGGTGGAAGCCCAGACCTCAGGATTGCTGTTTGGTGGCGGCGTACAGCGGTGTACGGAAGTGGAGACTAGAACAGCACTGTTCAAGGCCGTGGAAGCAGAACCAAAACCAGTACGGAAGGTCTGGGTACACCGGACAACAGATCAGGCCCAGACGATCCCGACTAGGCGGCACGTGGCATCACACGCACATGTGTACGGAGGCGCGTGAAGCCCACGCGCAGAGGCAAGTGGCAGCGCGTGGAGGCATGTGAGGCATATTCAGGCGGCAATCTTCCGTCTGGCACTGTTTCGGAGGACTCTGAAGGGTTCTATAAGGTTAGTTTTGCAGTTTCGTGTCTTCAGGTGGCATTTTCTATTTTTTGGATAATTTTCTTCTATTTTTTTTTCTGTGCTGGCTGGATATGGATACTAGTTCTGATTTCATGAACAATTCTGGGGGTCCCAATAGTTCTGGAAATTCAAGGAGAGAATTTAAATCTAATTTTTCAGAATTATTACCAATTGGTGAAAAAATAACAGAGCGGAAGTTAGATATTGAAGGACAACTATATGTTACTTGGAAAAAAGTAATTGAATACTATTTTGATGAAGTTCGTATGACACATCACCTGACTCAAGAGCCACCCATAGAAGATCGTGATCAACAATGGATCATAGAAGATCGTCGGTTGTTCAGGTTGGTTTGTAGTACTTTAGCTACTGAAGTTGAAGATAACACAGCTCATTGTCATACTGTTAAGGAGTTATGGGAGTCTATTGAAGGCCTATATTCGAAAAAGGATGATCTGAATCAGGTATATAATTTGACTGTGCCCTTGTTTCAATCAGATGAGAGAGGTAAGACTATTGCTCAAATTTATATTGAGTTCAATCGTATTTATGAACAATGGAATTCTCTGCTGCCTATTACTAGTGATGTTAATGCAATGCGTTCTCAGCGACAACAACTAACTGCTTTGTGTTATTTGATGCGTTTACCTTTTGAGTTTAGCACAGCACGACAGCAGTTCTTATCTAATTCTAAGCCCCTCACCTGAAAAACAGCTTATTATCGAGTTCAAAGAGCATCCAAAGATATTTCTTCTTCCTCTCCATCCTCAAATATGAATGAGTCAATAGCATTAGTTGGCTTAGGTGCTTGTGGAGGCCGTGGTAATTCTAGAGGTGGCAGAGGAAGAGGAAGAGGGCGAGGTCATTTTAATGAAGGAGGAAGAGGAGGTGATTGGCAGAATCACTCTAGTGAAGGAAGGAGAGGAGGTGATTCGGTTGTGATTTGTCTATCATTGTCAAGAACAAGGACACATCAAGAAATTCTGTCCAAAGTTGGTAGAAAAGAATACCTAGCAATCCAGGTTTGCTCATATGGCACAAGAGTTAGAAGTCAATGGTAAATTATTATCTGATAGCGAATATGCTGAGTACTTGCAATTAAAGGCCTCTGTACAGCTGCCACCCACCCAACCTACTGCCACCATAGTTCACACAGATAATCCTACTGCATGTCTATCCCATTCCAATTCTAGATGGGTCATTGACTCTGGGGCTACTGATCATATGACGGGTCAAACAGGTATACTATCTTTTTTTACTAATTCTCATCCTTCACATGTCACTTTAGCTAATGGGTCTACTGCTTCTGTTGTTGGAAGTGGCATGGTCAATCTCACCTCTGATATCTCTTTATCCAATGTTTTGTGCCTCCCAAATTTTCCCTTTAATTTACTTTCAGTTAGCCAAATTACCCGTGCTTATAATTGTGGTGTTTTCTTCTTTCCTGGTTATTGTGTATTTCAGGATCTGTTGACGAAGAAGATTTTTGGTAGGGGATATGAATCTGGGGGATTGTACGTGCTGGATGACAAAGTTTCTCAACCAATCGTTGCTGCTGCTACCCCCACTTTACATTAATTACACTGTCGCCTTGGCCATCCTTCGTTGCTCTCTTTACGAAAATTATGTCCTAACTTAGCGTCTGTGTCTCATTTAGATTGTGAGTCTTGTCAATTTACTAAACAGCATCACCAATCTTATGTTTCTAGAGTTAATAAGCGGGTTTCATTCCCTTCTGAGTTAGTACATTCAGATATTTGGGGGTCTTGCCCAGTTATTTCAAAGTCTGGTTTTCGTTATTTTGTGTCTTTTGTGGATGATTATTCGAGAATGACTTAGCTCTATTTAATAAAAAATCGTTCAGAGTTGTTTAATGTTTTTTGTACTTTTCATGCTGAGGTTACAAATTAATTTCAGACAACTATTCGTAATTTTCGCAGTGATAATGGTAAAGAGTATTTTTCTTCATAGTTTTCAGCTTATTTGTCTTAGCATGGTATAATTCATCAGTCTTCCTGTGCTGTCACTCCACAACAAAATGGAGTAGCTAAACGAAAAAATCGACATTTGTTGGAAGTTTTTCGGGCACTTTTATTTGAAATGAAAGTTCCTAAAATTTTTTAGGCCGATGCAGTTTCTACAGCCTGTTTTCTCATCAATCGCATGCCTTCTTCTAATCTTAGTGGTCAGGTACCTTTTTCTATTCTGTTTTCTTCTAAGCCTTTTTTTCCCTATTTCCCCCTATATTTTTGGGTGCACCTGTTTTGTTCATGATCACCGTCCCCAGGTATCGAAATTGGATTCTCGGTCTTTGAAGTGTGTTTTTCTTGGCTATTCTCGTACTCAAAAAGGGTATCGATGTTTTTCTCTTGAGTTAAATCGTTATATTATTTCTTCTGATGTTTCATTTTTTGAGTCTACCCCATTCTTTGGGTCGTCTCCCTCTTCCTCTCCCTTGCCAGCACCAGATCATGTTGATGAATACTTCCTTGTCCCTCCTCCTTCACTGGACTCACAAGTTCCTCCACCACAAAATTTGGTTCGACCTCCAATTCAGTTTGTTTATTCTCATAGAGTGCAGGTACCACCAGCAGCTCCTCCGCCGGTCATGCAACTGCCATCTGATGCAGACTCGCTTTCCCATGGTTCGTCAGCTTCATCTCCTTTACTAGCTTCTTCCTCATCAGATCCTCCTCCTGTGTCTTCTGATTTGGATCTTCCGATTGCTCACCGAAAAGGTATCCGTACTTGCACTCAGAAAGGTAACCCTCACCACCCTTATTCCATCTCCACCTATGTCTCTTATTCTTCTTTACCTGCTTCTTCTCGAGCCTTCATTGCTTCTTTAGATTCTATTACTGTTCCTAAGTCCTATCTTGAAGCTCTTTCTCATAATGGGTGGCGTGCTGCTATGGAGGAAGAAATAACAGCTCTTGAAGCTAATCAGACATGGGATCCTGTGCCTTTACCTGATGGTAAACAATCCATTGGTTGTAAATGGGTATTTACAGTCAAAGTGAATCCGAATGGTTCTATTGCTCGTTTAAAAGCACGTCTAGTCGCTAAAGGTTATGCTCAGACCTATGGTGTTGATTATTCAGAGACTTTTTCCCCTGTGGCCAAGATTACCTCTGTTCGTTTACTCATCTCTCTTGCTGCTACTCATGATTGGTCTCTTCACCAATTGGATGTTAAAAATGCCTTTTTACATGGCGATTTGAATGAGGAAGTGTACATGGAGCAACCACCTGGGTTTATTGCTCAGGGGGAGTGTGGCAAGGTATTACGTTTAAAAAAATCATTATATGGGTTGAAACAGTCTCCTCGAGCTTGGTTTGGAAGATTCAGTGAAGTAGTGATAGAATTTGGAATGAAGAAATGTGATCATGACCACTCTGTGTTTTATAGACAGTCTAGCTCAGGATGTATTCTTCTGGCTGTATATGTTGATGATATTGTGATCATAGGGAGTGATAAGTTAGGGATCTCACAATTGAAAGCCTTTCTTCAGGCTAACTTCCAGACTAAGGACTTGGGAACTCTTCGGTATTTTTTAGGCATTGAAATTGCTCGAGGACGAAAAGGGATTTTCTTATCTCAAAGGAAATATGTGCTTGATCTCTTGAATGAAACAGGAATGATTGGAGCTAAACCATGTGAGAACCCTATGATTCCAAATATTAAGCTTAATCTACAAGATGGGGAATTACTTGAAAATCCTGAACAGTACAGGAGATTGGTGGGAAAATTGAACTATCTTACTATAACTAGGCCTGATATTGCCTTTCCAGTAAGTGTGGTTAGTCAGTTTATGAACTCCCCAAGGACTTCCCACTGGGATGCTCTTACACACATTTTGAAGTACTTGAAGAAAGCACCTGGTCGATGAGTCTTATATAAAAATCATGATCATTGCAGAGTGGAGGCTTTTTCTGATGCAGACTGGGCTGGATGTCCTATAGATCGGAGATCAACTTCTGGGTATTGTGTATTTGTTGGAGGAAATCTTGTGTCATGGAAAAGTAAGAAGCAAGCAGTTGTATCTCGTTCCAGTGCAGAATCTGAATACCGAGCTATGGCTCATGCTACATCTGAACTTGTATGGATCAATTATCTTCTTCAGCAACTTGGCATCAAGACTCATGGGATTATGCAATTATGGTGTGACAATCAAGCTGCTACTCACATTGCCTCAAATCCAGTTTTTCATGAACGAACTAAATATGTAGAAGTTGACTGTCATTTTATTCGACAGAAGTTACAAGAAGGAATTATTAGTCTTAAACATATTAGAACAGGGGAACAATTAGCTGATTTATTTACTAAAGCTCTTCCGGGAAAATGGGTTGATGAAATTTGTAACAAGCTGGGCATGATTGACATTTATAGCCCAGCTTAAGGGGGAGTGTTAGTAAATAGGTTCCACATCTATTATATTCTGCTATATGTACTCTATATTATAATATATATAGTGACTGCCTAACTCAATTGAGGATATGGCAATACAAATTCTTCTCTTATTTAACACTATTTTACCACAGAAGTTCTTGAGTATATTACTTATGAAAACACTTTCTCTCCTCGAGGTGGATTGAGCTGACTTTAGTTCCAATATGACTATTAGTTTGATTGCTTTCTGCTTTGTAGATGTCATCATATAATTTATTTTCCAGGATTTCAGGCAGAATGGCGATGATGCCATTGTAGACATAGAAGTCAGTTTGAAGCTAGAAAAATTATCAATGGCCATGGAAAAGGGTGTGATGAAGAAATTTAAATGGATTTGTAGCATTAGCATGACCAATATTCCCATTTTTGAGTCCGGGGAAGATCAAGAAATATGACAAGCCAGAACAAAGTATAATTTACATTATATGGAATTTCAAGAATTATTTTCATTATATTTTTATGCATTTTAAATTTCCCTTTATATCATGACACAGAGTTCTGAAGGAGTTCTTTCCACTTAATACTGGAGTACTAGGGGGGAAGAAAGGTGTGCATATTATGATAATGAAAATAGGGCTTTATTATTATGTTTATTTTCAGGAATTTATTGGGGTAAAACTTGAAAGCAATTTGACTGTGGATGCAGAAACATAAGTTGGAAAATCTTGAACGACTTCTGTTGGTGTTGGGAGATAAGGTCAAGTTTATATAAGGAGTTTCCAATTGAGAGACTGTAGTGAGAGCTATAGTAGAAACTTTCCCTCCCTTTCCAAAGAACAGTAAATCTGGGGAACTCCAAGTTGCAGGGGTAGATGACAATGAGAAGCAATGAGGAAAATGAGAAACTGAGCAGGGTTCTGCTTCTTCAAACTCTCCTGGAACTGATGAAGTGGTTGAAGTTGCATGGGCAAAAAAGGGACTGCAGAGGCCTAATCGCAGGCAAACAAGATAAGTGGTGAGTGAGAGGTGAAGAAGATGATGATTTGGATGCTAATATTTTGAGTCTGACTTTGAAAATATGAATACTAGGCTAGTCCTTGCATGACTTGTAGAAATTTGATTGTTAGTACTTATATTTTGATCTGTGTCTCACGGATTTTACTCGTTAATTGCCTTCTATCACTGCTTATGCAGAATATATGAATTGTGGAATTGAATCTCAGACATTTTCCCTTTACAAAAGGTGAAAATTAGGTGTAAATTGAGATTTCTTGCTTTGTTGAATGATAATGCACTTGGAAAGGAAAGAATTAGGCAAAAGTTCATATGCATATTAACAGGAAAATAGTATTAGTAGGCTTTGTAGGATGAAAATTGGAAAGCACTTTTCCTTTTACAGTGCTAATTTCAAACACTATTACTTTAGATATTCTTCTTCAACTTTCCCATTCTTTGCATTGCAGTCATTTAGCCTCTCATATTCTTGCTAGCAAAAACAATTGTTTACATATTCAACACAACTTCCCATTCTTTCCCATTCTTGCTAGCTTCAATTTTGAAAAACCTTCACAGAGCCATAACTCTCTGCATAAACCCTACTTCAGCTAACAAACCATCCTTTTCATGAAACTTTGAACAGGAATTTGTTTTTGTAAAAATTGTTATTAGATTCAATGTGATCAACTTAATCATGCATTTTCTGTCATTATACAACAACTTTATATATATATATATATATATATAATATGATCCAAGTGTATTTTAAGCCCTCTATTCAGCTGCCTTTTTGGGACTATATAAACTTGTCCAGCAGTTTCAATTTGTCAGGTTTGAGCATTTTAAGCTTGGAAACCAGTGTATGTAAGGCTATATAGAACACTGACACCAAACACTGCCAAAAACAAGTACTGTGCTTAGGTTTCGATTGATTCAGGGTTAGTCCAAGTATTACTCCACGTATAATCGCTCTTTCATAAGTATCATTGTCAGGTTTTGCAAACATTGTCAATTCTCTTTCAACTTTTTTTTTTAATAAGATACTTGCATAATTGAGAAATTCCAAAAAAAAAATAAAAAAATACATGGATAAAAAATGAAAATCATAATGTGATAAGATTATAAGAACTTCTCTTTGTATTTCAAATAAACTTATTATCTACTTGAATTAATTCATCCTTCTATACGAATAAGATGCTCTGCTTCAAGAGAAAGGGTACCTTTTGTTCAATAAATCCAGTGTTTTAAAGCCTAGATTGAACCGGACGGTTCAACCGAAAACTGGATCTTAATCCTGTCCGGTTGATGGTATGAATGTAGAAGTGTGGTTGAACTGGTTTGAACCAGCTTGAACTAATATTTTTCTGAACTGGTATGAGCCGGTCTAGGTCGATCTGTGATAGTGCATTCAATAAAAATGTTAGAAGTGGCACTGACAGGTCTCAAGCACATGACTTTTCACTAAAGGCATGCAACCTTACCACTGGCACTAACATTCCTTTTGCAATATATATGGTTTTCATTATATATAATGCATAATATCTTATGTTTTTCAAATATTATCTTATTTAAATTTTTTTATAAATTATATATATTAAATATTTATATTTTATGTTATATATAATTAAATCATTATTATTTTGTAAATGTTTAATTTAAAATTTTTCATTAAATTTAAATGAAGTATAATTTTAATATTATAAAATAATTTTAAAATTGTGTTTAATGATTATAATTATAGTAAGATTAATATTTATTTTGTTGTATTTCAAAACTATACTTGTAAAATTTAAATGAATTTAATTTTTTTATATGTATATATAATATATATCATCTATATATAAAAATATTTATTAATTAGGTTAACTATTCAATTCAATCAATTAAACCGGTACGATCTTAATCCGTTCATCTTATCGAATTAATGGCCAGGTCGAATTTAAAAATATTGAATAAATCTGAGTGAACTCACACTCGGGTTTTAACCTGGAATAAATTTGTAATTGAGAATTTATAATCAAGCTAAAACATATTCTTTGCTTCGTAATTGTTTTGGACAAGAAATGTTCTTACGTATTGCACTTGATATGAAAGGTGGAATTTTATGATTAAAGTTCTTGCTGAGTCAAAATCATATTCCTTTATTTAGAATGTTGTAATAAAGATAAAAAATATTTTTTTATTTTTCATTAGGGAATTATATGATGTATAATTTTATTTCATTCTTTTGTTTTTCTCGCTTTTTTCTTGATAAAAAGGAACAATTCATAGTTATTTATATAAGAAAAATAAAATAAAATAATGAAATTCAACACAAATAATAAACATGTAGCCTCTTGTTTCTAAATATTTTTCAAAAAAAAAAAAAGGAGTAAATCATTAGAACTTTGCGTTTTCAAACACGCGCGCACAAAAATCGGAGCCTCTTTTTTTATGTTCTATCCAAATTGATTTGTCCATTTCAAAACAGGGAAGAAAGGAACGAGTTGTCCTTATCATCTCTTCCTATATTGAAGCAAGACATGGCCCTTTGTGTTTGTGGACATAAACCACCCAGATGAGGCCTTATAAATGCCTCATTCCAAGATATACATAATACACCCACACATACTTCCTACCAATACAAATGTCACACACTTTGCTGACAATGCCTCATTTTGTCCTCCCGATATGGAAGTCATCATTGAAAAAAATCATTACTGGGATGGGCTGTTATGCATTTGAAGAGTCCAATTTCCCTTGCAATCTCAAAGATGATTTTGGGAAAATGAAGAACACAGTTTCTGCTATCAATGATGTGCTTCTGAATGCTGAAGCAATGACCAGCAATTTCCATCAAATCAGCAGCTTGCTCGTGAAGCTGGGGGATGTTTGTTATGATGCAGATGATTTGTTGGATGAGTTCTCTTTTGAAGCTCTGAGGAGGGAGATGATGACAAAAAACCATATGGCAAAGAATGTACGAATCTTGTTCTCCAAATCTAACCAAGTATTATTTAGTCTTAAAATGGACTACAAAACGAAAAAAATTGGAAAGAGAATAGATGAGATTTCTGATGATAAGAATAAATTCTAATTGCAACGTAATTCCTCTCCAATGATTCCTTTTGAAATTAAGGAACGGAGAAAAACTCACTCTTTTGTGAGAGAATTTGATGTTATTGAATGGGAGGTGGAAAAGAAAGATATAAGATATTTACTAGATTCTGTTGTGAAAGATGTTGTTTCAGTGATTCCAATTGTTGGAAATGAAGGTCTAGGCAAAACTGCATTTGCCCAACTTGTGTATAATAATAAGTCTATCTCAGACAATTTTGAACTAAACATGTGGATTTGTGTGTTCGATGAATTTAGTGCAAAACATATAGCTCAAAAAATGTTGCGCCACCTAACAAATGTTGATCAAATTGAGCAAGTGAAGCAACGACTTAGAAATGAAATCAAGGACAAGAGATACTTGTCCTTGATGATGTACGGAACGAGGATCTTCAGTTGTGGCTTAAATTAAAAAGACTGTTAATGGAAGGAGCAAAGGGAAGCATGATAATCACGACCACACGATATACAAATGTGGCAAATATAATGGGCACCCTTCCACCCATTCTATCAAAAGGTTTAGATGATGAAAGATCATGGAAGCTATTTTATCAAATGGCTTTCAAAAATGGAGAAGAGCTAGATAACTTGAAAATGATAGCAATAGGAAAGAATGTAGTCAAAATGTGTGCTGGGGTTCCACTTGCCATAGCAACCATTGCCAACCTTTTGTCTACAAATTTAACCAAGAGTGCGTGGTTGGGAATTAGGGATATGGAACTCTCAAAGATAGAAGAAGGGCGAAAACAATTTTTTTCTATTCTTAAATTGAGTTATGATATTCTTCTCTTGCAATTAAAAAGTTTTTTTTTTATTGTTCAAGATTTCTTAAGGATTTCACTTTTGAAAGGCGAACTCTAATTCAATTATTGGTAGCCAAAGGATCTATCAACAATTAAATAAAATTAGAAGTGAAGAAGATGTCACAATTATTTTATGAGTTTACTTTCAAGGTCGTTCTTCCAAGATGTGGAAATGGATGACCATGGTGATATATTGAAGTGTAAAATGCATGTCCTTATGCATGATCTTGCTTTGTTGTGGCCAGGGATGAGCGTATTGTTGTAAGTGAAGGAAAAGAAGTGTATACTACAAATCAAACACATCATGTGTCATTTGATTTTGAGTTAGATGATTGGAGGAAAGTCCCAGCTTCTTTGCTTAAGACAAACAGATTAAGAACATTTCTTTTGCCTATGCAAGTGTCCTTCATTACCATGGATATGTCTAATCTACATTCACTTACCTCAAACTTATATTGTTTACATGTGTCAGATCTTCATATGATGGATTTCAAAGAAATCCCAAATAGTATTGGAAAGTTAAACAGTCTGAGGTATCTTGATCTGTCATATTCATATATTGAGAGTGCTGCAAGATATTACAACCCTAGTTAATTTGCAGACTTTAAAACTCAATGGGTGTTTGTACCTTCGAGAATTGCCTACAGACATCAACAAAATGGTCAGTCTGAGGTATCTTGATCTGTCATATTCATATATTGAGAGGTTGCTTCGAGCTATTATGTTTGTTAATTTGCAGACCCTAAAACTCAATGGGTGTTTGTACCTTCAAGAATTGCCTACAGACAACAACAAAATGTTCAGTCTTAGGCACCTTGAATTGGTAGGTACTGATAGTTTGAGTTGTACGCCTGCATTGGGACAATTAACTTGTCTCCAAACACTAACACGATTTGTATTATGTAATGATCACCTTACAAGAAGAATTAGTGCATTGCATTTTCTAAATAACCTGATAGGATCATTAATAATTGATGGCTTGGAACACTTGCGGGGAAATTATACATGTGAGCTTGAGTCTGCAAAGTTACTTCTTGAGAAGCAATATCCTCAGCAACAACAACAACAACAACCTTATCTCACTAAGTGAGGTCAGCTAAGCAATATCCTCAGCAATTGAAATTATATTGGTTGGTTTTTTACATGGACAAAGATTAGCTGAAAGAAGTTGCATATAAAGATGAGATGGTTTTAGAAGCCCTGGAGCCGCATCCCTCAATTGAATTACTGGATATATACGAGTTTTGTGGTAAGATGCTACCAGACTGGATAGGGAATTTCTCATTACTACTAAGTTTTGAGATAAGTTCTTACCATTACTTGGAATGGCTACCAGAGTCGATAAGTAATCTGTTCAGACTGCAATACCTTTTCATCAGAGGATGCTCATATTTGAAATCCCTACCTGAATCAATAGGAATTTTAAAGCTTTATCGTGAATGCAGAGTCTAAAAAATTTAAAGTGACTCAGCATAGACAATTGTCCAGAGTTAGCTGAAAGATGCAAAAAGGAAGAGGGTTAGGATTGGCCAAAAATTGCTCATACCCCAGACGTTTATAGTAATCTTTGGCCGGTGTCCTCTTGAATTCAAAGTCAATACTCCATAGTATAAGGCATTTAATTCAAAATATCAATATTATTTCCCTTCTTATATTATTATAATCATCATTACTATTAATTATCATTATAAGCATAAGATAAGATATGACAATAGCGAGAATGGATGAGGAGATGGCTCTGTTTCGTTCTTCATTAGTCCATTCTTTCCTTTCTTGAATATGTTTTGCGTATGTTCAGTTTTTTATTTTTTAATAAAAGAAATTGAAGAAGCATATTTTAACCACTATAAAATTAAATCTAGACTTTGTGATATTGCAGCAAAGTTTTGAAGTGACCAAATAATTGATTTTTTATTTTGTAATTGCATCAATAATAATTGTTATTTTTCTAAGTCTTGCAGTTATTGGTGAAGTTACTCTCTGTGTTGCTGCTTCAAGACCACTTACAAGGTATAATTGTACTAAGAAAATATTTCTATGTAAATAAGTGAGATTGTTGTTGTAAATTATGATTTCAAGTTCAGTTATAATCTGTTGTGTTATTTAGCTTAGTACTGTATGATTAATTATGTGTTCAAATCTTGTACATATATAACTAGTATTGTTGTATATGATACAATGTTGCTGGAAATGTTTCTGATGGTGCTTTTGTTTTGAATCTGTTTGAAGCTAATTTCTGCTGGGCATAACTGTAAAGATATGCTCTAATTACAACATTGTGTTCATATCATTAATAAATTAGAATCAATATCCACAAAATTTGTTCATTATACAATTCTCACTTTCCAATTATTTCTAACATGGGATAACAATGGTATGTCATTTTGTAGTTTTTGGGAATGTTTTTATATTGTTTTACAACTTTTATATAAAATATAAAAGATCTTTAAAAAAAAAAGTTTCTGATAGTGCTTTTGTTTTTGACTCTTAGTTTGAAAGGCAATTCCTCTTTGAGCATGCATTGTATATAACAACATTTTGATCATGTGATTCACATGTTAGAATCATTTTTGTGGAAATGGTTGTGTCTGAGCACTCAACTTATCTCCATGGTGAGCAGAGTCTTGCTAGTAACGATCCTGATGAGCTCATGAAGAAACCTGATGTAAGTTAAAATGAACATTTGTGTTGTGTGTATTTCCAGAACTAGATAGCATAGGAGCAGAAGAATGGCAGCAGAGAAGAAGTCAAGAAAACAAAAGACATTGCAGGGTGTTTCATTGTTGAGTCCGAAACTGAAACTTCAGCTAATTCTTCTATGGAAATCTATAAGCCTGAATTGTTGGCATTATTCTGCTACCATCCATAATGTTTTTTAAGCTCTAGAGTTCTAATACTCTTTGATATTTCTTCTATTGGATGAATTATCAAAGAAACATATTGAAGTTGCCAAGCCAAACAGTAGAGGCAGTTCTAGTGAGAAAGCTCCTACCAATTTATAACCTTAGATCATCTGGTGACCAAATTCACTGGCAACCTATTTGTGTGTACAGTCTTTAAATGACTTCTCTGTTAGGGAATTTCACAGTTCTAATATTGGCACTAACTTAATTTTTCCTTACAGGACCATGGAAACTGAACAATCCCTGCTAGCTTCTATGAGGTGAGAAAGTAGGAAGAGGACTGGTGCACAAAACAAGTCCTCAACTACCACAGTTTTGGACATTTTTGACAGTGATGATGGTGATGTAGGCTTTGAAATACCAGAGCAAGCTGCACCAGAAACAGGAAAAAAGAAGGGAGGTAGAAATTACTGTTGTATTTCTGTCTTGGAGCCATTGTCTTGAAGGCCACTTTCAAAATGATGTTTAAGCGTAAATTAGTGAGATTGTTGTTGTAAATTAAGGTCTTTTAGGCGTCAATTATAGTTCTTTGTGAATGGAAGCTAGTAATGTCACCGTTTCAATTTATTTACTGGTGGTGACTTGGTTTTTGAATATTAGATTTCAAGGTTATTTCTGTTTAGCCATGAGTTATATGACAGCATTTTGATCATGTAATTAACATGTTCGAATCAATGTCTACAAGATTTGGTTACGTGCCTGAGCACTCAGCTTACCCCCATGGTGAGCCTGATTCTAGCTAGAACTATGTGGACGAAGGATCTTGATGAGCTGGAGGAAAAACTTGATGTAAGCGAAAATGAGCAATATGTCAATGTTTTATCATACATTGTCATCTGTTCAAATACTCTGTTGTGTGTATTTCAGGAGCTAGACAGCAAAGAAGCAAAAATAACAACAAAAAAGAAGTGAAGCAAACAAAAAGAAGTATCGGGTGTTTTAATTTGTCACTACAAAGGAGTACCAAGAAGGCTTCCCAGAGGAATAATCCAATAGTGTTGTCTCAATAACTGAAGCTTCAGCTGATTCTTCAATGGAAATCGGTAAGCCTCAATTGTTGGCATCCCTCTGCTACCTTCCATAATCTTTTTAGCTCTAGAATTTTAATTTATTTTCTAAATTTCTTCATCTGGATTATCAGAGAAACTTGTTGAGGGAGCTAAGCCAAAAGGTAGAGGCAGTTCTAATAAGAAAGCTCCTGCCAACCCAGTATTTGCACTTCTTGTATCCCACTTTCTTCCCCTTTAAATACCTCATGCACTTACATTGTTATGTGTCTATTTTGGGGTGATGAAAAAGTGGGTCTCTTCAAGAAATGCTGCATATAACCTCAGATCTTCTAGTGATCAATTCACAGGTGACCTATTTATAGGCACATCCATTAAATGACTTAACGGTTACAAAATTTTTCCCAGCACAGCCATGGAAACTGAGCAGCCCCTGGTAGTTGCTGGGAAGAGAGAAAATAGACAGAGCACTGGTGTACAAAACAAGACCTCAACTCCTGCAGTTCTGGCATTTCTGATAGTGATGATGATGAGAAGGAAAAGGACTTTGAATCACAAGAACAAGCTGCACAAGAGACAAGAAAAGAAGGAAGGAAGAAATTATTTTAGCTGGGCAATCTATTCAATTTTTCAATTTGATTCCTGTTTGATTTTTGCACTTAGTTTTTGAGCTCATTTCAACATCATATAAATTGTGCTTGGTTGAAATTCTTTCAGCAGTATGGCTTCTCAGTGCTTGGGATGCTAATTCCAGAATATGGCATTGTCTATGTGAAAATTTGTGACGTTAAAATTCTGTTAGTAACTTAGGCTATGACATTTTCATTTATTCAGCATTTGGTTCCTTTTTTAATGCTAATTTATATTCTCAATAGAAATTTCTGGCTTTTGCAAAGTATACAATCTGGCCTTTGCTCTGTTTATTGCTAACTGAAAGAGCTGGTTTTGCTGAATGGTATTTTGCTACAATGTGGGCAAGAAGTCTGGGCCAGTCCTTACAAAACGCAAGGATAAAGAGAACTGGACCAAGGTTTTCCTTAAGCGTGACTTGTAAAAGTTTAAAATTTCCTTTCTAGAGGAAGACGTTGTTGCCTTGGTTAAAATGGATTTGGGCATTTAACTGGGCACCTTGGAAAGACGGTGAAGGTTGAGTTCAGTGGGACTTTGATAAAAACTCATTTCATGATTATGCTGATCCCTATCTTGAATCTGCTAAGAAATCTAGACCAGTACTGCTTTCAAGGCAACCTATGTGATCTATCAGATTGCAACCTATGTGATGAATAAAGTAAACTAGGAAAAGAAGGATGCCAATGTCAACTCTCACAATGAATCGTTTTTGGGTTTTTGTCAATGCTCTTATTGACAACCCTTCTTTGGATTCACAAACTGGAGAAACTCTTACGTCTCAACAGAATAATTTTGGTTCCAAATGTGATCTTCCAGAATTATTGCTCTAGGATGGTAAATCTTGCTATGTAATTCTAGCTTATTATAGTACATTTACCTGAGGAATTTTCTTATATTTCATAAACTTGCAGCTTCAAATTCTGGATGAGTGGACACTCTGCTATCATGGGCTGAATCCAAGAACAAAGATTTGAAGACATATGATGGAACAAAGAGAGTTCGTGGAATTGTAGAGCTAGATGATGCTAATGATGCAGGAGGAAAGAACTCTGATAGGTGTACATTAATACTGGGACTCATGCAATAAGTTGATATGTTTCTTTTTGATTGTCAAATGACTTATATCAATCCCATAGATGTTCTGGTTCTGAGTTATGACAATTTATTTTTCATGTAGATGGCTGGGTTCTCTATTTTGTGTAGAGACACTATGATGTCTAGGTTTAATATCACTATTCGAATCAGTGGTGAATCTCTCATCACTATTGGTGCTTAATGTTTCATATTGCTAAGGTTTGACATCACTATCTGGTGGAAAATTTAAAGGAACTCTACATAGCCGGCTGTCCTCAGTTAATTGAAAGGAGCAAAAGGGAAGAGGGTGAAGATTAGCCAAAAATTGCTCATATCCCCTCAAAACTTCAAAACCTGTGGTATTTAAGTTTAAAAAATAAGTATTACTCCTTTTTTTATTACTGTTATTATTAATTATGGTATTTTAATTTTGATTACAAGCATTAGACGAGATACACACAGGAAAAATGGATGAGTAGGATGTGGATCAGTATAGCTTTGCACCCGTTAAGCCAATTCTTACCCTTCTTGAATCTGACTTATATATGTACAGTTTCTTTTTTTTGCTTTGTTAATAAAAGAAATTGATGAAACATTTTTTAACTAGTATAAAATTCACCAAGACATTGTGATATTGAGACAAAATTTTGATGTTATGAACCAATTAATTAATGTATTAATAATTTTTATTTTCTTCAAACTTGCAGCTATTATGATGTTAGTCTCTATATTGTGGTTTGAAGATCACTTCAAAAGCTGGTATTCTACTATGAAAATGTTTATATGTAAATAAGTGGGGTTATTGTTGTAATTACGATCTCCTAAGTTGAACTATAGTCCTTTGTGTTATTTAATGTATTTAAATGTGATTAATTATATGCTAAAATCCCATATATATGTACAAGTATCATTGTAATTAATAATGTTCTAAATATTTCACCGTTTACTATTGCATTTCCTGATTTGATTTTTGTTTTCAAGTTGATTTCTAGTTGGCATAACTCTGAGTGATAATAAGTTAACGGCCAGAAAAATGGATATGCTTTTGATTACAATATTGTGGCAATCTAATTGAATGAATACATTAAAGATTTGTTAATTATAAAGCTCCAGCTGGCATAGCAAACTCTTTGCTAAAACTATGTGGATGAAGGATCTTAATGAGCTGGAGAAGGAACTTGATGTTAAGTAAAAATGAGCAATATATCAATGTTTTATCATATATTGTTATCTGTTCAAATGCATTTGTTATGTGTATTTTAGAAGTCAAGCAAACAAAAAGATGTTGCAGACGTTTCATTTGTTACTACAAAAGCAGACCCAAGAAGGCTCCATGAAAGAATAATAAGAAGTCCAACACTGTTGAGTCGGAAACGGAAGCTTCAGGTAATGAGTAAGCCTGAATTGTTGGCATCAATCGGCTACCTTCCATAACTTTTTTAGCTCTAGAATTTTAGTTCTCTTCGAAATTTGTTTATTTGGATTATCAGGGAACCTGTTGAAGTTGCCAAGCCAAAAGGCAGAGGCAAAGGCAGTTCTAATAACTCATGCCAAGAAGTTATCTTGCACTTCTTCTTTCCCACTTTTCTTCCTCTTTATATACCTCATGCTCTTATATTGTATGCGTCTATTTTGGGTTGATGAAAAAGTGAGCCTCTTCAAGAAATGCTGCATGTAACCTCGGATCATCCGGTGATCGATTCACAGGTGACTTATTCATATGCACATCCATTAAATGACTTCATAGTGCTAATACCAACACTAAATTTTTCGTTTAAAGGTGGAATGCATTTTGATTATGTGACCTATCAGTTCACAACCTATGTGAAGAGGAAAGTAAACAAGAAAAAGAAGGATGCCAATGTCCAGGATCACAATATGAATAATCTTTTTGGGTTTCTGATAGGTGTACAGTGACACTGAGAGAAGGGGATTCTGCCAAGGCTCTGACAGTAAATTGAAATGTTTTATATTGATTGTCATATGACTTATCAGTCCCACAGATGTTCTGTTTTTGAGTTGTGGTATGATTTATTTTTCATAAAGATGGGAGGCTCTTTGTTGTGGGTAGAGAACATTACGGTGTGTTTCCACTGAGTGGCAAATTGCTTTATGTGTGGGAAGCCAGCAATAGGCAAATCAATAAGATTGGAGAGATTCAAAATATTAAGAAGATTCTTGGGCTGCAACAAAACATTGACTACACCAATGTCGAGTCTTTGAGATATGTCATTTGATTATTATGGTTGATCAGGTTGGCTGCCTAAGCCTTTATTAAATCTTATTCTAGTTTTCTGGCTGTATTTGCTGCTTATTACATCAAGGACAAACACATAATATGGCATTTTTTAATTACCGAGATAATAAAGGATTTAATTGTTATGGTCTGCACAGGGTCAAGGGCTATTAACTTCATGCATTCTTTCTGGCCTTCCTTGTTAAAATTTCTTCTTTCTTGGTTGAATTTTCTTTTCTGATTATAAAGGTGTTTAAGCTTTGTCAGTTCTCTCATAAATCAAGAGGGATGCTATATTTTTGAAGTTATTATAATTTTTATAATCGTAAATCATGATACCTATTCGTTTTCAACACGGACCCTAGTTTTAGAGAGTACTCTCTGGTGAAAGATTACATTTTTCTGTTGTTACAGCCTGGCACTTGTATTGTTGCCAAATATTTTGTTAAACGAAGAGCTTAGATTGTTCTCACCTCAATGGAAATCGCTAAGGCTAAATTGTTGGCATTATTCTGCTGCCTTCCAGAGTGTTTTCTTTAGCTCTAGAGTTTTGTTATTTCTCTGAGATTTCTTCTATTGGATTATCAGAGAAACCTGCGAAGTTGCCAAGCCAAATGGCAGAGGTGGTTCTAGGAAAGCTCCGGCCAAGAAGGTATTTTTATTTCTTGTATCCCATTTTCTTCCCCTTTAAATTTCTCTTGCACTTACACTGTTATTTGCCTACTTTGGGATGATGAAGTTCAGTCTCCTTGAGAACGTCTTGCTGCGTATAACCTCGGATCATCTGGTGATCAATTCACAGGTGACTCGTATGTAAAGTTGTTAAATGGCTTCTATGTTAGAGAATTTCATTGTGCCAATACTTGTATTAATTTATCCCTTACCCAGCCATGGAAACTGAATAGCCCCTGGCGGCTGCTGGAAAAGAAAGAATAGCAACAGGACTGGTGCGACTGGTGCACAAAAGATGTCCTCAACAACTTCGAATTACAAGAGCAAGCTGCTTCAGAAACAGGAAAAAGTAAGGGATACAGAAAGCCTGCTGCTCAAAATGCCAGGAAGCCTGCAGCAGCAACCAAGAAGAGAGGCGTGGGTTACAAGCAATCTTAGATATTAGGTCGGAAGTTCATAACTGATATGCTGAAGATGGCAGAAAGCTCCGGGGTTTCACTGGAGAAGAAAGTGAGGAAAATGAGGCATCTCCGTTTAACAGGAAAAGAGGTTTGGTGCTGTCCAGAGTTACTCTTGACAAAGATGAAACTGGGAGTGAGCAAATTGGCCAGGGTTCTGCTTCTTCTAACTCTCCTGGGACTGATGAAGTGGTTGAAATTGCAGCGGCAAGAGCCAGACCACAGAGGGCTAATCGCAAACAAACAAAATATGCGGTGAGTGAAAGTGAAGAAGAAGACAAAGATTCTGACGCTAACATTACTGAAGATTCTGACTTTGAAGAAGATGAAGACTAGCTCAGTCCTTGAATGACTTGTAAACTTGATTGTAAGAACCTTGATCTGTGACTTGCAGATCGTATGAAATGTGAAATCCTTGAATGACTTTGCAGATTGTATAATTATGATTGGTTGCTTTGTTTGATGAAATGACATTTGGTCGAAAAAAAATTGGGATCATTAGGGGGTATTTCTTAATAATTATTAACATCTTGTTTATGCAAAATTAGGTGTAAAAACCTATTTGTTTTGCTGAAAACATTTCTGCAGAAACCATTCTTCTGCACAATTACCCATTTCATGAAACTCTTATAGCCACCCATACACTGAAATTTCTTTTTGCTTCTTCTGCCTAGTTGTTCCATATATACTACCACTGTTTCCTGCATCTTATTTCACTCCTGTAAATATATAAATAAAAAGGGAGCCTGGATAAATGCATGCTTTTACATGGATAGAAATTTGAATCATATTCAATGCTCATCTGCAATTTTTTTCGTTTGGTCTTGGGCATGAGTTTTCAAAAACAAGTATGTTTATAGTATAAAATTTTTTGGCAGTAATTCATAGAGCTACCTTATTAAACTCTCATACCATTCTTATATTTTATAATTATTTATATTTATATAATTTAATTTAAAATTTTAATAACAATAATGTAACCCACATAAACTAAGTTTTTTTTTTCTATAAAAAAAAATTTAAGTATATTGCAAAAGAGATATGTTAGAGAATAAAGAGTAAGAATTGCATCCACTCATGGGACTAATCCTTTAAAAGTAGGTTATCCAATTTTGACGGATTTTACAGACTTAACTTTTTTTGTCCATATCTAAAAAACTACCAAAACATAAGAAATAAAAATATTTACAAAAAATATTATCATATTACTCATTTTGTTTCTATTTATCTATTGCTATTAACAACTTAACACATATTAATAAAATAGTTTAATTTATTTATTTTTAATGAACTTTACAAGATTATCTTTTTATGTACAAAATTTGAGATAACTAAAAATATAGAGAGAAATATAAAAGAATAAATATAAGTTGATTAATAGTATAAAATAATAAAATATTTATTAACAAAAAAGAAGGATAAATTTGAAAAAAAAATATTTAATACTTCATTAAAATTTTAAAGTAATAAATAAAAAAGAATAAAAAAATTCTTTAAAATATGATAAATAAAAAGGAACGAAAAGAATAATAAATAATAATTAAGCTACATTGTCAAATGCCTTATTGCATAATCAAATTATGCATTGCACTACTATGATAATATGAACACTTGTTTTGCACAAAGAAAGAAAAATTACCCAAATTATATCAACAGTAGAGCATGTCCTTTACTTATGATTTGCAGACAATAATACTCTTAAGTTTTATACTAAAGATTGAATTTTATGATGAAAGTTCTTAAATTTATAATTGAAATTTGAGTATGATTGCATGGGAAGGCAAATTGTGGAAAAAAATAAATAGATTTCTTCAATTTTAATTTGTGAGACCACCTTGGCATAATAGTAAGGTTGCTACTTTATAATCTAAAGGTCATGGGTTCAAAAGAAACAATCTCTCTAATTATGAGAGTAAGGCTACGTATATCTATGCTTCTTAAACTCCATTAAGTAGGAGCTTCATGCATTGGATTTGTCCTTTTTTTTTAATTTTAATTTGCGTACAATTTCATATTTTGAATTCTAATATTGTTAAGTTGGAACATATTCCTTAATTTAGAAGTTTATACTCTAGACAAGCTATATTCAAAATTTTTAACAAATAATTAATTAAAATTATATGGCACATAATTTTATATTTTTATTTATTTTTGTCTCTAAATATGATCACACAATTTATGTCAATAATTTTTTTAATGCTAAAAACAAAAATCAGAGAAATTCTGAAGTCCTAATGAAACATAATACCTATTTATTATTTTCTTGGGACTATTTTTATATGGAAAAAAATAGAAAAGATAATAACTTGCATTTTTTTTATATCAAATAAGCATATTTTCTATTTGAACTACTCTACTTTCCTCCAATAAGATGTTCTACTTTAAGAATAAGAAAACTCAATCTATATTATTTTCTTCTAGGCAAACAATATTTATTAGTTTTCACAGGAAAATTATATGACCTATGTTATTTTTTTCTTTTCCTTTCCTTTCCAGCTTTCCGTTCATGACAACAAGTAACAATTTATAGTTATTTATATATGGAAAAGAAATTGCTAAATTAAAAAAAAAATGCCATTGAAAATTTTGTGAATTGTCTTCATGTGGCTATAAGAATTTAAGGAAAAAAAAATAAAAAAGAGATGAGATTATAAAAATTTCGGTCCTTCAAAACAGGAAACAAGCACGTTGCCCGTTTTGATGCGTTTCATAGTAGGGAAGACAGGAAGACAGTCCTTTGGGCACAAAATGGACTAGAATAATTGAAAAAAATTTATTTAAATAATATTCGATATTTTTAAATATTTTACCTTTGGTTATATCTTGAATTTTTGTGCGTACGTCTATCGGATTATCCATACTTGCTATCACAAAATAAATAAAAAAAAGTATAAAAATGAGGCCTTATAAATGCCTCACTTCAAGAGTTACGCATAACAAAGCAAATGTACACACACTTTATAAGCATTGCCTCATTTATCCCTCCAATATGGAAGTCATTATTGAAAAAATCATCGCAGGATTGTGCTTTTATTCACTAGAACAGTTCAGTTTGCTCAGTAATATATCAGAGATGATTTTCGGCAAATGAAGGACACAGTTTCTTTCATCATTGTTGTACTTCCCAATGCTGAGGCAGAGACCACGGACTGCAAAATCAATGACTGGCTCGCGAAACTAAAGGATGTACTTTGTGATGCTGATGACTTGGTGGATGCGTTTTCTTTTGAAGCTGTAAGGAGGAAGGTGATGACTAGAAACGAAATAGCCAAGAAGGTACGAATCTTTTCCTCCGAATAATCCGACAGTTTTCTTCATTTATAAGATTCGAACCTGAGATTTTATTTAAGGGGATCAAGTTCGTTTCTACTTAGACCAACTATTGTTGGTTCCAACCCAGTATTCTATAGTCTTAAAAATGGGCTCAAAAACGAAAGAAATTAAGAAGAGATTATTAGATGAGATTTATGATGATATGCATAAATTTCAATTGTCACTTAATTACTCTCCCAGGATTCCTATTGAATATGAGGAATGCATCAAAAACTTATTCTTCTATGACAGAATCTGAAGTTATTGGAAGGGAGGAGAAAAAGGATTATATAATATGATATTTAATAAACTCTAACGATGTTGTTTCGATACTTCCAATTGTTAGAATTTGATGACTGACAAAACTGCACTTGCTTAATTTGTGTATAATGGTGAGTGTGTCTTAAAACATTTTGAGCTAAATATGCGGGTAAGCGTGCGTGATGACTTTAGTGTAAAGCATATAGCTCAAGAATTGTGATCACATGATTTGCAAAAGTCTATTAATGGAGGGAGCAAAGGGGAGCATGATAATTGTGATCATATGATCTGCAAAAGTAATGAGTATAATGGGAGAAAGAATTATTGTCAGAAAGAGTTATGGAGTTCCACTCAACATAAGAATTATTGGCAGCCTCATACAAAATTTAGCCACAAGTGTTTGGTTGAAAATTAGAGATATGGATCTTTCAAAGGGAGATGAATGGGAGAAACAAATCTTGTCAATTATTAAATTGAGTTATGATAATTGTTAAATAGTAATAAATGTGATTGATTTGTATTAGTTGACTATATTGTAATTACTTAGTAATTAGAATAAATAAGGAAATGTTTAGGCATAATTTTAGGGATTTTATTCTCTAGCATTAAAATGTATTAATTGTAATTTTACTATATAAAGAACCAAGGCTGAGATAATTTTCTTAAGCCATTCATTCCAACAATTTCAAGTTAGTATCAGAGCCCTCACATTGAGGGAGTCTGCTTCTGCATTCTAATTCTTTTTTTTCCCCTCTTTTTAACACAGACCTAGACCACCAAAATTTTCCCTGCACAAAAACATTTTCTGGTCTAAACACACCCAGATCTGATTGCTTCGATTCACGGGGTAGCACTTCAATTTTTCCAAAACCACCACCAGAATCAGTATCGCAGGCAAATTTCCGGCCACCGTAGCTAGCGCGTGTCATTAACGCGCCACTTCCAGACGTGCGTGGCTTCCACGTGCCACCGTCTCAAACGCGCGTGTACTACATGCGCCCCTGTAAGTTGCTCGCCTCCTCTCCCTGACTCCATCCGTGCTCTTCTTTTTGCCAACCCAATCACCATATTCCCTTTTCTTTGTCAAGTACCAGCCGTTTATAAAAAAAAATGAAGAATTAGAACAGAACCAGACAGCAAACGAGAAAGCACCAAACCAAACAGCACCCTTTCCCTACCTCTCTTTCTACCTTTCTTAATCAGTGGCTTCCTTTTCTCTTTTACCCTCTATCATGTCTACTTCTAAATTGAATAATTCTGGCAGTATCTTTTCTTTTGCATTCTCTAGTACTCCAACAATTACTTCTGCAAAATTGAATGGTTCCAACTATTCTTCATGGAGTGTTCTGTTTTATTATGGTTTAAAAGGCAAAGATAAATTATCAGCTCGTTCGATAAAATGTGTTTTTGTGGGCTACTCAAGATTACAAAAAGGGTACAGGTGTTATTCTCCAAATTTAAAGAAATATTTTATATCTGCTGATGTTACCTTTTTCGAAACTTCTTATTTCTTTTCTTCTTCTGGAGAATCTATTTCCATATCTGAGGTTTACCCCTACCAGTCCTTGATTCAATCCTTTCAAATTCACCACATGATCGATCTCTGATCACTTATCAATGACGCCCTCGTCCAAATGCACCTCAAGTAATTAATGATGATAATCCACCTGTTGACTCACTATCCGGTCCAGTGGAATCTCCTACCTCAGATCCACCTGCCGATCTTCCTATTGCCCTTCGTAAAGGTACTCGTTCCACTCGTAACCCTTATCCTATTTATAATTTTTTGAGTTATCATCGTTTATCTGCTCCCCATTTTGCCTTTGTTTCTGCGTTGTCCTCGGTTTCCATTCCTAAAACTATACAGGAAGCTCTCTCTCACCCAGGATGGCGCTAAGCGATACTTGATGAGATGGCAGCATTAGAAGTTAGTGGCACATGGGATCTGGTTTCTTTACCATTTAACAAATCTACTGTTGGATGTCGTTGGGTGTATACTGTCAAGGTTGGCCTGGATGGAAAAATAGACTGATTGAAAGCTAGATTGGTTGCTAAAGGATATACTCAAATTTTTGGCTTAGATTATGGTGATACCTTTTCTCCTGTTGCTAAAATTGTATCTGTTCGCTTGTTTTTATCTCTTGCAGCCATTAATCATTGGTCTTTACATCAACTGGATATCAAAAATGCATTTTTACATGGGGACCTCGAAGAAGAAGTCTATATGAAGCAACCTCCGGGGTTTGTTGCTCAGGGGGAGCCTGGTCTTGTTTGTCGTTTGAAGAAATCTCTATATGGTCTTAAGCAATCCCCTCGAGCTTGGTTTGGGAGGTTTACTAAAGTTATTTGAGATTTTGGCATGTGTCAAAGTGAAGCAGATCATTCTATTTTTTATCACCATTCATCTACCTCTCAATCTATATATCTTATAGTTTATGTTGATAATATAGCTATTACAGGAAGTGATCAGGTTGGTATAGATCGACTCAAGCAACATATTTTCCATCATTTTCAAACAAAAGATTTAGGAAAACTTCGGTATTTTCTTGGCACTGAAGTGGCTCAATCCCGTTGTGGCATTTCTATCTCTCAACGTAAATATGCTCTTGATGTTTTAGATGAGACAGGATTTATAAACTCTAAACCTATAGATACTCCTATGGATCCAAATATTAGACTATTACCCAATCAAGGTAAACTGCTCTCAGATCCGGGAAGATATCGCAAACTTGTTAGAAAATTAAACTATCTCATAATCACTCGACCAGATATTTCATTTGCAGTGAGTGTGGTGAGTCAATTTCTCAACTCACCATGTGATATTCATTGAGATGTAGTTGTTCGAATTCTTCGCTACGTGAAAGGAAATCCAAGCAAAGGTTTGTTGTATGAGAATAAAAGGCACACACGAATTGTTAGTTACTCAGATGCTGATTGGGCAGGTTCTCCAGATGATCGTCGCTCTACTTCAGGCTATTGTGTTCTTTTTGGAGGAAATTTAATTTCTTGGAAAAGTAAGAAGCAAAGTGTAGTGGCAAGATCAAGTGTAGAAGCAGAGTATCGAGTTATGGCGTTAGCTACTTGTGAACTCGTGTGGTTAAAATAATTGTTACATGAGTTAAAACTTTATACACCTGGTCCTATGAAGCTTATATGTGACAATCAAGAAGCATTGCATATTGCTTATAATCCTGTTTTTCATGAAAGAACCAAACATATTGAAATTGACTACCACTTCGTAAGAGAGAAAATTGTTGCAAAGGAAATTATCACAAATTTTGTGAACTCGAATGACCAATTGGCCGATATGCTCACAAAGTCCCTACGAGGCCTAAGAATAAGCTACATATGTGACAAGCTTGGTGCATATGATATATATGCTCCAACTTGAGAGGGAGTGTTAAATAGTAATAAATGTGATTGATTTGTATTAGTTGACTATATTGTAATTACTTAGTAATTAGAATAAATAAGGAAATGTTTAGACATAATTTTAGAGATTTTATTCTCTAGCATTAAAATGTATTGATTGTAATTTTGCTATATAAAGAACTAAGGTTGAGATAATTTTCTTAAACCATTCATTCCAACAATTTCAAGTATAATCTTCCTTTGCAATTAGAATGTTGTTTTGCTTATTGTTCATTATTTCCTAAAAACTTCACTTCTGAAAAGCAAATATTAATTCAATTATGGATGGCTCAAGGGTTTATTAAACAGTCTAATTCAATTAGAAGTCAAGAAGATGTTGGTCATGATTACTTTATGAGTTTACTTTTAAGGTTGTTCTTAGATATGGAAATTGACTTATATGGTAAGATATGGAGGTGCAAAATGCATCACCTTATTTATGATCTTGCTCTACTTGTTGCTGGGTATGAGCATATTCTTGTAAGGGAAGGAAAAGAAGTGAATACTAGAGATAGAATACGTCATCTGTCATTTAGTTTTGAGTTATATGATTAGAGTAAAGTCCAAGCTTCTTTGCTCAAGGCAAACAAATTAAGAACATTTCTTTTGCTTTTGTCCGTTACCATTGATGCATCTAATTTCCATTCAATTACCTTAAATCTATATCGCTTTTGTGTGTTTGATTTTCATATGTTGTGGGTTAATGAAATCCTAAATAGTATTGGGAAGTTAATCAATTTGAGGTATCTTAATCAATCTAAGGTATCTTGATCTGCCATATTCAGATACTTAAAGGTTGCCGCAAGATATTACAATCCTACTTAATTTCTGGACACTAAAACTCAATTGGTGTCTGTACCTTCAAGAATTGCTACAGACATCAACAAAATGGTCAATCTTAAACATCTTGAACAACAAGTATTGATAGTTTAAGTTGTATGCCTTATAAGTTGGGACAATTAACTTGTTTTTAAACACTAACAAGATTTGTATTAAGTAACGATCATCCTACAAGAATTAGTGCATTGAGTTTTCTAAATAACATTGTCAATAATTGATGGCTTGGAACACTTGTAGGGAAATTATACAAGTGAGCTTGAGTTTGCAATGTTACTTCTTGAGAAGCAATATCTTCAGGAATTGAAATTATATTTGGTTGGTTTTGCATATGAACAAAGATTAGCTGGAAGAAGTTGCAAATAAAGATGAGATGATTTAGGAAGCCTTGCAGCCAAATTCCTTGATCAAATACTTAAATATATATGTATTAGTAGATAAGTAACATTATGTCTCACATCACTTATATTTTATGATATGTCTTCTGTATTATATTATATATAGTAACTGCCTAACTCAATTGAAGATATGGCAATACAAATTTCTCTTTAATTAACATGGTATCTAGAGCTTTCTAGCAATCATTCTTCTATCCCAATCAACAAACCAAAAGACAAAAACAACCCAACTCTCTTTTCTTCTTCCTTTCTTTTATTTTTCTTTTATGCATGACTAAGGTCACGGAAGGACTAATGGCACTCTAAGCCGCATATTGGTGAAAGTCCAGACCTAAATGTTGTTGATTGGTGGCAGTCTACGACAGTGGAGGAGATTAACAGTACTGTTCAATGACGTGGGAGCAGAACCAGCCACCGAAAGGAAGGTCTGGGTACACTGGGCAGCAAATCGGGACGAGACGATCCTAAATCGGTGGCGCGTGGCATCACACGCGCGGGTGTACGGAGGCGTGCGAAGCCCATGCACAGAGGAGGACGGAGGCACGTGGCGGCGCGTGGAGGATTAGCAGGCCACGATCTTCGGTCTGGCATTGTTTCAGAGGGTTTTGAGTTATTCTGTAAGGTTAGTTTTGCAGTTCTGTGTCTCCAAGTAGTATTTTCTACTTTTGAGATAATTTTATGGATTTCTGCTTTGCTGGCTGGATAAATTAATTCATCATGGATGCTGGTTCTCATTTGAGAAGCAAATTTAGGGGTCCTAATAGCACAAAAGAATCAAGAAATAATCGTAAATTACTATCCGATAGTGAATATGCTGAGTATTTGCAATTGAAGGATTTTTTTACTGTTGCCACCCACTCAACCCATTGTCTCAATAGTTCAAATAGGTAATCCTATTGCATGTCTCTCCAATTCGAATTCTAGATGGGTCATTGATTCTGGGCTCACTGATCATATGATAGGTCAAAAAGGTATTATGTCTTCCTTTAATACCTCTCATCCTCTTTATATTACTTTAGTCAATGGGTTTACTGCTTCTGTTATTGGAAGTGGTATGGTTAATGTCACTCCTGATATTTCTCTTTCCAATATTTTGTGTCTCCCAAATTTTTCGTTTAACTTACTTTCAGTTAGCCAAATTATTCGTACTTATAATTGTGGCGTTTTCTTCTTTCCTGATTATTGTGTGTTTCAAGATCTGTTAATGAAGAAGATTTTGGGTAGGGGATATGAATCTGGGGGATTTTACATACTGGATAGCAAAGTTACTCAACCAATTGCTACTGCTACTATCCCTACTCCACATCAGTTACATTGTCAGTTTGGTCACCTTTCATTAGTATCTTTACGAAAGTTATGCCCTAACTTAGAGTCTGTTTCTCATTTAGATTGTGAGTCTTGTCAATTCGCTAAACATCATCATCCATCATATGTTCCTAGAATTAATAAGTGAGTTTCGTCTCCATTTGAGTTAGTACACTCGGATATTTGGGAGCCTTGTCAAGTTGTTTCAAAATTTGATTTTCGTTATTTTATGTCTTTGTGGATGATTATTCAAGAATGACTTGGCTTTATTTAATGAAAAATCGTTCAAAGTTATTTGATATTTTTCGTACTTTTTATGTTGAAGTTACAAATCAGTTTCACACAACTATTCGTAATTTTCGAAGTGATAATGCTAAGGAGTATTTTTCTATATAGTTTTCAACTTATTTATCACAACATGGTATAATTCATCAATCATCCTGTGCTGTTACTTCACAACAAAATGGGGTAGCTGAATGAAAAAATCGGTATTTAATGGAAGTTTCTTGTGCCTTTTTATTTCAAATGAGAGTTCCTAAAGTTTTTTAGGTAGATTTTTACAGCTTGTTTTTTAATAAATCACATGCCTTCGTCAGTTCTTAATGGTTAGGTACCTTTTTCTACTTTGTTTCCCTCTAAATCCTTATTCCTTATTCCCCCATATATTTTTGGATGCATATGTTTCGTTCATGATAATTGTTCTTAGGTATCCAAATTGGATCCTCGGTCTTTGAAGTGTATTTTTCTTGGATATTGCTGTACTAAAAAAAGGTATAAGTATTTTTCTCCTAACTTAAATCGTTACATTGTATCTTCTGATGTTACATTTTTTGAATTTATCCCATTCTTTGGGCCTTCTCCATCTTCTTGCACCTTACTTGATTCAGAACCTATTGATGAATACTTTCTTGTATCTTTTCCTTCACAGGATCCACAAGTTTCTCCACAATGGAATTGGGTTCGACTTTCCATTAAATATGTTTATTCTAGTAAAGTGTAAGTACCATTAGCAGCTCCTCCACTAGACAAGCCACAAACATCTGATCCAGACTTAATTTCGAATGATCCGTCAGCTTCATCTCCCCTGCCGGTTTCTTCCTCATCAGATCCTCCTCCTGTATCTTTTGATTTGAATCTACCTATTGCTCATCGGAAAGGTATTCGTACTTGTAGTAAAAAAGGTACTCCTAATCACCCTTATTCCATTTTCAACTACGTGTCATATTCTTCTTTACCTACTTCTTCTCAATTATTTATTGCCTCTTTAGACACTATTATTGTTCCTAAGTCATACTTTCAAGTTCTTTCTCATGAAGGGTGGCGCGCTGCTATAGAAGAAGAAATGACAGCTCTTGAGGCAAATCAGATATGGGATCTTGTGCCTTTACCTGATGGAAAATAACCCATTGGTTGTAAATGGATATTTACTATAAAAGTAAATTCGGATGGTTCTATTGCTCGTTTGAAAGCACGTTTAGTAGTTAAGGGATATACTCAGATCTATGGTATTGATTATTCAGAGACTTTTTTCCCAGTGGCCAAAATTACTTCTGTTCGATTGCTTATCTCTTTTGCTGCTATTAATAACTAGTTTCTTCACTAGTTGGATGTTAAAAATGCTTTTTTACTTTTTTACATGGTGATTTATACGAAGAAGTGTATATAGAGCAACCACCTGGATTTGTTACTCAGAGGGAGTGTGGGAAAGTACTACATTTAAAGAAATCATTATATGGGTTGAAACAATCTCCTTGGGTTTGATTTGGAAGGTTCAGTGAAGTGGTGACAGAATTTGGAATGAAGAAAAGTGATTATGATCATTCTGTATTTTTCAGGCAATCTAATTCAGGATGTATTCTTCTAACTGTGTATGTTGACGATATTGTGATTACAGGGAGTGACAAATTGGGCATTTCACAATTGAAAGTTTTCCTTCAGGCTAAATTTTGGACTAAAGACCTAGGAACAATTCGGTATTTCTTAGGTATTAAGGTTGCTCGAGGAAGAAAGGGGATTTTCTTGTCTCAAAGAAAATATGTGCTTGACCTCTTGAAAGAAACCAGGATGATTGGTATTAAACCATGTGAAACTCATATGATTACAAATGTTAAACTTAGTCCAGAAGATAGGGAGTTACTTGAAGATCCCGAGCGGTACAGAAGATTAGTAGAAAAATTGAACTACCTTACTATAAGTAGGCCTGACATTGCCTTTCCGATAAGTGTGGTTAGTCGGTTTATAAACTCTCCAAGAACCTCTCACTAGGATGCTCTTACACACATTTTGAAGTATTTGAAAAAGGCACCTAGTTGAGGAGTTTTATTTAGAAATCATAGTCATTACAGAGTGGAAGCTTTTTTTAATGCAGATTAGGCAGGATGTCCCATAGATCGAAGATCTATTTCTTGGTATTGTGTATTTATTGAAGGAAACTGTGTCATGGAAAAGTAAGAAACAAGTAGTTGTATTTTACTCCAGTACAGAGTCTGAATATCGAGTTATGGCTCATGCTACATCTGAACTTGTATGGGTTGCTTATCTTCTTCAGCAATTTAGCATTAAGACTCATGAAGTTATGCAATTGTGGTGTGATAATTGAGCTGCTACTCATATTACTTCGAATCCAATTTTTCATGAACGAACTAAGTATGTAGAGGTTAACTGTCACTTTGTTAGATAGAAGTTACAAGAAGGGGTTATCAGTCTTAGACATATTAGAACTGGGGAACAATTAGCTGACTTATTTACTAAAGCTTTTCCAAGAAAACGGGTTGATATAATTTATGACAAGCTGGGCATGATTGATATCTATAACCCAGCTTGAGGGGGAGTGTTAGTAGATAAGTAACATTATGTCCCACATCACTTATGTTTTATGATATGTATTCTATATTATATTATATATAGTGATTGCCTAACTTAATTGAGAATATGGCAATACAAATTTCTCTTTAATTAACAATATAGATTTTTTTTGCAAGATTTTACCATATTGGATAGGGAATTTCTCATTACTACTGAGTTTTGTGATTTATTTTTGCCATTATTTGAAATGGCTACTAGAGTCAATTAGTATTTAGTCAAATCTGCAATATTTTATAATAAAAAATGCCTAGATTTAAAATCCCTACTTGAATCAATGCATGGTCTAAAAAATTTGAGGGAACTTGGTATTTGCTATTTTGCATAGTTAATTGAAAGATGTTATTAGTAGATAAGTAGTATTATGTCTCATATTACTTATATCTTATAATGTGTATTTTGTATTATATTGTATATAGCGACTACCTAACTTGATTGAGGATATGATATTAAAAATTTTTCTCTAATCAACATGATATCTAGAGCCTTTTGGATATTCTTCTCCTATCCTAATTTAAAAAAAAAAGGAGAAAAACCAACCCTCTCTATCTCTTCTTCTCCTTTTCTTTTTTTCTTTTTTTATGTGTGACTAAAGTCATAGTGGAACCAGTAGCAACCTAAGCTGCATATTGATGGAAGCTTGGATCACAGAGGTGTTGTTTGGTGGCAGTGTATGGTGGTAGAGGGGAGTGATAGAGTACTATTTGGAACCATTAAAGGAGTTTTGACCACCAAAAGGGCAATTTGGGCACATTGGACAATAAGTCACAATGAGGTGATCCAAGTGGGATGGTGTGTGACTCACACGCACGTGGTGTATAGAGGTGTGTGAGGTCCATGCACAGAGGAGTTGGGCGGCGCATGACGGTGAGTGCAGCAGTAATCTTCCATTTGGGTAATGTATCGGAGGTTAATGAATCGTTCTGTTAGGTTGGTTTTGCAATTTGGTAACTCTAGCTATGTGTTTCTATTTTTTAGGTAATTTCTTATTTTGTAATTTGCTATCTTAAAAAGTTTATTTATTATGGATGAGAATTCTGGTATGACTAGCAAGCCTGAGGCTCCTAATTGTCCAAAAATATTGAAAGGAGAAAAGCACAATTTTTTAGAGTTGTCTTTAGTTGGTGGAAAAATAATTGAGTGAAAGTTGGATGTTGAAGGGTATCAATTTGTCACTTGGAAAAGGGTAATTGATTACTACTTTGATGAAGTTTGTATATTACATCATCTTACTCAAGAACCTCCCATAGATGATCTGAATCAATAATGGGTTATAGAGGATCGATGGTTGTTCAGATTAGTGTGTAACACTTTGGCTAGTGAAGTTGAAGATAATACTATTCATTGTCATATTGTTAAGGAGTTTTGGGACTCTACTGAATCTTTCTATTCGAAAAAAGATGATTTGAACTAGATATATGATTTGATTGTATCCTTGTTCTAGCATTAAGTTGATATTTTTCTTGCTGATTTTCATATTACTCGTATCACTCCCATATGTGTTCTGTTTTAAAGTTGTTATATAATTTATTTTTCTTGAAGATGGCTGAGCTCTCTATGTGGGTAGAGACCATTGTTGTGTGTTTCCACTAAAAGGAAAGTTGCTTGATGTGCAGGAAGCTAGCAATAAGCAAATGAGTGAGAATTAAGAGATTCAAAATATTAAAGATTCTTGGACTGCAACAAAACAAGGAGTACACCAATGTCAAGTCATTGAGAGATGGTCATTTGATGATTATGGCTGATCAGGTTAGTTGCCTTAAAGCCTTTATTATATCTTGTTTTTGTTTACTGTTTGTATATTCTAGTTGCTACATATTGCATCAAACCCAAGAACATAATTTTTCATTTTTGAATTACTGAGATAAAATGGATTTAATTATTACGGTTTGCATAAGATCATGACAGTTCCCACATCAAAGGATTATTAATTAACTTAATTCATTCTTTTTGGCCTTCGTTGCTAAAATTTCCATCTTTCATAGCTGAATGTGCTACTCGGATTATTAAGGTTTGTGAGCTGCCAGTACTTTCATAAATCAAAGGAATGGCATATTTTTTGAAGTGTACTTCTTTAAAGAGATTATAAATTTCCTAGTTATTATTTTTAAATCTCACGCATTTCACTTAAATGAGACAATTATGGTTTTATTCCATGCTGAGTTCGAATCGTGGAAAGAAAGCTTGGGAAATAATGCAAATGGTTGGAAGATAAAGTACTAGATGGTTTGTTATTTGACCTTTAAGTAAAGAACTAGATTAAAGATCTGAATTTAACCCTTTTGTAGTATTTGTGTTTATTTTGAATGCATTGATTAGATTATGGTTATTTTTAGGGATTGGGTTAAAGCTCGCCACACAAGAAGGTAGAGGCTACTTCGGAAATCTTGATAAGCATAAGAAAGACTTTATTTGGGAAGATGATCACAATGACAGTGCTATTGAGTTCGCTTTTAGTTAGAAAGCAATAGAAGACAGGACGATCTGGATCTATAATTTTGAGGTTTAAACTGTTAATAATGATACCACTTTTCTTCAAAAGACCTTAGTTTTCAGAAAAAGTTGATTTGTTGAACGACTTTTGTTGGAATTAGGAAATAAGGGGCATATGACAATGAGCACGAAAGTGACACCAGAAAAGAATAGGAAAATAGTTTAGGTCAGTCATTTCTGAAGGAGTAACAGTTTGTTACTATGAGTATCCCTTATCCATGCCTATTCAATCCTTGATTATTGAGAATGTTGAGAATATCCTAGGTGAAAGAGATGAAAAGGAGAAAGGGTTTGAAATATTGAGAAAAACTTCTCCAATATCTGTGTGGATGAAGGATCTTGATGAGCTTGAGAAGAAACTTGACGTAATTGAAAAATTGGCTGAATATCAATGCTTAATGCTACATAGTAAATTGAATGATAATGCATTTGGATGGGGAAGGAATTAGGCATAAAATCTATGAGGGCTTTGTTGAATGAAAAATGGAAAGCATTTTTTCTTTTTCATGCTAATTTCAGACTATTTACTCATTCTTCTTCAACTTTCTCATTCTTTGCATTGCAGTCATTCGGCCTCTCATATTCTTCCTGGCAGAAACAATTCTGTTAACATATTCAAGGTCTTTGCAATAAGCTTCAAGTTTGAAAAACCTTCTTTACAAAGCTATAAATTTTTGCATAGACCCTGCTTCTGTAAACAAACCATCCATTTCATGAAACTTTATATTTAGCCGTCGTCGCATGCATTGGAATTTGTTTTTGTAAAAATTATAGTTAGATTCAATGTGAATAAGTTAAGCCCAATATTCAACTTACTTTTTAGGACTATATCAAATAAAGACTTGTCCAACATTTTCAATTACTCAGCTTTAAGCATTTTAAGGTTGGAAAAGTTTTAAAATTCTGACACCAAAAACTGCCAAACACAAATACTTTGCTTAGGTTTCAATTGATTCAGGGTTGGTCAAAGTATTGCTTTACATATATTCTTTCTTTGATAAAGATCATTGCCATGTTTTGCAAACATTCTCAATTCTCTTTCAAGTTAAAAAAAATATATATTTTTATATGGACAAAAAGGAAATCATAATGTGATTAGATTATAGGAACTTATAATTTTTTGTGTTTTAAATAAAATTGTTCCCTATTTGAATTAATCTCTCCTTCTCCAAGAATAAGGTACTTTACTTTAAGACAAAGGATACCTCTTGTTTTGCTCTGCTTATATTTTGAATTGCTTTGCCCTTCTCCAAGAACAAGATGCTCTACTATGCTTCAAGAAAAAAGATACTTTTTGTTCAAGAAATCTGAGTAATCCACACCCAAGTTTTGGATTTGTTATGTAATTAATTTGCGTTTCTCCATGAATAACTTGTTCCATATAACCAAGCTGGAGCATATCCTTTACTTCTGAATTGTTTCGGGCTAGAAATATCCTTGCATATTATACATGGTTCTAGAAGTGGAATTTTATGATTAAAGATATTGCGAAATTAGGACACATTCCTTAATTTATAATGTTATATTATAGATAAACTTTTTTTTTTATTTTTTCATGGAGAAATTATATGACATATAATTTTATTTCACTCTATTATTTTCCTTTCCTTTCTTGATAAGAAGAAACAACTTACAGTTAACTATATATAAGCAAAAAAAGAATGTAAAATTTATAATGCTGTTGAAATTATAATACAATTGTAAGACAATTGTTTTTATTTGGCTATACAAATTAAAATAAAAAATAGAATAACATCAAAACAGGGAAAAAGGGAATATATCATCTTTTCTCTATATTGAAGCAAGATGTAGCCATTTGTGCACATAAAGGACCCAAATAAGGCCTCATAAATGGCTTATTCCAAGATATATACATCCACACACATATCCTAACAACCAGAACAAATATTATACACTTTACTGGCATTAACTCATTTTGTCCCTCTATTATAGAAATCATCATTGAAAAAATCAACATAGGATTGGGCTCTTATGCACTTGATGAGTTCAGTTTGCTTTGCAATCTCAAAGATGATTTTTGAAAAATGAAGAACATAATTTCTACCATCAATGATGTGCTTTTGGATGTTGAAGCAAAGGCCATCGATAACCAAATTAGCAAGTCCCACCAAATTAGCAACTGGCAGGTGACGCTAAGGAATGTAGTTTATGATATAGATGATTTGTTGGATGATTTCTCTTTTGAAGCTCTAAGGAGGGAGGTGATTACTACAAATCATAAGGCAAAGAAGGTACGAATGTTCTTTTCCAAATCCAACCAAGTATTATTTAGTCTTAAAATGGGCTTCAAAATGAGAGAAATAAGGAAGAGAATGTATGAGTTTTGATGACAAGAATGAATTCTAATTGCAACCTAATTTCTCTCCAAAGAGTCCTTTTGAATATAGGGAATGGGGAGAAACTTACTCCATAAGAGAATCTGTTATTATTGGAAAGAAGGAGGAAAAGAAATATATAATAATAAATTTACAGACTCTAATGTGAAAGATGCTTTTTCAATGATTCAATAGTTGCAATTGAAGGATAGGGTAAAACCACACTTGCTCAACTTGTGTAGAATGATAAGTTTATCTCAAACAATTTAAAGCTAAACATATAGGTATGTGTATCCAATGATTTTAATGTCAAACATATAACTCAAAAAATGTTAGGCCACCAAACAAATGATGATCAAATTGAGCAAGTGCAGCAAGAACTTAGACGTAAAATCAAGGACAAGAGATACTTACTTGTCCTTGACAATGCATGGAATAAGGATTCTCTGTTGTGGCTTCAATTAAGAAGTCTACTGATGGTGGGAGCAAAGGGAAGTATGATAATTGTGACCATACAATTTGCAAATGTGGCGAAAATAATAGGCACCCCTACACCCATTCAATTAGGTGGTTTAGATGATCAATGATCATGGAAGTTGTTTTGTCAAATGGCTTTCAAAAATGAGGACTCAAATAATTTATTGTTTGGAAAGGATATTGTCAAAAAATGTGCTAGAGTTCCACTTGTGATATGAACTAGTGGCAGCCTCTTGTCTTTAAATTTATCTAAGAGTGTGTGGTTGAAATTTAGGGATATGGAACTTTCAAAGATTGAAGAAGGGGAAAAACAAATTTTCTCAATTCTTAAATTGAGTTACAATCCTTTGCAATTAAAAAGTTGATTTGCTTATTGTTCATTGTTTCCTAAAGAATATACTTTTGAAAGGAAAACATTAACTCAATTTTGGGTTGGCCAAGGATTTATTCAAAAGTCCAATATTAGAAGTCAAGAATATGTTGGTCATGATTATTTTATGAGTTTTCTTTCATGGTTCTTCCAAGGTGTGGTAACAGATAACTACAATGAAATATAGGAAGTGCAAAATGCATGACCCTATGCATGATCTTGCTTTACTTGGGGATGAGCATATTGTTGTAAGTGAAAAGAAGTGAATATTAATGACAGGGCACATCATCTATCATTTGGTTTTACTTTACATGATAGGGGAAAGGTTCCAAAACATTTCTTTTGCCTTGTCAAGACAATTATATTTCTCTAGAGAAGTCTTTTTTCCATTCACTTGCATCAAATTAAGAAGTGTTCATCTGTGTTATATTTTCAAATGGTTTGTTAGTGAGTCTGTTAGTTTCTTGTATACATATATGGGTCTGGGCCTATCTCTTGTATTCTTATATTTTATTATAAATAGACATTGCCTTCCTCAGTTGAGGATATGGCCTTACAATTTTTTCTCCTCTTCTAACATGGTATTTAGAGCCTAAACAAAACTCTAGAATCTAGACAAATCTCTAAATCAAAACAGCCTTATTTTTTTTCTCCCATCTTTTTTTTTCTTTCCTCTCTCTTATATGTGACTAGGTCACAGAAAATTTGGTAACGACTTAGAGTCGTGCATTTGGAAGGAAAATTAGAGGATCTAGTGTTTGCAGTCGCTATTGGTGTATGTATGCTTGCTGAGTATACATGAACAGTACCAAAAGATACTGTTTGGAGCATTTGACAGCCAACCGGTGGTCCGTTTTACAAACTGGGTGGATCGGAAGGGAGATCAATGTTCGGCGACTTATTCTGGGTAGCGCATGAGTGCAACGCGCTTACTGTTTGAAGGCGCGTGAGACCCACGCGCGAAAGACATTATTGGTGTGTGACGGCGTGTGTAGAGTTTTCCAGCAATGCGCTTCTGGGTGCAACCTCGTTTCTATAAATTGCACCATCCTATGTACTTGAATTGGTATTTTGATTGCTCCACTTGTGCTCTTTTGAATTTATTTAATTTTCTAGTGTTGTTGTTCAGTTAATTTCTTGATATAATGATGGAAGCACATAAAATGAATTCTAGTTTGGATGCTCAAAATAATGATTTTAAATCTCTCTTCTCTGATTTAATTCCTGCTGCTGCAAAAACTTACTTACTGATCGAAAACTTGATGATGATAGGCGTGAATACCTTGTATGGAAAAAGTTGATTGAGTATTTTTTTGAGGGTGTTGGCATATTAGATCATTTGATTAATGATCCACCCACTGATAATACAAAAACTCGATGGATTATGGAGGACCGGCGATTATTTGTCTTGATAAGTAATACTTTGGAAAAGGATGTTGAAAATAATTGTGTGCATTGCAAGACTATCAAAGACTTATGGACATTCCTTGAATCCCTTTTTGCAGGTAAAGATAATTTAAGTCTCATTTATGACTTATTTGTAGCTTTGTTTCAGCTAAATATATAAGGAAAAAGTGTATCTCAAATTTATATCGAGTGGAATAATATTTATGAACAATGGGACAGTCTTCTTCCTATTACTAAAGATGTTAAGGCAATAAGAACTCAACAAGAATAATTAGTTGCTTTATCTTTTCTCATGAATTTGCCTACTGAGCTTAGTTCTGCTCGCCAGCAAATTTTATCTAGTTCTAAGCAGTTAACTTGACAGTCTGTTTTCTCTCATGTTCTTCAAGCAGCCCGAGAGTTGCCATCAGCTTCCTCAGTTGACTCTTCTACTTTAGTTAGTTCAAGTACTCAAGGAGGCCGTAGTGGTGGTAGAAGTGGTAGAGGAAGGGGTCGTAATCAGCTTAATAGTGATATTTGTTTCTACTATAAGGAGTCATGTCATATAAAGAAAATTTGTCCTAAGCTAGTTGGAAGAAATACATCTCGATTTGCAAACACTACTTCTAGCACTCCTACATCAGAATTTGAGCACATAACTTTGACTAAGAATGAGTATAATCGTTTGCTTCAGCTCCAACTTTCACAACAGCCACTTATTCTACATCAGCCACCCTCTACTCCATCTACTGCTACTTTAATTCAGACAGGTAATCCTACTACATATCTTTTGCATTCCAAGTCTAGATGGGTAATTAATTTTGGGGCCACTGAAAATATGATACGAGACACAGGTATATTTTCTTCTTTTACATCCTTATCTTCCTCTGTCACTTTAGCTAATGGGTCCACCGCTTCTGTTATTAGGAGTGGCACAACCAATGTTACTTCTAATATTTCCTTACCTAATGTCTTGTATCTTTTTAACATGTATTTATAATTGTGGTATTTTCTTCTTTCTTGGTTATTATATTTTTTAGGATCTTTTGACAAAGAAATTTTTAGTAAAGGATACGAATCTGGTGGACTGTATGTGCTTGATGGTGACTTTCCTCAATCTGCTCCGCCTATTGCTACAGCTGCTACCATTACTCCATACCAATTACACTGCCGATTGGGACATCCCTCATTGTCATCCTTAAAAAAATTGTGTCCTCATTTAAGTTCTATTTCAAGTTTTAATTGTATGTCTTGTCAATCTACAAAACAACATCATCAAATTTATGTTCCTCGAGTCAATAAATGGGTTGCATCCCTTTTTAAGTTAGTTCATTCTGATGTTTAGACTCCTTGTCCAGTTGTGTCAAAACTTGGTTATCGTTATTTTGTTACATTTATTGATGATTATTTAAGAACTACTTGGCTTTACTTAATGAAAAATCAATCTGAGTTATTTGATATTTTTTGTACTTTTCATTCTAAAATTATGAATCACTTTCATACTTCTATAAAATATTTGCGCAGTGATAATGCTAAAGAATACTTCTCTGCCCAGTTTTCTTTGTATTTATCCAGGTATGGTATTATACATTAGTCTTCTTATGCAGTTACCCCACAACAAAATGGGATAGCTGAACAAAAAAATCATCATTTAATGGAGGTTTCATGTGCACTTCTATTTCAGATGAAAGTTCCTTAAGGTATTTTGGGTAGAAGCTGTTTCTACAGCTTGTTTTTTAATCAATAGAATGCCTTCTTCAGTTCTTAATGGTGAGGTACCATATTCTCTCTTGTTTCCTTCTCAACCATTGTTTCATTTTGCTCCACGCATCTTTAGTTCTACTTATTTTGTTCATGATTATCGATCATAACTTTCTAAATTAGATCCTCCCTCTTTAAAATGCAATTTTCTTAGGTATTCTCGCACTCAAAAGGGTTACAATCGTTATTCTCCTGATTTGAGACATTATTTTGTGACATTTGATGTTAAATTTTTTGAATCCATTCCTTTCTTTAATTCTATCACAATTACTAATTCATTACTTGAGTCTGAACCTATTGATAACTATTTCTTTGTATATATCATTGCTTCTCAAGACTCCACCCTACCACCACAGGCCCCCCTCCTATTAAATTTGTTTACTCTCGCAGGCAACAGGTCCCCACAATCCTACCACCACCATCCAGCGCTACACCCATTACTGCAAAGCCATCAGATTTGTCTCCTCCACCAATGACTTATTCCTCAGAAGATCCACCTCTTCCATTATCCGATCTTAATATTCCTATTGCCTACCGCAAAAGTACTCGTAGTTATACCTAGAAAGGTAACTATTCTACCTCTTATCCCATATCCAATTTTGTGTCATATTCTACCTTACCTGTGTCTTTCCAATCTTTTATTACTTCCCTGGATCACATTACTCTGCTTAGAATTGTTTTAGAGGCTTTTTCTCATATTGGGTAGCATGCTACTATGGATGAAGAGATGGATGCTCTTGAGAATAACAATACTTAGGAATTTGTACCCTTACCAAAAGATAAATAGCCTATTGGGTGCAAGTGGGTATACACAGTCAAGGTCAACCCCGATGGTTCCATTGCTCAATTGAAAGCTCGCTTGGTGACTAAGGGATATGCGCAAACTTATGGCATTGATTACTCTGAGACTTTTTCTCCTATTGCTAAGATTACATTTGTTCGCTTATTTCTCTCTCTGGCTGCTTCTCAGCATTGGTCTCTCTACCAACTTGATGTTAAAAATGTCTTTCTTCATGGAGATCTATATGAAGAAGTCTATATGGAGCAACCTCCTAGTTATGTTGCTCAGGAGGAGAAGAGAAAAGAAAAGTGTGTCAATTAAGGAATCTTTGTATAGTTTAAAACAATCTCCTCGTGCATGGTTCAGCAGATTTAGTGATGTTATAACAAAATTTGGCATGAAAAAGAGTAATTATGACCATTCTGTATTCTACAAACATTCTAAATTTGGGTGCATACTTCTTGCAGTTTATGTTGATGATATTATAATTACTGGTAGTGATAAGGTAGGAATTTCAAAATGAAAGAACTTCCTTCAATCTAAGTTTCAAACTAAGGATTTGGGACCACTTCGATATTTCCTCGATGTTGAGATTATCCGGAGTAAAAAGGGAATTTTTATTTCACAAAGGAAATATATTCTTGACCTTTTGAAGAAAATTGGTTTACTTAGTTCAAAACTATGGGACACCCTTATGATTCTAAGTATTAAGCTTGAGTTAGAAGAAGGAGCTATTGGAAGATCCAGAACGCTACAGAAGGTTAGTGGGCAAATTGAATTATCTTATTATCACAAGATTTAACATTGTCTTTTCAGTAAGTGTAGTAAGTCAATTTATGAATTCTCCAAGAACTTCTCATTAGGATGCAATTGTGCACATTTTAAAATATTTTAAAAAGGCACCTGGACGTGGAATATTATACCAAGATCATGGTCATTGTAAAGTTGAAGGTTTTTCTGATACTGATTGGACAGGATGTCCTATGGACAGACGATCTACCTCAAGCTATTGTGTATTTATTGGTGGAAACCTTGTATCTTAGAAGAGTAAGAAACAAGCAGTAGTACCCCATTCGAATGCAGAATTTGAGTATCGGGCCACGGCTCATGTTACTGCTGAACTTGTGTGGCTATCTTATCTTTTAAGTCAACTTGAAATTACTTCATCTGGAGTTATGCAATTATGATGCGATAATCGAGCAGCCACCCATATTGTAATAAATCCCGTGTTTCATGAACGAACTAAGTACATAGAGGTTGATTGTCATTTTATTAGGCAGAAACTTCAAAAAGGTGTTATTGATTTTAGACATATAAGAATTGGGGAATAACTAACTGATTTATTTACTAAAACTCTTTCAGAAAAATGGGTTAATGAGATTTGTAATAAGGTGGGCATGTTTGATATCTATGCTTCAGCTTGAGGGGGAGTATTAGTGAGTCTATTAGTTTCTTGTATGCATACATGGGTTTGGGCTTATCTCTTGTATCCCTATATTTTATTATAAATAGACGTTGCCTTCCTCAGTTGAGGATATGGCCTCACAATTCTTTCTCCTCTTCTAACATGGTTGATGTCACAGATATCCTAGAGATTGTTGGGAAGTTAAAGTATTTGTGATATCTTGATCTTTCACATTTGTATATCAAGATATTATTGCAAGGTATTATTAAACTACTCATGTTGCAGACTTGGAAACTTAATTGGTGTTAGTTCCTTAAAGTATTACCCAAAGGCTCAATAAATTGGTATACCTCAGGTATCTTGAAGTGTTAGGAACTAATAGTTTGGGATTTATGCCCACTGGATTGGGATAATTAACATGTCTCCAAACACTGACAAACTTTATAGTGTGTAAGGATGATGGTGCAACTATAAAGGAATTGGGTGTGCTTAAGAACCTGAGTGGATCACTATCAATATATGGCTTGGAAAATGTGCGAGATGATGCAAGTGAGGTCTGCAAAGTTACTTCTTTAGAAATAATATCTTCAGTAATTGCATTTGTATTGGTTTGGTTCTAAGGCTAACGTGAAGAGAGATGAGTTGGAAGGAGTTGCATGTAAAGATGAGATAGTTTTAAATGCTTTGCAACTGCATCCCTTAATCGAGGGACTTGATATAAATGGATTTTATGGCAAGAGTTTACCAGAATGGATAGGGAATTTGTCGTCACTACAAAGACTTTGGATATGAAATGCCATGGCTTTGAATGGCTATTAGAGTCAATAATATGTTCGGATTGCGATACCTCTCCATTAGTCGTTGCTTAGATTTGAAATCCCTTCCCAAATCAATGAGAAATCATTCATTCCAAGATCTTCATATATTGGATTGTTTAGGTTTGATATCACTATCCGAATTAATTAGGAATTTCTTATTACTATTAGGGCTTTCAGTTTCAAATTGTGAAGGTTTGACAATATTACCCGATGGAATGCAAAATCTAAAAAATTTAAAGGAACTTCACATGTTTGGTTGTCCATAGTTAATTGAAAAAAGTAGAAAGGAAGAGGGTGAGGATTAGCTAAAAATTGCTCATATCCCGTGTGTTATTATTTTAGGTATGATGTGCTCTCCTTGGATTCAAAACTCCAGACTCTATAGTATTTAAGTTTAAAATATCAATATTGTATCTCCTCTTTTTTATTATTACTATTATTATTAATTATGGTATTTTAATTATGATTACAAGCATCAAACAAGATATGCATATTAGAAAAATGGATGAGCAGGATGTGGCTCAGTATGGTTCTGTACATGGTAAATTCATTCTTTCCTTCTTGAATATGATTTACATATATCTGCAATTTTTTTTAATTTTTTCCTTTTTCAATAAAAAATGCAAGAAACATTTTTTAACTGCTATAAAATATACCAAGAAATTGTGATATTGCAACAAAATTTTGATGTGACAAATTAATTAATTTTCTAGTTTTGTAATGTATTCATAACTCTTAATTTTTTGAGTCCTACAACTATATTGAAATCAGTCTCTATGTTGCTATTTGAAAATCACTTCAAAAGATGCTATTCTACTATGAAGATGTTTATGTGTAAGTAAGTGGGTTATTATTATAAATAATGATATCTCAACTTGAACTATAGCCTTTATGCTATTTAATATTGTTAGAAGAGAAGAAAGATTTATGAGACTATTTTCTTAACTAAGGAAGGCAGTATCTATTTATAAAATATAGGGTTATAAGAGATATACCCAAATCTATTTGTCTTAGCATACAAGAAACTAATAGGCTTAATTTACTAAGACTCCCCTTTAGGTTAGAGCATAGATATCAAACATTCCTAACATGTTACAAATATTATCAATCCATTTTTCAGGAAGAACCTTAGTAAATAAAGTAGTAAGTTGTTCTCTAGTTCTTATATATTTAAGATCGATAATACTTCCTTCTGCCTAATAAAGTGACAATTAACCTCTATATGCTTGATCTATTCATGGAACATAGGGTTTATTACAAAGTGAGTAGTTGCTTGATTATCACATCATAATTGCATAATTTTAGATGAAGTAATTCCAAGTTGACTAAGAAGATAAGACAACCATACAAATTCAACATTAATATCAGTCATGGCTTGATATTTAGACTTTGTTAAACACACAATATTCATCTTTTCCAAGATACAAGATTTCCAACGATAAATACATAATAGCCTAAGGTAGACCTTATTCATAGGACACCTTGCCCAATTGGTATAAAAAATGCCTTCAATTCTACAATGATTATGATCTTGGTATAATATTTCACATTCAGGTGCCTTTTTTTTTAAATATTTTAAGATGTTCACAATTGCATCCTAATGAGAGGTTCTTGGAAAATTCATGAGTGGACTTACTACACTTCCTAAAAAAGCAATGTTGGGTCTTCTGATATTAAGATAGTTCAATTTGCCCACTAAACTTTTGTAGTATTCTAGATCTCCTAGTAATCCTCTCTATTCCAATCCAAACTTAACATTTGGGATCATAAGGGTGTCATATAGTTTTGAACTAAGCAAACTAGCTTCCTTCTAGAGGTCAAGAACATATTTCTTCTATAAAATAAAAATTCCCTTCTTGTTCCTAACAATTTCAACATTGAGGAAATACTGAAGCGATTCAAAATCCTTAGTCTAAAACTTAGACTGAAGAAAATACTTTAATTCTGAAATTCCCACTTCATTACTACCGATAATTATAATGTCATCAATGTAAATAGCAAAAAGCATGCACCCAGATTTAGAATGTTTGTAGAACATAGAATGATTGTAATCATTCTTTTTCATATCAAACTCTATTATAACATTATTAAATTTGCCAAATCATGTTTGAGGAAATTACTTTAAGCCATATAAAGACTTTCTCTATCGACACGCGTTTCGTTTCTCCCCCTAAGCAACATAATTAGGAGGTTTCTCCATATATACTTCTTCATGTAAATCTTTATAAGAAAAGCATCTTTAATATCAAGTTGGTGGAGAGGCTAGTGCTAGGAGGTAGCTAGAAAAAGAAACAAACGAACAAATGTTATCTTAGCAACAGGAGAAAAAGTCTCAAAGTAATAAATATTATAAGTTTGCACATATCCCTTAGCTCCCATTTGAGCTTTCAATTGAGCAATAGAACCATTCAGGTTGACTTTGACTGTGTATACCTACTTACACCCAATAGTCCTTTTTTCATTTGGTAAGGGCATAAGTTTCCAAATATATTAATATATGATTAATTGTATGCTAAAACCCTGTACGTATATAACAAGTATTGTTGTAAATAATAGTATTGTTGTAAATATTTTACTATTACAATTGCATTTCCAAATTTGATTTTTGTTTTCAAACTGATTTCTAGTTGGCATAACTCCAAATGATAAGTTAACAGCCAATGAAGTGGATATGCTTTTAATTACAACATTGTGCAATGTAAGAATGAAAACCTTAAAGACTTGTTAATTGTAAAATTCTCACAGCATTCCAATTATTTCATATATATTTTCAAATAAGGGTCACTCTTTCTTTTTATTTTTTTTAATGTTTTTTATATTTTTTAAAACTTTTAATAAAAGGTAAAATTAAAATATTTTAAAAAATTATGATAAAACTTTTGTCAATGTTATTATCATTTTTTATGCTTGATATACACAATCCAAACAAAATTTTTATAATATATGAAAAAGACACAGCTTAAAATATAAAGCTATACCTATTTTATAATATTAAAAAAAATCTTGCAAATTATTCTTCAAATAAGCATTAACATTTAAATAATAAAAAAATTGATCAAGTAAAGAAGTAGTAAAATTGGTCAACACTTTGTTGAAGTGGTTAATTTCTTAGCCACTGTAAAGTCTAGGTCGATGATTGGTACAAATCTTGTAATCTTTGCAACTATGCTTTGATCCTTTTGCCAAATTAATTAATTTTTTGACCTTTTGAAGGCCACTTTCAAAATGATGTTTATGTGTAAATTAGTGAAATTGTTATTGTAAATTAAGGTCTTTCAAATGTCAGCTATAGTTTTTTAGGTTTGGTTCTTTAGTAATATGTGATTAATTGTGTGCTCAAATCTTGTATGAAGTAAGCAGTGCCGTAAAAATAGATAGATTTTATTTTCAATCCATCAAGTAGGAAAAATTCAGTTCTATAATTATTAGCATCCCTTTGATTGAATGGAAGCTAGTAATGTCATCGTTCCAATTTATTCACTAATGGTGATTTTGTATAGTTATTTCTATTTAACCATGAGTTGTATGATAACATTTTGATCATGTAATTAACATATTCAAATCAATGTCTGCATGGCCAGGGAAATTAAACAGTCCTGGGTAGCTATTAGGAAGAGAGAAAACAGATAGGGCATAGGTATACAAAACAAGTCCTCAACTACCACAGTTCTGGCATTTCTGACGGTGATGACGATGAGAAGGTTGAGGACTTTGAATTACACAAACAAGCTGCACTAAAGACTGGGAAGAGAAAGGAGGTAGAAATTATTTTAGTTAGGCAATCTATTCAATTTTTCAGTTTGATTCCTATTTGATTTTTGTGTTTAGCTTGTGTACTTATTTCAACATCACGTAAATTAAGCTTGGTTGAAATTCTTTCAGCAGTATGGCTTCTCAGTGCTTTGGATGCTAATTCTAGAACCTAGCATTGTCTATGTGAAAATTTATGACATTATAATTGTGTTAGTAACTTAGGTTATGACATTTTCATTTGTTCAACATTTGGTTCTTATGTTAATGGTAATTTATATCCTCACTAGAAATTTCTGGCTTTTGCAAAGTATACAATTTGGCCTTTGCTACGCGTATTGCTAATTGAGAGTGCTGGTTTTGTTGAATGGTATTTTGCTACAGTATGGGCAAGAAGGCTGAGCCAGTCATTAAAAAATTCAAGGATAAGGAGAACTGGACTAAGGTTTTCTTTAAGCTTGACTTGTAAAAGTTTAAAATTTCCTTTCTAGAGGAAGATTTTAATGCCTTGGTTAAAAAAGATTTGTGCATTTAGCTGGGTGCCTTGGAAAGATGTTGAAGATTGAGTTCAGGGAGAGTTTGATAAGAACTCATTTCATGATTATGCTGATCTCTATCTTAAATCTGCTAAGAAATCTAGACCAATAGTGCTGCCAAGGCAATACATCTATATGAATATGAATTTCTTTTAAGGGTGGAATGCTTTTTAATTGTGTGACCTATTAGATCACAACCTATGTGATGAATATAGTAAATGAGACAAAGAAGGATGCCTATGTCAATGCCTATGCCTATGTGATGAATAGGAACAACATTTTTAGAATGTGATTTGATTCAACTCTTTGATTAAAAGTAAGGGTTTAAATTTAATTTATTATTAATATAAATTAATTTTACATTATTATTTATTTATATATTGTCATGTTAATAAAAATTATTAAAATTTTTTTATTGTAATTAAAAATTTTCAATTACTTTTTGAATGACTTATCTTATTCTCATTTATGATAATGTAAAATATTTTACACTAACAATGAATCAAATTTAAACTTTATAAATAATCACATATACAATATATGATTTTCCATATTAAAATTCCACAAAAAAAAAAAACTTAAGTATAATCAATTAACAAAATGGCAATTTCAAGTTTTTTTTAAATTAATTTATGTTGCCTTTTTATGGTTACTCTATAAAACTTGAAACTCTACTTTACGTGATGGGGTGTGATATTTTCCATTAAATTGATTGTAAAACAGCATGTATTGCAACAAGGAATATCCCATGATCAAGTATGAATTATAATGCACTCTATCACTAATTAAAGTAGGGTTAAAAAGAGTTACTCAATTTGGATGCATTTCAGAAGATACCGTTGCTTATTAAAAATTTAGAATTTAATAAATAATAATTGAATAAAAAATTAATTTTTAAATTTATAATTTTTTTGTCAAGAATTATGATGATATTTTTATCTAATTAAATAATTCTTAATTATATAATTAAGGAATCAAATTTTGGTTTGACATATTTATACAGGTTGTATTTTACAAGCATCCTTTAATTTATTTCTGCTCATGATGACTGTGCATGCATGCATCCTCTAAAGTTGAAAGGCCTGGCAATTCAAATCCATTTTATAAATCAAAATTTGGATTTTCATGGAATGCAATTTTACGCCAACCATAGACAAATTAAAGATATTATATATTAGATCATTTTACGTTAATTATATAATTAACGTGAAAAAAAAGTTACAACATCCATTTTTATTAAAAATTTAATTTTTTAAATATTTTAATTTTTGTTACATTTTACGTCAATTTTTAACAAAAAAATTAATGTGAAATATTTATATAATATTTTTTAAATCAATTTTTTGCTTTCTTACAGAAATATTTACATTAAAAAAATTGAATAAATTTAACATACAAAATGTATTTTAAATTAAAAATTTTGAAAAGCAAAAACTTTGCCCTATTCATTTAAGGTAATTTTTTTTAAAAAAATTATGTAACTTTTTTTTATGCACTATAAAATAAAAGAGGAGATGACATAAACAAAAATACTGAAATTTTATTCTAATTTAATAAAAAATTCACATAAAAATTATGTGTCAAATTTGATTATATTAAAATGAAATAATACAAATAAATAAAATATTAATAATATAAATCTCATCACATATTATCGCTATTTTATATTTTAAGTCGTACGTTAACAAATTACAATTACAAATAAATCCTGCTACCGTAACGAATGGTCCCCTTCCGCCCGCCCCTCTTTTTCTGAATCCACGTGATCTCGTATGAGAATTTTATCTTATATGATCCATAACAGTTGTGAAATGGCGGAGAAAACCCCCGAATGGATTTTGATTTTGTCAAAAGATACATTTGGTGAGCTAATTTCTGGGAATGAGTTTGTGAATCTTCTAGAGTCTTGCACATCAGAGACAAGAATCAAAATGACGATTGCAGGGTTCTGACCACATTGTAATGAATATTCAACAAAGACCATCCGTATCTTCAGTTCACCATGTTTCTAGGAATCACCGAATTTCATTTTCGGATTGTATTAAAAATAAAAAATAAAAAAGGGGTTCTTTACTTTGCCACTGACCCATATGACAGTGCTGAATGCATTGACTTTTACGACGCCTCAGAGACATATCCTTTATTTTTATTTAGTTGTTCTTTTAAGAAATTAAGATTGTATTTATTATTTTCTTTTAAATATTATCTCTACTGTTTGAGTAAATACTTAGTAATTTTATTTACTAATTGACTTTTAGCATAAGATATATTAGTAAATTATAATTTATCTATCTTAAAATTAAAAGTACTTATTATTTTTTAATTTTTATACATTAACTTTAAACACATTTTGAAAAAGAAGGAAGAAATATTGTCGGGTGATCCTTATACTATATCATAAGACGCACTAAACGAGACCTAATTTTGGATCCGTTGTTTTACGATAGCGTGAAAGATGATTTGTTTGTCTATCTAACTTTAATCCTTTGAAATAAAATTTGATAATATTGCAGGTGTGGGATCGAAAAGCATTAAGAAAAGACAAATGTTGTGGTTAATATTCATTGACTGCTAGCTTTAGACTGTTAATGAGTGGCAATTCAGTGGAGAGAGTAATGTTGGTTGAGGACAGTCAGTTGATGTCCGTGTATGAAAAAAGGGATCTGTTATCCCAAACATTAATAATGAAATATTTATTAATAAAAATAAGAATAAATTTTAAAAAAATATTTAATATTTTATTAAAATTAAAAGTAATAGATAAAAAAATGAAAAATTTCTTTAAAATAAAAACAAACGGAAAAAGTATTATTATTATTAGGAAAAGTTGTCGGCAAATAATTCAATATACTTGATCACAATCATGGAGCACCGACACTTGTTGTGGTTAACTTTCATTTAGATTGTTAGGTTTAGACTGTTAGATAGATGAGTGGCAATTCAGTGTTGTGAGTAATGTTAGTTAAGGAAAGTTAGTTGAGTTAAGGAAAGTTAGTTGATGCCTGTCTATAAAAGAAAGCAGTCTGTTATCAAAAACATCACATCATACCTGCCCAGACAATAGGAGTGCCATTGTTGCGAAAGTGCTTTCAGCGTCGAGCTCTTGTGCACTTAAAGAGTTCAAACTGCTTTACAACTTAGAAGACGATTTCCAGAAAATGAATGACACAGTCTCGGCCATCAAGGCTGCCGTTTTGGATGCTGAAGCAGAGACCACCAATAACCAAATCAGAGACTGGCTCTCAAAGCTGAACGATGTACTTTATGATGCTGATGACTTGTTGGATGAATTCTCTTTCGACGATCTAGAGAGGGAGGTGATGAGAAGCAACTACACATGGCAGATTGAAAGCCACGTTGGCTTCGGACCACGTGCAACCGCCGGTAATGGAGCAGCTTACTTTTGCTCGATTTATGATCTGCTTCTGTTGATGGCAATGGAGGTACGAGTCTTCGTCTCTCCATCCAATCAAATTTTCTTTCGTCATAAAATGGGCTCGAAAATGAAAGAAATAAATAAGAGGTTGGATAGGATTTCTCATGATAAGAAGAATCTTCAATCGACACATCCTGCCGATAAGAAGGAAGGGAGTGAAACTTACTCTTCTTTAAGAGAATCTTACTCTTATGTAAGAGAATATGATGTTATTGGAAGGGAGGATGAAAAGAAATGTATAATAGGAAATTTACTAGACCCTGCTGCAGAACATGTTGTATCAGTAATTCCAATAGTTGGATTTGGGGGGCTGGGCAAAACTACACTAGCTCAATTGGTGTATAATGATCAGTCTGTCTCCAAACATTTTGAGCTAAAGATGTGGGTATGTGTGTCTCATGACTTTAATATGAAACATATAGCCCAAAAAATGCTGGGCCGTGGAACAACTGATCATCCATTTGAGCAAGTGCAACAAGAACTTAGAAACGAAATCAGGAACAAGAGATTCTTACTTGTCCTTGATGATGTATGGAACGAGAAACTTCAGCTGTGGCCTCAGTTAAGCGGTTTACTGACGGCGGGAGGAAAGGGAAGCAAGATAATCGTGACCACACGTTCTGATGAAGTGGCAAAAATAATGGGAACAGAAATAATGGGCACCCCTCCATCCATTTTTCGCTTGAGAGGTTTGGATGGTCAAAGATCAAGGGAGTTGTTTTATCAAATGGTTTTCAAAAATGGAAAAGGGCCAGATGAGTTGGAAGCAATTGGAGACGATATTGTCAGAAAGTGTGCGGGAGTTCCACTTGCTATAAAAACTATTGGCAGCCACTTGTCAAATTTAAACCAGAGGCGTTGGTTGAAAGTTAGGGATATGAAACTTTGGATGATTGAAAATGTGGAAGAAAGGATTTTCTCAATTCTAAAACTAAGTTACGATTATCTTCCTTTGCAATTAAAAAGTTGTTTTGCTTATTGTTCATTGTTTCCTAAAGACTTTGTTTTTGAAAGGAAAACACTAATTCAATTATGGGCAGCCCAAGGATTTATTCAAAAGTCAAATACAGATGAAAGCGAAGAAGATATTGGCCATGATTATTTTATGAGTTTACTTTCAAGGTCATTCTTTCAAGATGTGGAAATGGACTTCTACGGTGATGAGATAAGGACATGCAAAATGCATGACCTTATGCATGATCTTGCTTTGCATGTGGCTGGGGATGAGCATATTGTTGTGAGTAAGGGAAAAGAAGTGAATATTAATGACAAGGCACGTCATCTATCATTTGGTTTTCACTTAAATGATCAAGGGGACGTTCCCACCTCCTTGTTGAAGCCAAACAAATTAAGAACATTTCTCTTGCCTTGTAAAGGTTATTGCGTTTCGCTGGATGAGTCCTTTTGCCAATCATTTATATCAAATATGAAGTGTTCCCGTGTGTTAAATTTTCGTTACTTTAAGGTCAAAGAAATCCCAAAGAGTGTTGGCAAGTTAAAGCATTTGCGATATCTTGATCTTTCACATTCGAATATCAAGATGTTGCCGCAGGGTATTACTAACCTTCTCATGTTGCAAACATTGAAACTCAATTGGTGTGGGGACCTTGAAGCATTACCCAGAGGCATCAATAAATTGGTGAGCCTCAGGCATCTTGAATTGGAAGGAACTAACAGTTTGAGATTTATGCCTTCTGGGTTGGGACAGTTAACCTGTCTCCAAACACTGGCAAAGTTTGTAGTAAGTAAGGATGATAGTGCAAGGATAGAGGAATTGGGTTTGCTTAATAACCTGAGCGGATCACTAACAATTCATGGCTTGGAACACGTGCGGAGTGATTCAAGTGTGGTTGAGTCTACAAAGTTACTTTCTGAGAAGCAATATCTTCAGGAATTGTATTTAAATTGGTTGGGTTCTAATGCCAATGAGTTGGAAAAAGTTGCATGTAAAGATGAGTTAGTTTTAAATGCTCTGGAACCGCATCGCTCAATCAAGGAACTGAATATAGATGGATTTTGTGGCAAGAGTTTACCAGAATGGATATGGAATTTGTCATCACTACAAAGACTTTATATATGGCATTGTGTGGGCTTGACATCCTTGCCCGAATCAATGGGGAATCTCTCCTCATTGCAACGTCTTGATATACGGCATTGTGCGGGCTTGACATCCACGCCCGAATCAATGGGGAATCTCTCCTCATTGCAACGTCTTGATATTCGGGATTGTGCGGGCTTGACATCCCTGCCCGAATCAATGGGGAATCTCTCCTCATTGCAATGTCTTGATATTCGGGATTGTGCGGGCTTGACATCCCTGCCCGAATCAATGGGGAACCTACCCAAATCAATGGGGAATCTCTCCTCATTGCAACATCTTGATATTTGGGATTGTGCGGGCTTGACATCCCTGCCCGAATCAATGGGGAATCTCTCCTCATTGCAACGTCTTGATATACGGCATTGTGCGGGCTTGACATCCCTGCCCGAATCAATGGGGAATCTCTCCTCATTGCAAGGTCTTGGTATACGGCATTGTGCGGGCTTGACATCCCTGCCCGAATCAATGGGGAATCTCTCCTCATTGCAAAGTCTTGGTATACGGTGTTGTGCGGGCTTGACATCCCTGCCCGAATCAATGGGGAATCTCTCCTCATTGCAAGGTCTTGCTATATGGGGTTGTGCGGGCTTGACATCCCTGCCCGAATCAATGGGGAATCTCTCGTCATTGCAACGTCTTAGTATATGGGATTGTGCGGGCTTGACATCCCTGCCCGAATCAATGGGGAATCTCTCCTCATTGCAAAGTCTTCTTATACGGGATTGTGCGGGCTTGACATCCCTGCCCGAATCAATGGGGAATCTCTCCTCATTGCGAAGTCTTGAAATACAGCATTGTGCAGGCTTGACATCCCTGCCCGAATCAATAAGGAATCTCCTGTCATTGTCAACGCTTGACGTTTCATATTGCAAAGGTTTGACATCGCTACCTAATAGAATACAAAATCTTGAAAATTTAAATCAACTCTCCATGCGCAACTGTCCACAGTTAATTGAAAGATGCAAGAAGCAAGAGGGTGAGGATTGGCCAAAAATTGCTCATATCCCACGTGCTAATCACTAAGGTATAATGTGCTCATCTTGAACTAAAAACTCCATACTCTATGGTTTTTAAGTTTAAAATATCAATATTATATCTCTTCTTTTTTTATTATTGCTATCATTATTAATTATGGTGTTTTAATTATGATTACAAGCAAAAGACAAGACATGCACACCAGAAAAATAGATAAGAAAGACGTGACTCAGTATAGTTCTGCACCTAGTAAATCCATTCTTTCCTTTTCAAATCTGATATATATATATATATATATATATATATATATATATATGCAGGTTTTTTTCCATTTTTTTTCTTTTTTCAATAAAAAATCCAAGAAACATCTTTAAACTGCTATAAAATATACCAAGACATTGTGATATTGCAACAAAATTTTGATGTGACAAACTAATTAATTTTCTAATTTTGTAATGTATACATAACTCTTATTTTTTTTAGTCCTATAACCATTATGAAATTAGTGTCTACAGTGCGGTTTAAAGATCTCTTCAAAAGATGTTATTTTACTATGAAAATGTTTGTGTAAATAAGTGGGTTATCGTTGTAAATTATTATCTCCCAAGCTGAACTGCAATCCTTGGTGTTATCTAATATATTAATGTGTGATTAATTATATGCTAAAATCCTGTACATATATAACAAGTATTGTTGCAAATATTAATGTTGTTGTAAAAATTTCACTGTTACAATTGCATTTCCAGATTTGATTTTGTTTTTCAAACTGATTTCTAGTTGGCATAACTCCAAATTATAAGTTAACGGCCAATGGATATGCTTTTAATTACAACATTGTGGCAATGTAAGAATGAAAATCTTGAAGACTTGTTAATTATAAAATTCTCACAGCATTCCAATTATTTCATGTTTATTTTCAAATAAGGGTGTCTATTTATTTGTATTTTTTCTAAATGCTTTTATATTTTTTAAAACCTTTCTTAAAAGGTAAAATTAAAAACTTTTAAGAAATTGTGATAAAACTTTTGTCAATGTTTTTACATTTTTTTTGTGCTTGGTATATACAATCCAAATAAAACTTATATAATTCATGAAAAAGACACAAAGCTTTAAATATAAAGCTAATACCAGTTTTATAACGTTAAAAAGAAAAATCTTGCAAATTATTCTTCAAATAAGCATTAACATTCAAACAATAAAAAAATTCATCAAGAAGTAATAAAGGTGGTTCACACTATCAGAGTGGTTCATTTCTTAGTCACCGTAGACTCAGGTTCAATGATTGGTACAAATCTTGTGATATTTGCAACTATGTTTTGATCGATTTGAGAAATTAATTAATTTTCTGATCTTTTAATGTATTAACTACTGTTATATTTCTGTCTTGCAGCTGTTGTGTTGTTCTTCTCTGGCATGCTACTTGATGGCCACTTCCAGAATGATATTTACGTGTAAATTAGTGAGATTGTTGTTGTAAATTAAGATCTTTCGAGTGTCAATTATTGTCCTTTGTTTTTGCCACTTTAGTATTACGTAATTAATTGTGTGTTCAAATCCTGTACATAACAAGTAGTGCCGTAAATATAGACAATGTTATTTTCCATCCATCAAGTAGGAAATATTCAATTCTATAATTATTAGTCATCCTTCAGATTGAATCGAAGATATGTCACCATTTCAATTTATGTACTGATGTTGATTTTATTTTTGAATCTTAGATTTCAAGGTTATTTCTGTTTAACCATGGGTTGTATGACAGCATTTTCATCATGTAATTAACATGTTCGAATCGATGCCTACAAGATTTGATTACGTGTCTGAGCACTCAGCTTTCCTACATGGTGAGCTGAGTTTAGCTAGAACTATGTGGACGAAGGATTTTGATGAGCTTGAAGTAAAACTTGATGTAGGTGAAAATGAATAATATATTGACGTTTTATCTATGCATTGTCATCTGTTCAAATATTTATATTGTGTGTATTTCAGGAGCTGGACAGCAAAGAAGCAAAGCAGCAGTAAAAAAGAAGTCAAGCAAACAAAAAGATGTATCAGATGTTTCAATTTGTTACTGCAAAAGCAACACCCAAGAAGCCTTCACAAAAGGATAATCTAACAATGTTGAGTCAAATAACTGAAGCTTCAGCTAATTCTTCAATGGAAATCGATAAGCCTCAATTGTTGGCATCACTCTGCTACCTTCCATAATTTTTTATCTCCAGAATTTTAAATTGTTTTTCAAATTTCTTCATCTGGATTATCAGAGAAACTTGTTGAAGGTACTAAGCCAAAAGGCGGAGGCGGTTCTAATAAGAAAGCTCCTGCCAAGCAAGGATGTGCACTTCTTGTATCCCACTTTCTTCCCCTTTAAATACCTCATGCACTCACATTGTTATGCGTCTATTTTGGGATGATGAAAAAGTGAGTCCTCTCAAGAAATGCTGCATATAACCTCGGATCACCTGCTGATCAATTCACAGGTGACCTGTTTATATGTGCATCCACTAAATGACTTCACAGCTACTAAATTTTTTCCTTGCGCGACCACGGAAACTGAACAGCCCCCAGTAGCTGCTGGGAAGAGAGAAGATAGACAGAACACAGGTGCACAAACCAAGTCCTCGACTACCTCAGTTTTGGCATTTCTGACAGTGATAATAATGAGAAGGAAGAGGACTTTGAATGGCAAGAACAAGCTGCACCAGAGACAAGGAAAAGAAGGGAGGTAGAAATTATTTTATTTAGGCAATCTATTCAATTTTTCAGTTTGACTCCTGTTTGATTTTTGCACTTAGTTTGTGTACTCATTTCAACATCACATAAATTGAGCTTGGTTGAGATTCTTTCAGCTGTATGGCTTCTCAGTGCTTTGGATGCTGATTCCAGAATCGGGCATTGTCCATGTGAAAATTTGTGACACTAAAATTCTGTTTGTAATAAAAGTTATGCCATTTTCATCTGTTTAGCATTTGGTTCTTTTTTTTTAATATTAATTTATATCCTCACTAGAAATTTCTAGCTTTTGCAAAGTATATAATGTGGCCTTTGCTATGCGTATTGCTAACTGAGAGAGCTGGTTCTGTTAAATGTTATTTCACTACAGTACGAGCAAGAAGTCTGAGCCAGTCATTACAAAATGCAAGGATGAGGAGAACTGGACCAAGGTTTTCTTTAAGCCTAAGTTTAAAATTTCCTTTCTAGAGGAAGACGTTGTTGCCTTGGTTAAAAGGGATTTGTGCATTTAGCTGGGTGCCTTGCAAAGACGATCAGGGTTGAAATCAGTGGGAGTTTGATAAGAACTCATTTCATGATTATGCTGATCTCTATCTTAAATCTGCTAAGAAGTCTAGACCAGTACTGCTTCCAAGGCAATACATCTATATGAATATGAATTTATTTCGAGGGTGGAATACATTTTGATTATGCGACCTATCAGATCACAACCTATGTGATGAATAATGTAAACTAGAAAAAGAAGGATGCCAATGTCAAGACTCACAAAGAATCATTTTTGGGCTTTTTTCAATGCTCTTATTGACAACCCTACTTTTGATTCACAAACTAGAGAAACTCTTACGACTCAACAGAACAGTTTTGGTTCAAAATGTGATCTTCCAGAATCATTGCCGCAGGATGGTACTTCTTGCTATGTAATTCTAGCTCACTATAGTACCCTCGCCTGAGGACTTTTCTAATATTTCATAAACTTGCAGCTTCAAATTCAGGATTAGTGGACACTCTGCTGTCATGGGCTGATTTCAGGAACAAAGATTCAGAGAGTTCATGGGATTGTAAAGCTAGATGATGGTAATGATGCAGGAGGAAAGAACTCTGATATGTGTACATTAATACTAAGGTTCACGCAGAAAGTTAATATGTTTCTTATCGACTGTCGTGTGACTTATATCAGTCTCATAGATTTTTTTTCTTTAGAGTTGTGATGTAATTTATTTTTCATGAAGGTGGGTGGGTTCTCTGTTATAGGTAGAGACATTATGGTGTGTTCCCACTGATGGGAGAATTGCTCAATCTGCGCGAAGCCAGCAACATGCAAATCAGCGAGAATGAAGATATTCAAAATATCAAAAAGATTCAAATAACAAAATAAACAAGGAGTAATCCAACGTCATGTCAATATTGAGCTTGCCTTTATGAAGAAAAAGGCAGAAGACAGGAAGAAATGGGTTCATAATATAGAGGTTTCAACTACGTATCATGACACAACTTCATTTTCAAGACAGGCCTTTATTTTTTAGAGTATTCTCTAATGGAAGTTTCATTTTTCTGTTGTTACAGCTCGGCACCAGCCATATTTCTATGGTAAAACTTATAAATTACAGAGGAACCTGTTGAGGTTGCCAAGCCAAAGGCAAAGGTCGTTCTAAGAAAGCTCCTGCGAAGAAGGTATTTGCAATACTTGTATCCCACTTTCTTTCCTTTTAAATTTCTCATGCACTTACATTGTTATGTGCCTATTTTAGTATGATAAAGAAGTGTTGTCTCTTCAAGAACACCTTGTTGCATATGACCTCGGATCATCTAGTGATCAATTTACAGGTGACTTATATGTACAGTTGTTAAATGGTTTCTAACCTAGTGAGTTTTTCATTGTGCTAATACTAGTACTCAATTGGATTTACACAGCCATGCAAACTGAACAACCCGTGGTGGCTGCCAGGAGTAGAAAAAATAGTAAGAGGATTGGTGCACAAAACAAGTCCTCAACAACTGCTGTTCTCAGTGGCGGAGGCAGAAATTTTAGTATAGGGGGGCCAGAATGAAATACTTTAAAATTTAGGGGGGGCCAATATAAATTTTCATAACATATATATAATAAATTTCAAAAAACAGGGGGGGCCGGGGCCCAGTCTTGCCCCCCCCTGGCTCCGCCACTGGCTGTTCTGGACATATCTGACTGTGACAATGAAAAGGATGTGGATGATGATGATGAAGACTTTGAATTACAAGAGCAAGCTGCAGCGGAAACAGGAAAAAAGAAGGGAGGTAGAAAATCTACTGCTCAAAATGCCAAGAAGCCTCCAGCAGCAACCAAGAAGAGAGACGTGGGCAACAAGCAATCTCAGAAATTGGGTCGTAAGTTCATAACTGATATGCTGAAGCCGACAGAAAACTCTGGATTTCACCAGAAAACATGAAGAGGTTGAAGTTGCAGTGGCAAAAGCTAGATTGCACAGGTCTAATCGCAGGCAAACATGCTATGCAGTTAGTGCGAGTGAAGATGAAGACAGTATAGATTTCAACTTTGAAGATGATGAAGACTAGGCTAGTCCGTCAATGACTAGTACAAAATTGATTGTATGATTTGATCCGTGTCTCGCAGACTTTTCCCGTTGATTGCCTTCTATTACAGCTTACGCAAAATGTATGATTTGCAAAATTGAATCAGACATTTCCCTTTTGCAGAAAATAGGTGAAAATCCATTTGCTTTGTTGAATGAAAATTGGAAAGAAATTTTCCCTTTACAGTAGTAATTTCAAACACTACTTAGACATTATTCTTCAACTTGGTCATTCCTAATTTATCCCTTGCACAGCCATGAAAACTGAACAGCCACCGGTAGCTGCTGGGAAGAGAGAAAATAGCAAGAGGACTGGTGCCCAAAAGCAGTCCTCATCAATCACAGTTCCGGACATTTTTGACAGTGATGATGATGAGGACTTTGAATTAAAAGAGCAAGCTGCATCAGAAACAGGAAAAAAGAAGTGGGGTAGAAAGCCCGCAACACAAAATGCCAAGAAGCCAGCAAAAGCAACCAAGAACAGAGGCGTGAGTAACAAGTAATCTCAGATATTGGATCAGAAGTTCATAATTGATATGTTAAAGCTGGCGGAAAGCTCTGGCATTGCACCAGAGAAGAAAGAAGGAGGATGAGAGCATCTCTTTTTAACAAGGAAGGTGGTTCTGTGCTGTCCAGAGTTGATCTTCACAAAGATGAAACCGTGTTAGGAAACTGGGCAAGGTTCTGCTTCTTCAAACTCTCCTGGAACTGATGAAGCGGTTGAAGTTGCAGTGGCAAGAGCAAGACTGCAGAGGGCTAATCGCAGGCAAAAAAGATATGTGGTGAGTAAGGATGAAGCCAATGATTCTATTCCTGATGTAACTGAAGATTCTGACTTTGAAGATGAGGACTACGCTAGTCCTTCAATGACTTGTAAACTTGATTGTTAGCACTTAGTAACTTAAACCTGTGTCTCAGATTTTTCCTGTTAATTTCTTTCAATCACTACTTATGCAGAACATATGAATTGTGAAATTGAATCACAGACATTTTCCCTTTACAAAAGGTGAAAAATAGGTGTAAATTGAGATTTCTGGCTTTGTTGAATGATATTGCATTTGTACGGGAAAAGAATTAGGCATAAAATCCATGCGTGCTTTGTTGGATGAAAACTGAAAATTTTCCTTTTACAGCGCTAATTTCAAGCACTATTAATTTATATAGTCTTCCTCAATTTTCTTATTCTTTTCATTGCAGTCATTTGGCCTTTCATATTCTTGCTGGAAGAAACAATTTTGTTAACATATTCAAGGTATTTGCAATGAGCTTCAAGTTTTAAGAACCTCCTTCACTAAGCCATAAATCTTTGCTTAAACCTTGCTTCTGCAAACCAACCATCTGAATAACTTTGTAATTAGCCATTGGCAGATGCACCGGAATTTGTTTCTGTAAATAACATAATTAGATTCAATGTGATCGAATTAATGATGCTTTTTCTGTCAAATTATGTAGCAACTTCATTTTTTTCATTTTTTTTAAATGATACAAATGTGTGTTAAGCCCTGTATTTCAGTTGGCTTTTTGGGACTATATGAAATAAAGACTTGTCCAACAGTTTTAGTTAGGTTTGAGAATTTTAAGGTTAGAAAGTAGTGAAGTAAGGCTACAAAATATTAACACCAAACGCTGCCAAACATGAAATACTCTATTCAGGTTTCAATTGATTCAGGGTTGGTCCAAGTATTAGTTTACATGTGTCCTCTCTAAAAAGGATCATTGTCAGATTTTGTAAACATTCTGAGTTCTCTTTCAATTTTTTTTAAGATACTCACATAATTTCCAAATTAAAAAATATATTTTATATGGATAAAAATGCAAATCATGATGTGATAAGATTATAAGAACATTTTTTTTTATTTTAAATAAACTTGTTCACTATTTGAATTAATCTGCCCCTCTCCAGGAGTAAGATGCTCAGTCTCAAGAAAAAGGATGCTTTTTGTTCAAGGAATCCAAGTGAATTCACACCACGTTTGAACTTGGAATAAATTTGTAATTGAGAATGTTTAATCAAGTTAGAACATATCCTTTGCTCTAGAATTCGTTTGGGCTAGAAATATTCTTATGTATTATACTTGGTTTTTTTTTGTTGTAAAACCAGAAGAAACATAAGGAAAACAGAGCCAAAACGTAGAAACAGAGAAACAGAAATAGAAACACACAGAAGCAAGAAGCAGAAAGGTTCATCATAACATTACATTTTTTACCAAGTGTTACTGCACTTGGGGAGTTTTCTTTCTTCTTTGAGAGCTCCATTTACAAAAGATTAAAGAATGTCTATTTATAAACATTCAATACTAACTACAACAAGTTAACCAAACCTAATACACATTTCTTTTCTTTTACAACACACATTCACCTACTCTTTGACAGAAAACACCATGACATATTTCTTAATGTTTTTTCTAGTTTAGCTATTTCCAACAGTTTTAGAAGTGTTCAATCAAGGAGAACTGGACTGAGGTTTGCTTTAAGCCTGACTTGTAAAAGTTTAAAATGTCCTTTCTAGAGGAATACGATGTTGCTTTGGTGGAAAAGGATTTGGGGATTTAGCTGGGTGCCTTGGATAGACGGTGAAGGTTGAGCTCCGTGCGAGTTTGATAAGAACTCATTTCATGGTTATGCTGTTCTATATATCTTAAATCTGGTGATAAACTGGGACCAGTACCGCTTCCAAGGCAGTACATCTATATGAATATGAAATTCGTTTAAGGGTGGAATGCATCTTGGTTATGTGACCTATCGTATCACAAACTATTTGATGAATGGAGTAAATAAGAAAGAGAAGGATGCCAATGTCAAGGCTCACAATGTGAAGAATCGTTTTTGGCTTCTTGTCAATGCTCTTACGGACATCCCTGCTTTTGATTCACAAACTAAAGAAACTCTTATGACTCAACAGAGTAGTTTTGGTTCCAAACGTGATTTTCCAGAATCATTGCTGAAGGATGGTACGTCTTGCCATGTAATTCTAGCTTATTATAGTACACTTACCTGACACTAACTGGAATTTTCTTATATTTCATAAACCTTCACAGTTTCAAATTCTGGATTAGTGGACACTCTGCTATCATGGGCTGGTTTCAAGAAGAACAAAGAATTGAAGAAATCTGATGGAACAAAGACTCAGAGAGTTCGTGGGATTGTAAAGCTAAATGATGCTAATGATGGAGGAGGAAAGAATTCTCGTTGGAGTACATTGATACTAAGGCTCTCGCTGTAGGTTGATATGTTTCTTATTGACCGTTACATGACTCGTATCAGTCCCATAGATGTTTTGTTTTTAGAGTTATGATATAATTTATTTTTCATGAAGATGGCTGGGTTCTCTGTTGTGGGTAGAGACATAATTGTGAGTTCTCACTGAGGGGAAAATTGCTCAATCTGCGCGAAGCCAGCAACTTGCAAATCAGTGAGAATGAAGAGATTCAAATAACAAATTAAACAAGGAGTACTCCAACATCAAGTCAATATTGAGTTTGCCTTTAGGAAGAAAAGAGAAGAGAGGAAGAAATGGATCCGTAATTTAGAGGTTTGAACTACTTATCATGATTCAACTCCGTTTTCAAGGCAGACTTCTGTTTTTGAGAGTATTCTCCGACGGAAGTTTCAATTTTTTAATGTTGCGGTCTGGCACTAGCTATAATTCTATGGAGAAAAATGGAAATTGTTGAGAAAACTGTTGAAGTACTCCAGCCAAAGGCATCTGTGGTTCTAAGAAAGCTCTTGCCAAGAAGGTATTTGCCGTTCTTGTACCCCATTTTTCCCCCGAGTTTCTCATGCACTTACATTGTTATGTGTCTATTTTAGGATGATATTGGGTCAGTAGTTCATAACTGATATGCTGAAGCCAGCAGAAAGCTCTGGGATTTCACCCGAGAAGATGAAGTGGTTAAAGTTGCAGCGGCAAGAGCCAGACTGGCGAGAGTGAAGACAGTGATTCTGATGCTTATGTTACTAAGGATTCCGGATTCGAAGAAGATGAAGACTGGGCTAGTCCATCGATGACTTGTACAAAATTGATTGAATGATTTGATCTGTGTCATGCGGATTTTTCCTGTTGCCTTCTATATTACAGCTCATGCAGAATATATAAACTGCAAAATTAAATCAGACATTTTCCCAGAAAATAGGTGAAAACCCATTTGCTTTGTCGAATGAAAATGGCAAGTAAGTTTTTCTTCAGCTTCATCATTATTTGCATTGCAGACATTCGGCCTCTCTTCGTTCACTGTCTGCACGTGGTTGTGCCCGAATTCGTTCACCATTCATGACCAGCAAAGCCATATCTTTGCATTGCGGACGTTTGGCCTCTAATGTCCATTGAATGAAACTTAGTAATTATCCATCATTACATGCACCAGAATTTTTGTAATTGTTAGGTTCAATGTTTATGTCATATTATTCTGCAAATTTTTTTTATTTAAAATCTGTTTGTAGTTAAGCGTATGTTAATGTAAGTCGATGTAATAGTTGAAGTTATGGCTTCTTTAACATATTCAATATCATGATGAAGATATACGTAGAGTCACTGATATATTAAATGGAGGCTTGTTCAGCAGTTTCAATTAATCAGCTTTCAGCATTTTAAGCTTGGAAAGCATTGTGAGTGAGGCGACACAATACTGACACCAAACACGGTCAAACAAAGAATATCTTTTTTTTTTTTTTTGTAATAATAAGAATTGGTAATCTGTTAAACACATGCAAAATGGATCAAATTCAAGATGTGAAAGAAAGTAAAATGAAATTCAATATCTTTTTTCTTTTTTATAATAATATGATATGTCACCTGAATAAATGCTCTTGATTTAAGCTTCTCTTGGTTTAGGATTGGTCCATAAGAGATGATTGTGAGTCAAGCAAAGCATTGTCAATTCTCTTTCGATCTTTTTAAGGAACTAGCAAAATCGCCAACTTAAAAGAGAAAATTACTCTTGCAAAGTCAACTAAATCTTTGGAGTTTTTATTTTGGCTTTTGCTCACTATATATTATCAAGTACTCTTTTGACAGATTTGTTAATTTGTTAGCGTCCTAACATATAATAAATAATTAACATTTAATTAATAAGTTAACATAAATATTAAAATAATATTAAATCTGAAGGGATAATTTCTAGAGAATCCAAAAATAATAAATGCGGAATAATGCATACTTGGATTCCTTGCTTGATCTTTTCTGATGTCGTAATCCACTAATCTACAGCCACAATCTACCAATCCACGCGCAGCAAAAAATTATGAATCCTAAACTCTTACTTGCTTGTTCACCACAATTCCACTAGAACCCTTTTTCTCCTTACGCATAAAGAATTCACGGAGAGAGAGAGAAGAGAGAGAGACAGATGTTTCTTTTTCTTAATATTCTGATAATGATCAGTTTTCTAAAAAAGAGAAGTCAATCTATTTGTTAACTCCCACTTTTTCAAATAAGTGTTAGTGGGTGGTTATCTTGATAACCACCCTTTATTTATTTTATTATTTGAATATAAAATTCAAATATTATGGATTATCCATTATAGGTATATCCATTTTAATTATTTTCATCATTTCCCACTCACACATAATGAGATGAATCACATCATATAATCTTCTCTCTCTTTTGGGTTTTCATACTTTGTGTATTATCATGACCGCATTGGCATGACATCATCTTGGGTGTTATTGTACTAAAAATTCTTATATAGAATCAGTACAAGACAACCGTTACTCTTAGTTATTTATATTATGCCTCAAATGTCCTAAAAATCCCATATACACTTTTCATTTGCAAATTTAATCCCTCACGAGCTTTATCATAAGCTCAAATTGCAATTCACATATGCATAGCATCCACACTTATGATGTTACCAAAATTAACTTCATAACGAACATGTCTCAAACACTAGCATAATTGTGTATACGTTGGAAAATCTTCCTTTCGCCTGCATATACTTTGATTTGAAATAGCTGCTTTCCTAGCATTTTATCTTTTAGATCAAAATATTTCATGATCATAAGATACATACTAAAGTAGTGAACACTATATCATTTCTCTATGATATCATCAAAGTTAAAGGGTATCCATGAAAAGAATTTTTCTTTTCTAGGACTCACACATTAATGAACCAGGGATCTTTCACTTGCTTCCCGTTTGCGGTTCTTTTACACTTGTGGTATGAATCACATGCTATGGTATTTCCCTTTTAGCACAAGAGCGTATGTCGATTTTATTAGTAATATCGTATAGACTTTAGTTTAGGCACACACAGTACCTAACCTGAATTCTTTCACATTATTGACTTCTCTTAACGTCTGTATGTGAAGAACTCATTGTCTAGCTACAGGTATTGTGGAAAGTGGGAGTATCCACAAATCGATCCATATTTATATTTTGGATCTCATCTCCACTTTGGAGGCGACATATTTTATTTTGTATTACTTCTCTACTAAATGAATATTTCATATTATCATGTTGATGAACACATATCTCATCTCTACCCACCCCTCATGAGTGTTAGAGGCGGTTGTTCGTGTGAGAAAACTAACCTTATCAACCTGTACGACATACTGGACATTTGTATACTCATATAGATATTATAACATCAATAATTTAATAAAAATAACTCATTCATTTCAATATGGAAATATTCATTTACATTCTACGTATACCAAGAGATTTTACATGTTGAATATATATATCTCTAGGTATTGGTTTAGTAAATGGATCTACTATCATCTTTTGCGTAGAAATGTACTGAACAGTAACCTTTTTCTCAACTATGGCATTTCTCACAAAATGATACTTTATATCAACATGCTTGGTCTTGTTATGGTATTTTGGATTATTTGTATATATTATGGCTGCTTGACTATCACAATATATCAGGATGGGGTCTAAATTTTCACCATTAATCCCCAAATGTTCTATAAATCTTTTTAGCCATATAGCCTCTTGTACTGCTACAGAACATGCTACAAACTCTGCTTCCATTGTCGACAATGCAATGCATGTCTGCTTCTTACTACACCATGATATGGCACCATTATTTAGCAAGAATGAGTAACCTGATGTGGATTTTTCGCTCATCCAGGTCTCTTGCCCAATCCACATCAGAATATCTGACCAAGCATAGATCATTCCCTTGATAACATAGTGCATAATCAACCATGCCCTTCAAATACCTTAGTATTCTCTTAGCGGCTTTCCAATGTTTTTGTCTGGAGTTTGACTGGTATCTACTTACGAGTCCAACCGCATGACAAATATCTGATCTTGTACACATCATTGCATATATTAGACTAACAACCGCACTAGAATAAAGGATTCTTTCCATAGATTTCTTCTCTGATTCATCTTTAGGACACATTTCTTGACTCAATGATTCGCTCTTGTTGACAGGGGTATCCATGGGTTTACAATCTTTCATGTTGAATTTCTCAAGAATCTTTCATATATAATTTTCTTGAGAAAGTGCAACAAGTTTCTTAGAGCGATCCCTAAAAATTTTCACTCCAAGAATATAATTGGCTTCACCCATATTTTTCATCTCAAAATTTGAGAATAAACATTTCTTAATGGTTGTAATTGAATTTAAATTATTTTCAGCTAATAGTATATCATCCACTTAAAAGGATAATATCACTAGATTACCTCCATACCACTTGATGTAAACACAATGGTCTTCCTCAATTATTTAGAAGTCATATAAGATCACAGCTTGGTGAAATTTTAAATACCATTGTCTAGATGATTGTTGAGTCTATAAATGGATCTTTGGAGCTTACAAACTTTCTTCTCTTCTCCTTTTTGTATGAAACCTATTAGCTATTCCATATAGATTTCTTCATCCAGTTCTCCATTAAGAAAGGCGGTTTTTATATCCATTTGATGTAATTCTAAATCTAGGTTTGCTACTATGGTTAGAAGCAATCTTATTGAATTGAAACGTACAACAGGTGAGAATGTGTTTTCATAATCTATTCCTTCTTATTGTGTATACCTCTTTCCAACTAGTTGGGCCTTATATTTTTCAATTGATCCACCTGCCTTTCTTTTAATTTTAAGGACTCACTTGTTCTCAATTGTTTTTCGGCCAAATGGTAAGTCAACTAGTTTCTAAACTTAGTTAATTTTTATTGAGTTAATTTCTTCCTCCATTGCCTTTTTCCAATATTCATTAGTAGGGCAAGATAGAGCCTCTTGAATTATTCTTGGCTCTTCTTCATCTTAAGGAGTAACCATAAGAGCTAATCCTTCAATTGAAAAGCATCTTTTAGGTACACTTCCTCTTTGACTTTTCCTTAGTGGGGTTTCCTATATTTTCTCATTTCTAAATATAGGATTCTCAATCATTCTTTCAAAGCTCCCACTCGGACTGGGATTTATTCTTTGAAAGCTCCCACTTGGATAAGATAGATAAGATTCAATATTATCCATTTGATCTTGTAACTCATAAAAAAAATACAGTACAATTAATTTCTCCTCTGCTAGGAAATTTATTTTCTAAAAATGTGGCATCTCTTGATTCAAGTTCTATTACTGTTTCATCCTCATTTTCACCAATGAAAATGTATCCCTTGGATAATTCTAAGTATCTTATAAAGATACATTTTTTTCTCTTAGACCTAATTTTTCATATTTGTGGGAAGTATTATGAACATATGCAGCAGACCCCCATGGTCTGAGAATAGTTAAATTAGATTTGCGTTTTGTCCATAGTTTATACGGTGTAGATGTAATAAATTTTGAGGGCACACAGTTAAGTATGAAGGTCGCTATTAATATTGCATCTCCCCAATATGAAAATAGGAGATTGACTTGTGCCATCATTGACCTAATCATTTCTAAAAGTGTTATGTTTCTTCTTTCAGCTACTCCATTTTGTTGTAGAGTGCTAGGGATTATCAATTGTCTCATTATTCCCTTTTCCTCACAAAGCTCTTTAAATTGCTCAGATAAATATTCACGACCACGGTCCGTTCTCAATGCTATTACTTTCTTATCCATTTGATTTTCAACCTCGTTCAAATAACGTTTGAAGCAATTTAATGCCTCTGATTTATATGAAATCAAATAGATATGACTGTATCGTAAGTAATCATTAATGAAAGTGATGAAGTACCAAGCTCCATGCCTTGCCCTCATACTTAAAGGATCACATATATCAGAATGAATTAATTGTAATGGAGTTTCTGCCCTAGTCTCTTTTCCAAATGATTTTCTAGTTGCTTTACTAGCTAGATAGTGTTCACATAAAGACATCTCTGATTTTGTAATCGGATCTAGCAATCCTTCTTTTGCTAGTTTAATCATTCTATTTTGATTTATATGTCCTAATCTAGTATGTCAAGTATCCATATCAATGCTGAGATTGAAAGTAGAAGCGGTAAAGCAATCGTAAGTAGTATTACTAATAACATCCAAGATAATAAAACCATCAGAATTAAAGCCAGATCCATAAAATACATTATCCATAAAAATGTCAGCAACATTGTCATGAAAATTAATTGAAAATCCAAACTGAAGTAAGGAACAAACAGAAACTAAATTCCATTGAATATCAAGTGCAAAAAGTACATCATGTAGGATTAAAGTTTTTCCATCATGCAAATCTAATTTGCATGTTCCAATACCTTTAACTTCAATCCTTGCATTGTTTCCAATGTAAAACCATCTATTTTGACTCGGTAATCAACGGTATTCAATATAGGATCCTCGATCCTTACTCACATGATCTGTGGCACCTGAATCCAAAATCCATAAAGGATGAGATTCTGTTAGAAAAGTAGTACTGAAAACATATGCAATGTGTAAAAGTTCATTGTCCAGTATTACCTGATTCTGTTCATTTTGCTGAGTGTAATCTCAAGCAAAATGTCCCATTTTCTGGCAGGCATAACATTTGACCTTTTTAAGATCAAATTTCTTTCCGCCATGTTTTCCCTTCTTTTTCTTGAAGGTTTTCTTGCCTTTTAAATTGGGTCCTGTTTTTCTCTTCTAGAACTTCTTGTTTTTATTAAATTTATTCTTGAAATTTGAGGGTCCTGCACCCTCTGCTACATATGCTTGTCCGGAGGATCTATAAGCCTCTAAATGTTTATCCTCAAGTTCTAGATGTCTTGTCACATTGTCGAAAGTAACAATACTTTCATTATGAGTTAAATTGACCTTCATATGTTCTCAACTTGCAGGGAGTGATCTAATCACTGCTTGCACTTGTTGCTCATCTAAAAGTGCATGTCCTGCAATTTTTAGCTCACATATCATATTTGACATTTCTCTTAAATGTTGTTTTATCAGCGTATTAGGCCGAAGTTTGTATGTGTCAAATTTGATTGTGAGTCTTCTTAATTTAGTAGCAAAAGTACCACCAAATTTCTCCTTTAAGGCAATCCACATGCCTTGAGCAGTTGGGTAGTTTTTGTATTCACATATGAGGTCATCCGCTATTACACTTAAAAGTGTAATGCGAGCTATACTGTTCTTTTTCTTCCAGATTGTAAAAGCTTCAGCATCTCTCCTATGTTGAATAGTGTTCCCATGTTCAGGTTCTAACATGACATTGTTTAAGACTCGAGAGCATCTTGCACTTCAGGATGTAAGATATTTTTCGATGCCATATTTCCCAATTTTCCCTATTTAATTTGTCACCTTTGTTTAATTCAGCAATAATGTTTTTGCTTGTCATTCTGTTGAATCATTGTACATGAATGTTTCCTTATGAGTATACAATGTCATTTATTTGCATAGTTTTCGCATAGAACAATAATGACCTTGCTTAGTTCACGGTCGGGAGTTTATGTTTGTCGTACTCCTATCACATGTTTCCCTAAGTGCTATCATTATTCCTTATCGAGATCATTCTTATGCAAATATCATACATCAAATTGCTCTTAAATAAGTAAAATATCATAATATAAGAGCTCCCACTCAGATATAAGATTCCATAAAAATAATCATATATTTAAATAAAGAGAATCAAATATCCATTAAAGCATCATATATGTCCAACCAATAACATATTAAAAATCATAAAATATTCTTAACAAAAATAGCAATAAAAAAAAAAGCCAATGATTCAATCTCAAAAACTCAATTTGACTTCAAAGCCTTCATTTCTTTAAAAGTGTTAAAAAGATTTGGTGAAGGTTTTGTTGAGTGAACTTCTCCATAATTGTGTGTATTCATGGCTTTAAGAGGACATTTCAAGTGTAAGCCTTTTTCCAGAGTGTTGCGTCCAAAACGTCTTACACTCTTCTTGTTTAGGAATTGTGACAATAAGACAGTTTTGCTCTAATTTGATTTAATGTAACGGACTTCTTGGAGTCTTAGTTCTTCCATGCATCTATCAAGATCAATAAATCTCATAATTTTTAGTTTATGGTATCTGCATTTCAGAAGTGCCTTTTTGATTGGAAACCAAAAGTCATCATCTAGAATTTCTTCCAGCATAGTACGAATCCAATGATAGTTGGGAAACACTCTTCTTGTTTGGGAATTGTGATAATAAGACAGTTTTGCTCCAATTTGATTTAATGTAACAGACTTCTTGGAATCTTAGTTCTTCCATGCATCTATCAAGATCAATGAATCTCAGTTTATGGTCTTTATATTTTAGAAGTACCTTTTTAATTGGAAACCAAAAGTCATCATCTGGAATTTCTTCCAGCATAGTACGAACCCAGTGATAGTTGGGAAACACTTTTCCTCTTGCACTTAAATCTAATTTCAAAACTTTTACTTCTTGTAAAAAAGTTTGCATAGGAAAAATAGCTTGATTGGTTCTTTTCTGTAATGTACGCATCATTATTTGGAGATCTTTTGGGGTATCTATCCAGTCTAACTCTTTAGGATTTTCACCCACACTTTCTAAAAATTCATGGGGACCATATTCCTCCATAAACCACCATTCCATTATCTGTTTATAAAAATAAACAAAAAAATACAGTTGAAAAGTGTCATTTTATACCATTTTTGAGTAAAAATAATGTCAAAAAATTTCAAAAATATACAAAAAATACACCAATGTATAGATATTGAATTTAGGAATTTTTAGGATCAAACCGTGCCCCAAAAGGACATCTCACACGCCCATACGTGTCGCCACAAGATCCAATATCAAAAAATTCAAAAAAAAATTACAAAACAGAAGTTTCCCACTCACGGCGACGGTGCGTGCAAGCCATGTGCCGCCTTGCAGGGATTTTTCGGCCACCAGAATCGATTCTACCGATTGATATTTTTTTTCTCTTTCCATTGGTGTATGACATGTGGCATTTTGACTTGGAGGTGGGCCACACATGCAGTTCCCGAGAGTGGACTGGTAATATTTTTGTGTTAAAATGACACGTCGTTTTGGTCTTTATTATAAACAACGTGTCATTTTGGTTCAGGGCAGAACGGCCCTTGCGTCAAAATGACGTGTCGTTTACTATGCAGCAAAAATGATGTGTCATTTTGACTGTCATCTTCAACCACGCGGGTCAACTCGGTTCCGACCCAATTCGTGGTTAAACGGGTCTGTTTTATGCAATTTTCGTACTTTGGCCATAACTTTTAATCCAGAACTCCGTTTTGGGTAATTCAAAATCCTAAATTCTCATAATTTCATACTCTACAAATATAGGCTAATTTTATAGCCTAAAAGACCCAATATTTTGAAAAAATGTACGATTTTGAGTTTTATGGGTTCATGGTGTTTTTCTACTAGGAAGGTTGTGTTTTATGAAAGTTTTATGCTTTCTTATCAGTATGATGCAAATCTTCACTGATTAATTTATCAAAAATAGAAAGGATAAATTAAAGGCTATATTTTATTTCATATCATACCATAAAAGAAAGAAAAAAGCATAAAAATATGTTCTTGTGCAATTGAAACAATTAATTCATGTTCAATACAATATCATACATTCAATATCATTTAATTGCATTTATAGCATGTAGGGTTTACAGATAGTAGATTAACCAGCCTCTGATACCAATGAAAGGAAAATTTCTAGAGAATCCAAAAATAATAAATATGGAATAATACATACTTGGATTCCTTGCTTGATATTTTCTGATGTCATAATCCACTAATCTACAGCCACAATCTACCAATCCATGCAGCAGCAAAGAATTATGAATCCAGAACTATTGCTTGCTTGTTCACCACAATTCCACTAGAACCCTTTTTCTCCTTACGCATAGAGAATTCATGGAGAGAGAGAGAAGAGAGATGTTTCTTTTTCTTAATGTCCTGATGATGATCAATTTTCTAAAAAAGAGAAGTCAATCTCTTTGTTAACTCCCATTTTTTTAAATAAGTGTTAGTGGGTGGTTATCTTGATAACCACCCTTTATTTATTTTATTATTTGAATATAAAATTTAAATATTGTCGATTATCCATTATGGGTGTATCCACTTTAATTATTTTCATCAAAATCATTTTTGTATCAGATTAATGTGTTAGTATATATTTAATAGATTCTCTTTGCTACAAATAGAAATTTTCTGATATATATTTAATATTCACAATTCATCTATCAAATAATCACATTTAATCTATAACATTTTAGAAAGGAATTTAAATTTGACCCACTATTAATATAAAATATTTTACACTTTAAATAAATTTAAAAAAAATACTTCATTTAAAAAGTAGTAATAACTAAGATTTTCAATAATAGTAAAGAAATTTTAACATTTTTTATTGATATAATAATATATAAATAGATGATAATGTAAAATTAATTTACACTAACCATGAATCAAATTAAAATTCTTTTAAAAGATAGTTTAACAATTAAAATTGTATCAAAGAATTTGGTTAAACTCTAATAAAAATTTATAATAATAATAATAATATTTAATTTTGTAAAGATTTTTTTAAATTTTATAGATTTGTCACCTAGAATTACCTTATAAATTTTGACTTAATGAAAGAGTAATTCAATCTCAATTAGATATACCATTTTTACTTATTGAATAACCTCTGTAAAGTTGTTGTATTAATCCTAAGGGATGCAACTTTTTGGTCAACTAAGAAAACAACTTAACTAGTACTTTTGGTGATGCAATGATGCTTGATAATATCTTTAAGACTTTTCTCACCTCATGTCCTAAGTTCAAACCAAAACCTTGCCTGAATATGTTGGGTGATTTGCCACTTCCATTTAAAAAAATCCAAGAAAATTAGAAAGAAAAATATTTACAAGTTATTCTCAAAAAGGAATTATTCTATTACAAATTACATAGATAATAATATTATATTAAAATTAAGCATTAATTTTGTAAGAAATTCTTCCACTACAATTTATATAAATAATAATAATTTTATACTAATAATTCAGCTTCAATTTTCAAGTGCCTCATTGCGTAGTCTATCAAATTATGATTGTATCATTACTCCTATCATAAGTTAGCCGAGGAATAGTATTACAAAATTGTGATATAACATAAGTCCATTAACATCAATTGAAGTGAAAATTGGCATATATAATAGTGCGGCTGCATTTTTTAAAATATGAACAACTTAGCAGATTGGTTCAAATAAAGAATCAATGTTGTAATACCTTTCTACGTTGGTTATTAGAAAACTAACATCCAGACGAAAGAAAAAATCAATTCAAAAAATTAAGATATAATTAAGATGTCAATTTTTTTTATAAAAATCAATATTTAAAATAATGTCGACCACCAGCATTGAAAAATAAAATCACCCAAAATATTAGTATTTTATAAATAACTAATGTATTTTTTTCTCATAAAACTTTAGATGATGTTCATAAAATAACTAATAACTAATATCTAAAGTTATAGAAGCAGTGATATTTTTGAAAATATGAGAAATTTTATATATATGTCAATATTTTATAAACAAACCACATGTTTTCTTACCATAAGATTTTAGATGTTAATTCATAAAATAACTAACCTTTGATATTTTTACACTATAAATAAAGTAAGTCTTATATTTTTCTTCACTATCACTTTCATTTTTCCTCTTATTGAGCCTTATATATTGCTCCTTCCTCCACCACATCTTAATGAATTACTAATATTCCTTTAACTAGTACCAAGCATAAAGTAAGTTCAAAATGTAAGAGGTATTTTTTTATTTTAATTTCTTAAATCTTCATAAAATTAGAATTTTTATTTAAAAATTATAGATTTTTTTCATCAGAAATCTCATGTGCACATGGATCTTAGGTATAACAAGTATTAAAAAAAATTGCAACTCCATCATTCAAAGTTGCAAATAAAAATTCTCATTAGAGTTTCTTATTTTTACATAAAAGCTACAATTTTAAATTAAAAACAAAAAAGTATATGTGTGTGCGTAATTTACACAAGTATATTTCAATAAAGGAAGAATTTTTCCAACATCTTTTATATAAATAGTGTAGACTATAATTTATAATTAATGTGAATTGATAAAAAGGTTAAATAGAACACTTTTTGTGTCTAATGCTTGCTTTTCGGCTTACAACAATCATCTCAATACCTCCCAATCCATTAAATCAATATAACACATGGCTTATCCTCCTCATACTACTCCCCCTTTGTCTCTTCAAACTAAGCAGTAAAATGACCACCATTCACTTGAACAAACAAAACTTGGTGACAATATTCATCATCAAGAAATCGCAAAAATGACAGGAAGAAATCTCTTCATAAAAATTATAAGGTGATTGGGAAAAATAAAGAAAAAAGAGCAAGAAAAAGTAGAAGAAGCAAAAGGAAAATTAAGATGTCTAATAAAGTATCAAATGCATTTAACTTTCCGCGGCTAACAGCAAACCCATGCACAGAAAGGCTAGGTTCGCTGATATTGGCAGTAGCAATGAACTTCGCAATGTTTATGGGAATGGTGATAATTTGCAATCTTCTACATTATTTACTGAAGCCATGTTCTCAACCTCGAATAACTTCTGACGTACTAGTAAGCATTTTTTTTTTCATAATTTGTCCGTTGCAGTTTTCATGTTCTTTATTTGTGTTGGGTTTCAATTGATTGTCAATTATAACCAGCCATACAAGTGTTGCTAGAGACAGTATTGAAAGATCAGTTTGAATCAACATTTAGTATTTTTCTAAAAAAATAATAATTAAATAATGAACTTCATGAACATTTTGAAAATAATTTTACAATGATTATTATATATTCTAAACGACAAGACTGTAATTTGTTAAAATATTAATTTGACTAAAAACACTTTTTTGAGAAAAAAATTATTAATTCAATTAGGTTTTTAATGTGCTTGTGGATATTTTGTTTGTTTCTGCAGTCTTTTTATTTTTGTTATGTGCATATTGGTGGAGGAGAAATCATATAGGGTTTTAAGGTAGCTGTTTTCATGGACTTCCATGCAAATGAAATCAATCCCTAGAGATTATATGTCAATTTGTAGCTCTTTTTCCTAAAGCTTTAAGTATAATCATATATAACTGATTTTGCAAGGAATGAGAAATTTGCTTAGAATAATCAGCATGATAAGCAATTCCAAATAGTCTTGTTTTCCATCTAAAACTCGCATCATTTCTAGATTTTCTAAAATTATATGCTTTGTTTAATAGTCAATGAAAATTAACCATAAAAAACTTGAAGATTCTAAGTTTCTGATATGTACTAATTTTTGTTCAGGTAGGACTACTTCTGGGGAACATAGGATTTGTACGAGATGTATATATAGAATTCAACAAAACCTTTGGATTTATCATTGATTTTGGTATGATGTGTTACATGTTTGCTTTGGGGATAGAAATGGATCCTTTTGTCCTCCTTAGAAAAACAACTAAAGAAGCTCAAATTGCTTACTCTGGGATTCTCTCAACACTCATCATAGCTTGTCTCACAACTCCATTTTTTGATTACTTTTCCGGCCACCATATCTTTGAATTCACCCTCTCCCTTTCTACCCTTCTCTCTAGTACATCCTCACCCGTCCTTACGCGGCTAATAACTCACCTTAAGATTGGCAAATCTGATATTGGAAGGCTTGTAATTGCAGCAGGAATGCACTCAGAATTTCTTTGCACTTTGTTGCTTTCAATTGGTTATATTGTCATGCCACTGCCATCATTTTGCAATGGTGGCGAAGAAAAGAAACGCATCAGAAAGGCCATTGCTATGGGTTGTGCACTCCTTGCTCAGATGGCTTTCACAGCTATGATTTCACCAATCTTTATGAACTGGGTTAACAATGAAAACCCAGAAGGGAGACCAATGAAAGGTTCACATTTAGTGCTGTCGATTGCCTTCATGGCCTTCATTTGTACCCCATCCACTTTATCTGGCTACAATCCTATTCTGAGTGCCTTTATGGCTGGCATTTGTTTGCCAAGGGAAGGTAGGGTTTCCAAATGGGTTATTGGCAAAATCAACTATATGCTAAGCACCCTTTTCTTTCCCGTCTTCTTCTTGTGGACGGGAAATGCAGCTCATTTCGATAATTTCAAGCTAGGACAATCAGGCACGTGGACAAGGTTGTTTATGCTCCTTTTCATAGTAATAGTTGGCAAAGTCGTTGGAGTAGTCATTTGTGGGTCGCTTCTTCTGGGTTATCACTGGCCTGAATCAGTTGCAATAGGATTGCTTCTCACCATCAAGGGCCATTTTCACATATATTTGGCTGTCAAAGTGGTAAGACTTGGTTGTAGTGATTTTTGTCACCCTTCCCAGGATATTGTTATAGAAAATTTTGCATAAGTAGTGCTAGTTATCCACAACTTTAGCAGTACAACCACTTGCCTATCCAGTTTTAAGCCATTAATTTCTCATGAAGTCAATTTTTTCTAATGCCAAATATGACTTTCATATGATTTTATTAAAAGATAAGTTACGCAATATATGCATGTCCCTTTCCTTCATACTGCCTCACACGACAAAAAGGGTGTGGCATCCTTGATAAATTTCGCGGGTCACACTTAATAGTTGCTAGAGAGAATAGATGCAATAGCAAACCTAAGACATACTATATATGTAATAGTCATGCAGGAGCTACATTTTTCATATTTGTAAATGGTTAAAACCATGCTTACCATTAATGTACTTCTTCAATCTCATAGTTTGTACTTCTATAACTAGATGAAATGTGATGTCAGTACTTCCACCGGCATTGTGATGATAATTGCAATCTTTTTCACGGTTGTGCATGCTCCATCAGTTGTGGCAAACATCATCAAGCGTGCGAGGGAACGAGCCCCTACTCGTTGGATGGCGCTCCAATTGCTCGATCCATCGAGTGAGCTGAGACTGCTCTTATGCCTTCATGGGCCCCCAAATGTTCATGCTGCCATTAACTTAATGGAAATCTCTAGAGGGACAGCAGAATCCAGTGTTCTAGTATGTGTAACGGAATTGATTGAACTCACGAGTCAAATAGCAGCCACCCTAGAGGGACAAGATGGAATAGATACAGTTATTGTGAATGACAAGTCAATTGTGACCATGAGAGATCAAATAACTAGCTCTTTTCAAAGCTATATAGACCAAGATGATGGCATTACGCTAAGAAGAAACTTAGCTCTTTCAACATTCACCAACATGGCCTCTGACATCTGCAGTTTAGCAGAAGATTTGATGGCTTCCCTTATCATATTACCATTTCACAAAGGCCCGCGTCGTGATGGAATGCTAGATGGTGGCAATCCAGGATTCAGATATGTTAACCGAAAGGTAAAGCATAGAACTGTTAACATTTTAATACAAATTTAGCTAGAAAATATAAATATAGAACCTGGATCATTTTCTTTTCTCACTACTGCAACTACTTTGGTTACAAAAAATTGAGAGAATCACATTGCGTATGAGATCAAGAAAACATCAATTTGTAGGTCTCAGTCCCACTTGATTTTCTCTCCCCACTATTATAGTTACAGCAATGAGAAGATCTCAACCAATAGAAATTACCTATGATTGAATGGATCTGGTTCCCTTCAATTTCTTATTCAGAAAGATAAAAGACATAATCCTCTACACTGGAATCACATTTTCTTTTACTGGGACTCAACATTTCAATTAAAAAAAAAGGGGATTTTTGTATAAATCTCTCCTATATTCGCAATATCAATTTCTTCCGAAAATGGAGGGGATCGATATTCATGATTGGATCCACCATGTCATTCTCTTACAACAGTAGCTATTTTGTCGGACAGGTGCTTAGAAGTGCCCCTTGCTCGGTGGGGATTCTAGTGGACAGAGGCCTTGGATCTATTACAAAAATATCAAAGTCTCATGTATCAATCAATGTGGCAACCATCTTCATTGGAGGAAAAGACGACAGAGAAGCTCTAGCATACGTCACTCGTGTCGCTCGGCACCCTGGAGTCAAAGTCACTGTAATAAGATTCTTAGTAGATGCACGTACAAACAATGCATCAAGATTTGCGGGGTATAGGGTCAACCTTGCAGAGCAAGAGGCAGAGGCAGCGCTTGATGATGAATGTTTTGCGCAATTCTATGAAAGGAACATAGCCGGAGGTCGAATTTCCTACATGGAGAAACACCTTGAAAATTCGGCAGAGACATTCTCTGCTTTAAAGTCATTTGAAGGACAATACTCACTGCTCATTATCGGAAAGGGAAGTGGGGTGAATTCTATATTGACATTTGGGATGAACGATTGGCAGCAGTGTCCGGAACTCGGGCCGATAGGGGATGTTATTTCAGGACCTGACTTCTCGAATAGCATCTCAGTGTTGATCATTCAGCAGCACAGACTTAGAGGAGAATTAGATGGGGTTAATGATGATTTCTCCATCATCTAGGTGTGTAAGATGCATAGATAGTGTAGAAGTAGATATAGTTTGTGAAAATTGTAGGATAAATGTGGAATTGGTGAATATGTCATTTGGATACTACAATCAATAAAGGGTATACTCAAGTTGCACAGAATGCTATCCCCTAGGCTATTTTCCAAGGCCTCTCTGGTATTCACTGCCCCTCGGCTCTTTTCAGGAGAATGCCCAAAAATAGCTTTTGGAAATTTCAGCAGAAGAGTGAAAGGAATCAAAATAAAACATAATTGTAGAGAGTCATTACAACGGCCCCCTACTATTTGAATTAGGGAATCAGAGCACAACATGCCAGACCTTGATGAATAAAACAATTAGCACAAATTGTTGAATATTAGAAAATATTTGTAACAAAAAATGTATAATTGAAAAAAAAAATTGAGAGAAGAGGGTTGGGGGGAGGAAGACCATGTAATTCAAGTTCGATAAAATAAATTACAAATTATTAAGTCTTTAATTTAAATGACATCCCATATTTAACTTAAATTTCCTTTGTATTTTAAGCTGGATTCCAAATTTTTTACATATATATCTAATAGATTACTCGCTCTTTTTATCACTCCCACCCCTCCCCCCCCCCCCCAAAAAAAAAAAAAGAACAAAGAAAAGACCGCAAATTAGAAAATGACTAAAGCATCTGCATGCTCCGTGATACTATCACTAGTTTCTTAGTTCGTTGAAGGAACCAAACTTGAGAGTCGAGATCCTTGTACTGCATAGCATATATAATGGAATTAGATAAGTTTTAGTCCTTAAAATTTCACTCAATTAAATTCTTTTACTTTTATATCTTAAAGTTGTCAGTTTATAGCTAAATCCTCGCTAACAGGTTCATATGCAACAAAAATCAATGTCATCCTGTAAACTAAATTGTCATGTAAGATGTCACTTCATGATGCAATTATAAGGAAAAACTACAAGAGCTTGATTACAAAGAAGGTGAAACTATAACGGCAAAAATCCCTACTAACCCAATGGAATTTGATTAGGATTCAATAATCAAAATACCTAATATTGACCGTCATTTTAGAATAAATGAAGCTAACATCAACCATTTCTTTTTTCAAAACGGTCTTAACTTGTACTCAACAGAGGATGCTCCTCAGAAGAGACTGTATTTGGCACAACAAAATGCCACACCACAACAAAACCAAGACAAATATGAGACTGTGACAGGCATCTCCTAGAAATTGCAGAAAAATAAAATCAGCTAAATATGATGCCAATATTTCAATGAATGCTTCACTTCTTAACATTCATTGTGTTCACAGCTGTAAAAAATTCATTAGTCCAACACAGCCATGTTCAACAAGCCTTACAAAGCATTCAAGTAGTCATCTACAAGATCCAAGTAGGAGGTCTTTGCTATCTCATTATCTTCAAATGATTCTTAAGCCCGCTAATTTCTTGACCACCTTTAAGGTTCATTAGTAGTCTCTTGAAAACTTCATCATCTCAGCCTGCAATTAAAATTTTGCAAATGCAATGGTACCCTGGTCAAAAAGTAAATCAGAATAACGAACTCCAGATATATTTATCAAATCTCAACAAATGAGGCAGCTTATATACTACCATCATCGTTCAAAAGGTTTCAAGTTAAGTTATTTTCAATCTCCCACTCTTTCTTAATGGATATGCAGTGTCCCCCAAATGATTACTGCTCCCCAAAAAGCCATAAAATAAAAACGAGTATTTACAATCTAAAAAAAGTAGTAATCCTTATAACCATCTGCAGCCCCTTGCGTTGATGCCAAAGCTATGCTAAGGAGTTTGGTTCGTTAGCATAGAGAGAGTTTTGAACGTCAAACCTTACTCAGTCTATACTTCCTCCATCAACAAAGGTATGCACCCGACACTACATAAAGTAAAAAGATATCCTAACATGGTCCAATTTCAGACACATGCAACTACTTTCCAGGATAAAGAAGCCCACGTTTTGAGAAAAACAACAGCATGATGCAAGGAATTTCTGATATTGATAGCTAACACTATCTTTCTGTGCACAATCATTGTCATAAAGTACTAAACTCCAGATTAATAAGCAAGTGCATTTCTTATATCAAAAAGAGTAGCAAGAATTAATGAATTCATCAACGTTAGATAGATTGTCAAAAGCACAGCAAATCAACAACGAAGAGATAAACCACACCTCAAAGGCATTCTTCAAATGATCAAGCTCCTTATCCAGATCATTGATAGCCTGATTATATGCCTGCATTGGTGAAGACTGACTAGTGGTGTGTATCTGCAAAACCCACAGCAAATCAAGCAATAACAACAGACTTAATTTACAGGCAGAAAGTAATTCCAGAACAAAGAGAAAACGAATTACAAAGCCTATGTATGAATTGTGAAGCCAATAATTTTATACATGTGAAACTCAAGATGCACATTGACACAAATTGGAATCAAACGAGTCTGAACACCTTCAATTTACTTCATAAAGTTTTTAGACAACAGCTATCATCTGAGGTGAAGACAAATCAGTTCAAACTTCACAGTGATTTATGTTACCAAACAAACCAAATGATCATCAATCTGTATATTTTCTCATTCTTCTCCCATGAATAGACCGTGTAAATAAATTGTATGCCAATTTACCTTAGGATTAATCTGCGAGAATTGCCTGGGCCATACAGCATAAGGATGCAATCACATAATGATGCAGACCAGAATTTATTAAAACTGGTGCACACCAGAATTTATTTAAATTTAAATAAAGTCTATTCAGGATCGCATAGCAATTCAATTCAATTTTCTACTTTCAAAATAAATAAGGAAATCAACAAGTTGCTGGCTCTGAAGTTTCTATCACCAAAGAGACAAAGAACCATGAAGGCAGTGACATAAATGCAATGCCTGAATATTTGGCCAGATACAATAATGCCATATTCCTTTAAAGGAAATCAACAAGTTGCTGTCTCTGAAGCTTCTAGTCACCAGAGAGACAAAGAAACCATGAAGACAGTGACATAAATGCAATGCATGAATTTATTTGGCCAAATACAATAATCCCATACCCCTTTCAAAAGAACCAACCAACGTAGCTCACTCATCCAACACACATTCAACTGTCAATAAGATTCCACAAATACAGCAGTCCAGTTAAATTTGCATAATACTGTTCGTCCCAGATGGGAAGGAGAAAAAAAAAAAAAAAACTACTTATTCCACATAAAAGAAAAAAGTAGCAGCCATACACATCAACAGTCAACATAGAAAAAAATAACACAACAAAATACTAACCCTGACAAGAATTTTGTACTGAAGAGGGTGAGGTAGCTTGTACCCAGCAAACAACACATTAGGGTCTCTATGAAGTTGCCTAAATATCAACAAGCATAAGAGGGTTAGGGTCTAAATTAACCGAAATCGGCAAAGGGCAAGGAAAAACCGAAACTTGAAAGATGAAAAAACTACAAGAAACAGAACAAATACATGCGAAGAATGTTGCCAATTGTGTGGTCCTCTCTCTCAACCGTGAAGGATGCAGCATTGATTATCTTTGTGTCCCTCTCGTAAGATACCCTAAAATTTTTCGAAAAAGAAAAAGAGAAGTCCGAAATTGGAGAAGTCAGAAATGGCAGGAAGAGAGAAGATGAGAATAAGTTGAATATCTTACTTCTTAGTGCCCTCGGGGACGACGAAGCGCTCGTAACGATCTGGAGCATTCATGGCTTCTGTTCTCCTTCAGCTACGCTCTGTACCTCAAACCCGTATTTTAGCTCTGCATCTTGAGGGCTTTTATTTGCCTTGTGCATTGATTTAATATAATTTTATTTTTAATTTTTAATTTAACGACAAAACAATTGAGTAAATTCTATTTTTCATCCTTATCAAATCCAATTTTTCTCAATTTTTCTCTTATGAAATATTTTATATTAATTAGATTCTTGTAATATATAAATTTGTTTGATTTTATTTTTTTATTAATATCTATACAAAAATTAATTGGTTCAATTTTATTTCTCTAAAAACAAAATTGAATAAATTAATATTTTATAAAGATAAAATTAATATAAAATATCTTTCAAAAATGTAATTAAGAAAATTTGAAATTTACATGAATGGAAATGGAGTTTACTCATATAATTTCATTTCTTAAAATAAAAATTAGGTGATTGTGTTTCTATTAATCTAAAATATTCGACTTTAAATTATTAATTTTAATACTTTAATTATATCATTTTTGTTTTGTTTGCATCAAGGATTCTCATTGGTAAAAGATTAATCTCTTGAAATATTATTTAGTATTAAAGGCTAGAACCTTTCTGAATTAAGTGTTCTCCATACATAAAATTTATATCAAACTTGAGACATTTTACTTAAGGTGTGAGCCTGTTCCACTCAAACTAATTTATATTAGTTAAATTAATTTTTTTAGCTACAAAAAGAAAATTCATTATTCATAAGCATTCTATATATTATTATTACAAACCAATTTCATAAAGGGAGGAGCTTCTAGGATAAATTTGCTACCATTTCTTATGACATTAAAAACCCACTTAAGTCCTTTATGAGTCATAGAATTAGCATTTCTACTAATTCAAATAATAGATAGCACAGTGTAATTATGTAAGTAAATAAAATCTAATATAATCAACTAAAGCTAACAGATATCACAAACAATGAGTAAAACCTAAAATGGCATTAACTATAATCTTACAATCATTTTCTATTATTATCTTAGAATACCTAAGGTCTTTAGTAATCTTGTAAACCTTCAAAATGGCATTGGCTTCAGTTTCTCCAAGGGAAGTGCATTACATTTTCTTAAACCAAAACCCTTCAACTTAAGCAATTTCATCCTTACTTATCACAACTATTGCTACAATATCATCCTTCTAAGTACTATCCATGTTAAATTTCAAGCATTCTATTCGTGGCATTTCCTATGTAGACAAAATGCACTTTTACACTCCTGGTTGGGCCTTCCAATCTCCTTAGTTCAATACATAAGTTATTCTCCACATGTACAACTAACACTTCTAAGTTTAGAATCTTCCCATAAAAAATCAAATCATTACAAGCTTCTCACACTTTACAAATGATAATGGCAACCCTCACTACCATTTTAATAGCAAACTCCAAAAGACAAAAATATGAAATGATAAAATAGAATCCAAGTAGCTTAAAGTATGTGGAATATGAATATTGTGTATATGAATACCTAAGACTCAAAATCACAAAAATTTATTTACTTCACAATGAGTTAAATGTACAACTCATCTTCAAGTTCCAATTGTCATAATAGACAAGAAACATCTTGTAAATTAGCAAAGGATTGAATGCAAACTATTATAGGGATGACTTAATGTACAAACCTCTAATAAGTAACTTTTAAATAGTAATGCACAATAAATCGCCAAAGCCTTTGCCGAGTTTGAGCTTTATGGTCAAAATACCTTCTACAATTTCTTGCTTGAAACATAGAGCTTATAATAAACACTTTAGAGTTCTTAAGTATCCAGTGCAATTAATCCTCATTAGCAATAGAGGACACAAAACTAGATATCCTCCTCAATAAAAATATTCTTTAGCATATCTTCTTTCCAAAATTTAGTTATTGGTATCCAAAGATTAGCAATTGTAAAATTTATAGTAATTTAAGCATCTGGTTTAATTATTAGGCGATAATTAGGGTGTCATAGGAAACATGGTAGATATTAAAAAGGCCACTTCACACAATATAGCATGCCCTAAATATAAAGAATATGCTTCTACCAAAATATCATGCCAAACTCACAAACCACTAAAACATTTTTTATAATGATGTTGATACAACTCCTATGCCGAAATTCATGAAATCTAGGCTTCTGTAGTCATGATTAAGAAATGTACTGTTAAGTCCCTTATTGCTAACATTTACTATAATGATATGGCATCCACTCATTAACCATGGATTGCTAAAGGCTAGTGTGTATACATGGATATTGTGAGCTAAGGCAGTGGAAACCTTAAATGGAATTCTAATTATGCATTATCCATAATGCTTTAGGACCCACCAAATTTGTTAGCATAAAATAATAAAATTGATAAAGATACAAACTCTTTAAGATATTTAGTTTGAATAATCCATATCTTTTCTTTATTTGAAACTAACTGCTAAGCCAACTTAGATAATAAAGATGAATTAATTGCCTCAAAAAGTTTAAGACCTATTCCTCCACATTGATACGACATACATAGTATAAACCAAGGTAGAAGTGCATAAAACCTTGTTTTGTCCTATGAAACATTTCACCAAAAACATCTTGTTAGGGAGTTTAATGAATGACAAACTTTTTTGGGAATTTCAAAGATATGACATAAATCAGAGTAAAGTGCAATAGTGAGTTTATTAATGTAACTCTCCCAACCTATGAAAAGGTTTTTTGTTTCAAACCATTAAGTTTTTGTTAAACTTTCTTTACTAAAAAAATTAAAATCTCGAGTCTTCTATCTAGTAAGAAATATAAGGATACCCAGGTACTTTACCTTAAAATCAATAGTAGAGAATCCTGGATATTCTTGAATCTCCTTTCAAATCCTTTTCTAAGTATAAGAAGAAAAGAAAATACCATATTTTTGAAAATTAACACATTATCTAGACTAACCTTAATATTTTCTAATGTATTCCTGTAATCCATGAGCCTCTTGTAAATATGCTCTTTGAAATATAATGACATTATCTGCAAATGTTAAATGAGATACAAGTTGGTACCTTTTAACTATTTTAATACCATAAATTAAATTTGTCGGCTCTACTCTAAACAATAGCTATGAGAACACTTTTAAAATTAAAATAAACAAATAAATAGATAAAGGGTCCCTCTAATAAATACCCCTTGTAGACTTAAAGCATCCAAACATATTACCATTTAATAAAATGAAAAATTAAACTATAGAAATACATTGGTATATCCATTGGATAAATATAACTTGAAAACCAAATAATTATAATATTTTAAGCAAAAAAAAATCATTCCATATGATCATAAGCCTTCTGCATATCAAGTTTCACTCCCATCAAATCACCTACTCCCTTCTTCTTTTTAATTATATGAATAATCTCTTAGGCTATTAGTCCATTCTCTAATATCCACATACTTGGAACAAAAGCAAATCATGCAAAAGAAATTAACCTTTGTAACACCTTTTTCATTTAATTTGCTAAAATCTTAAAAATGACTTCATAAATAAAATTAGACAAAATGATAAGGTGATAATCTCCAAATGACTTATAATGTTCATTTTTCAAGATCAGTATAATAAAAGTCATATATAGCTCTTTTAAAAGAAATCCATTTTCAAAAAATCTCTAAATAGCCTACATAATATCTAATCCTGCTATATCCTAACATTCTTTATAAAATAACCTAAGCATGTCATTTAATCCTAGAGCTTTCAAAGGAAGCATTTTCATTATTGTCTCTCATATCTTTTCTTCATTCAGTAACTAACACTTCACATCATTCTCCTCCTCTATGATCATTAGTTGAGTTAATTCAATAATCTTTTATGATAAATCTAAATTAGATGTCTTAAATAATTGGATAAAATAATCAATAAAATAATTACCAATGCCTTTCCTAGTATTAATCCAAGTACTATTTTCTACAAGAATTCTCCCAATATTATTCTGATGACAACACACAATAGTAGACATATGAAAAATATGAGAACTAGTGTCTTTTTCTTTTACCTATAGTTCTCATGATTTTTTATGCCAAATGCTCTCTTACTGAGTCAATTATTCATTTATGGAGCCTTGTATTTTGTTCAACAAATCCTGATTTTCCTTAATTGGGTTTCCTTTGTTATAGGGCCTTTTAAATTGTTTTCATAGTTTGTTACAATTCATTTAAATAGTATTTCCAATATCCAAAAGTTCCATGATTCCATTTTTGAATACATTACATAACTTATTGTTTTTTTTGTAATAACTAGTAAGCAAAGGAAGCCCTAACATCACACTACTAAGCCTTTTGAATCTTTTCTTTACATGAAACTTCTCTAAACCAAGCACTGAAAAATGAGAAAGCCTCGATAAGGAATCTATGTCTTCCATTGTATTAAGGATTATGGTATTATGATCAGAATGCCTGCTTTCAAGAATTTAAATGATGCCTCTTGGATACAGAGTCCTCAATGGAAGATAACATACTCCTCTATGTAAAACTTCTCTTATATATTCATCCCTAATCCATTTATTTAACTAAGAAAAAATATACTTTTGATTAAGAATGTCAATATCCCCTATGTGTTCAACAAACTATGAGAAAATAGTCATAAAAGAATTTCCAACTAGCCTTCCCTCTTCCTTAGAAATGCATTGAAATCTCCTATCAATAACCATGCTTTGTTAACTTCATCTATAAGAGCATACAATGAATTCTAAAAGCCATATTTATATTATTGATAAGAAAATCTATACAATGTTGACCCAATGTAGCATCTTTTACTTCAACATGAATAAAATTATTATAAAACTTTAAAATCATATCTTGAAATTCTTGCGACCACGAAAAAGTTAATCTTTTTTTTTTTACAAGTATACTGCATGAAAATGTTGGAAGCCTAAAGAATAAGATAGTTGTTAAATGATTTGTTCATTTACCATTGTTTCATATAAGAATAAACAATCTAGGTCAATTTTCCTTTGTAAAGCTTATAGAGCTCACACTATCAGGGTATTATTTAAACCTTAATAGTTCCAACTTAAGATTTTCATAGCACTTGTAAAGGCTTGTGTGCCCAATCTATTTTTCACCTCCTCGAGCTTAGTTCTTCAACTTAATTACACTAATTTTATGATAATCCTTACTATATTTTTCATCCTTTTGTAATTAAAAGCCACACCTAAGTTGGAATTTTACTTGATGTATTATAACAATATTCTCACTTACCTTTTTTTTGCCTAAATAAAGTCTATAAGTTGGAAATCTATGTTATCCTTCCATTTAGCCTTATTGTTATCACCTTCCATTACATATAGCATGTGTTTTGAAGGAGCCATAGTAATATTTTTTGTATCCCTTTCTACTCATCAATCTATATGTACTTGGAAAGCCACGATATTTTCCATAGTCTATTGACTAACCATCCTTCCACATGCATTTTACATCTATTTTATGGAACCTTCATTAATAGGTTCCTACATGATTGATTTGTAATCACTAACTATACTACTTTTTGGTAGCCTTACATTATTTTGCAAAGCCAATTGACTATATTAGCTTGTTATTTATTCCCATACCTTTGATTTAACCATTTAGACTCTTTCTAGTTGGTTTCCTTTACTTACTATACTTTGCTAAGATTGAATATTATTAAGTATAAACCTAGGATTTGCACCACTATCCAATCCCTTAATTTCTTATGTGACTCCATATCTCTAAATGAGGCTTTTAGTTGGGAGCATTCTTTATTTTCATGGCCAAGCATACCATAACTAAAATAAATTTATTTAAATGCTTATACTTAACTTATATCCAAACTCTATATTTATTTTTTTCTCAATTGCTAAATTCCATTCTTTAACTACCTATATAAAGGCTAACAAACCCAAAAATGTAAATAAGTTTGCAATAATTGTCTATTGTACACTAGATTTTCCACTTCAACAACCTCCCTTAATTTACTACCAATCTTATAGGCATTTGTTAGCCTTAAGGTTTTATATGATATGTTTTGATAATAACAAATAAGTGGTTGCAATAATATTACATGACTTTATACTAAATTGTTATAAAATCTTTAATAAGACATGTTATAATATGGTTGTAATAAAAATACTTCATTATGTGTTAAAAAAGTTATATCTTACGTAAGCTTTACTAGGTATGTAATTGACCAATATGTATAATATGAGGATTATGCTTATTCTTGATTAACTTGTGATAATTTTTATATACAAATCATGTATATCAATATCTTGATATATTTAATTGAACTAAATATATGGATTGTAAAGTTTATGTATATTATATAGAAAAGTCCAAAAGGAAGAAAAGTTGGCAATGAAGCAAAGCAATGGAAGATGATATCATGCTTAATTGAAGAAGAAATAAAATAAAAAAAATATGATCCAAGTATTAAAGGATGAAAAGATTTAAGTTTTAGAAGTAACAAGAAAAGCCTAAAAGTTTCATTAGTATAGTTTTTCTATTTAGGCTTAGACTTTTTTGTAAAATAGAATTTTCATAATATAGAGTTTAAACATATTTTTAATAATCTTAGTTTAAGTGAAATATTTTAAAAAGATAGCATATAATTATATTTTTACAAGATAGTTTATAGGTCACTTTAAAAATTAATGAGATATGAGGTTTTAATCTTTTAATTTTGACTTTTAGTTACTCTTTTGATCATATTTTATAAAATATTTACGATTTTATTATAGAACTTTTTCCATATGAAAAGAGAATCAAAGACCTTTTTCCATATAAAAAGAGAATCAAATACCTTTCTATGGATAGGTTATTTTCTTAAAATGAATAAGATATAAAAGATTTATGAATTTTTCAATTTATGTTTGGAAATTAGTTTTTTACATTCCAGTCTTTTTTTGAATTTTACTCATTATTTTGATTATATCTCATAAACTATATATGAATTAATTGTGAAAATTTTTTGCATGTGAAAATAAAATCAAAGAGTTTTTCATGGACAGGTTATTTATTTAAAATAATTAATACATAAAAAAGTTATGAATTTTATAATTTAAATTTTAAAATTAGATTTTTATAATTTACTCTCTCTAACCTTTGCTCATATTTTAATCATATAAAAAATTACATAAGATATAAGCATGAAATTAGTTCTATTTGAAAACATATTCAAATACATTTCTAATAATAGGTTATTTACTTAAAATGAAGAAGTTATAATATTTTAAAATTAAGTTTATAATTATATCCTTAAGAATCAATTATGACCAGACAATAACTAAAAATTTCATCAGAATTGATTGCATAATCAATTCTTCTTATTTTAATGTTTAAATAATGGATACAAACTACTAGTTTTTATTCTTAAGTGTTCCAAATAGCAATGATATCCCATGGACTTCTTATATAAGTTAAAAACATTAAATACAACATATAGAAATCATGAACTTCATCTCTTAATATTATTTTACTCTCTTTTTCATTCAAATCATGATTTAAGCTACTCTTTGTGAAAAAATTTCAATTCTAAGAGTTTTATTTATTTCATCTATTGTATAAAAGAGTTAATTTAAGTTGTATTTTATTATGAGGAATCCTAAGGAAACCAAGAGTGAGGTATCTTTTAGAAACTAAAAGCTTTGAGTAAGGAATCTTAAAAGAAGTTAATTGTATTGAGAAAAAAATTGTAATAAGCTTTTTCATATGTCTAATTTAAACTTGAAGTGATAGTGGATTGAAACATAAACTTGGAAGGTTTTGAGAGTGAATGTACATTTTGAAGAGAATATTCAAAAGATAACCACTATAAATCTTTGTATTTGATCTCTCTACCCTTATTATATTTATATTTAATCAATATCTCATTTCTTTTCTAAATGTATTGTGCTACCATGTTTATCATGTTACTTGAATGATTGAATGATTAAAAGAGAAATCTATTTATACATATGTTTCTTAATGATTTATTTATGTATAATTAAATGAGTTGATTTATACTGATTCTTTAAATCATTATATCATCAATGAAAATATTTTTATAAAGATTTCTTAGATTTGTTTAAATTAAAAATATCTTCATAATTGCTCACAATCAAAAGATTTTTAAAAAAAATTTTAAAAATTATAAAAATTTTAAAAATACTTACAAATTATTGTATTTAATCTCTTTACCCTTACGATATTTATATTTGACTGAATGCTTTGGCTTTGCTAAATGTATTGTACTACCATGCTTATCTTATTACTTAAATAATTAACTAGTTAAAAGAGGAAACTATCTATACATATATTTTTTGATAATTTATTTATGCATAATTAAATAAGTTGATTTGCATTAATTCTTTTAATTTTTATATCTTGAATGCAAACATTTTTATAAAAATTTATTAGATTTATTTAAATTAAAAATATCCTCATAGCTTCTCACAATTAAAAGATTTTTAAAAAATATTTTAAAAATTGTAAAAATTTTAAAAACATCTAATTCACCTCTTATTGGGTGTGGATTACTAAAGCCTATAACATTATCTTTAGATAAATACTTTAATGAAACTTTATGAACCTGCACCTGAACTTTTGTCCCATTAAAAGTCACCTCATTAACTAACAACCTTGCATCCTATTTTTGTAAAACTAAAAACCTTCAAAAAAATGTCTCATGGTCTTTCTTATAAAATGCTTCAACAAGTTCCACATGACTAAATATTACTAGTAATTTATTTAAGCCCAAATGAACTAAACCAAACTCTCCACAAAATGTCCAAGTGTATTGTAATGTCATGTGTACCGAATTTCTATTATGAATTTTATTACCCATTATTCACCCTATTAATGTTCCTTGATCAACACCATGAAATTGATTAATAGATCTAAGAAAACTTTCTCATCCTTATGCACATCCAACTCCTTATAAGACTATTTTGCCATCTTCAATGAAAGTTACTAATAACAAACTTACACTAAAAAGAAAAAAAAACTGACCATTCACTATTATAAACTAATCACCATATGAAAACCTCTCACCTTAAAAAGAAACTATCTCTAACAATAGAGAGAAAAAAATGAATTAAATTAAATTATATTTTACCATTATGTTAGACTTATACCTAATAATTATTAAGAAAGTTGAGCTAAGTATATTTAAACACCCTTTTTAATGATTAATTAAATTATAAATTATTTTTGTAAGAAAGAATAATAAAGCAACAAGTAAATTTAAGTGGATTAGGAATCTTATATGTGAATTATGAAATAAAATAGAATTAATAAAAGTAAAAATGTAGGAATATGATTTGAAAGAAATTTTGATGAAAAAAATTTATTAAAATTATAAAGTATAAAACTATATACTAATGTAAATAAGTACATGAGTATGGAAGAGATTTAGGAGTAATTTTTCAAAAATGCCCTTAAGGCTATATTTTCCTCATATCAACCCCAAACCCCTATCTCTATCTCATTTCTCCATTTCTCTTAACTTTCTTTATACAATCTCCACACCACTTTATCAATCAAGCAAAGAAAGTCTTAAATCTTATTGATTTCTTCATCTAATCAAGCTAAAGGCATTACTTTTATTAAGAATCCTTCCTATTTCTTCTTAATTGATGAAGAATTTGAGGTTTATTTGATTTTGTTAGGCATTTTAAACTTTAACTCTAAAACTTATAAATTTTAATGCAATTAAGATTGAAAAATCTTCAAATTAATTTTCTACCATCCTTTTTCATACAAGGTGAGTGAATTTATGAATTTTGAGATTATATGATAATATTAATTAAATATGGATTATTTTGTGATTTTGCTTGAATTCATTTATTTTAATGTGATGGAAGTAATAAATGATGGAGAAAGGTGATATGATATGTTTAATAAGCATATTGATAATTATATTAAGGTTTGGTATATAATATATATGTTTAAAAGGTATTTAAAGTTGAATGTATAATAAAATTTTATAAAAAAACTAAGATTTTCATGTGTGAATCAATTGATCAATCAATTTTAGGAGTCTAGAAAATTAAGTAACCAATCAATTTTGAGGGTTTAAAGGCAAAATTAGGAAGATAAATCGATTTATCAATCGATTCATTGATTATAAAAATTTATGTCAACTTTAAAAAGGTATAACTCCTTATCTTATGTCCATTTTAAACAAACTATCTTTTATTTTAAGAATAATTGAGTCTACTTTCAAACTGAATTAGTTTGGAATCAAAATCTTATATATATTTTAAGATATTATTAAAAAGTAGACAAAAGTCAAAAACTCAAGATTTCAAAAAATAGACTTTTTATACCTTTTTTTTTTAAAAAAGTGTAACCTTTTCAAAACTTAGCTGATTTAGCCAAATGACCAGTTTATAAAAAGTTAATTGAGTCTATTTTTATATGAAATTAGTTTTATGGATAATATATTTATAATTTTTAAGTTATTCATAAAAGATCACTTAAAAGTCATAATTAGGGTGACTATATAGTAATTCATGCTCCATTTATTTTATATTTTCATGACTTATAATGGCTCAATATGAGTATTTAGTCACTAAGTACTAAAGATAAAATGATTTATGATAAGTATAAGATGATTGCATGGGTTGGCTACTCATAACATAAGAAAGTAAAAGTTTTGTGATATAATATATGTTATAATGAACTTATTGCATTACTTATAGGATAAGATATATTGAGAAATATTCCATAAATTGATTATTATAATATGTGTGAATGTTTATAACTATACAAGAAGGCATAATGATATTGGGAAGTATTGTAATGTGCTTTAAAATTGAATTACAATTGTATTAGATAAAGCTTAAGCTCTAGTGTTTAAAGTTGCGTTGTGAATCTTAACATAAGTAGCAATAAAGATAAAAAATATGATAAAAGTGACATTATTAATATTAGATGAAAATTTTCTAATGACATTCTTATAGAGGATATAAAACATACTTTGGAAAGATAAAAATGGAAAGTTTATGGAAGGTATAAAGTTGACTTGAGAAACAAAAGATGGATAATTGTATTTTATCAATTATTTATTATTCCAAATGAGATATGACCTAATTATAGTTATCCTTAAGTATTCTTATATGAGATATTGAAAATGAAATGATTATATGTTAATTTCATTATTATTGGCTCTTGATTTCTAATATGCTTAAATGAAATATGAATGGTTAAAAGATGATAATTTGATGGGTAAATTAATATAAAATATTATTATTCTTGTAGATTATTCACTTATTAAGCCTCATACTCACTCCTCTATAATTTATCTTACAAATTTCTAGGTTAAGCTTCCACCTTTACCTCCTCAAAGCTAGATTCCATGGGAGCTCATTAATGGTAGTTTGGTAACACAGATACTTATACATAAAATATTTTAGGCCTTTTATTTTGTCATAAACTTAGGTAGAAGAATATCAAAACTGATTCCTTATGAGTTAGTTATGCATGCTTATTCTTATTTTAGGAGGATTATAAACATATCTAACTTCTCCATCTTTTATGGAAATCTTAATGACCACTAATGATTTTTCTCCTCCTAAAATGTTATCTTCCCTTATATATGCAATGTATTTGTTGAATTAAGATCAAGCTAAATAATTAGAAATAGGCTGTGAAAACTAAGAATAGGTTCCACACCGGTCAAGATCAGTTTATAGTCATGATATTAAATTAATTTTAATCAAATCATACAACCTCTTTTATCATGAGATTTTTCTTTCTAACTCAACATTCCATTTCTTTTTAATGAAAATATGATTTTGGTGAAATGATAAAGATATGCAATAATTATGTTCAAGTATTTAGTTTTCAACATCAAGCTTACCTAACAAATAATTACAAAAATTTAATTTGTTTATGGGCATAAATCTTTAGCAAATTTTCTAATTTCATATCTTATGAAATATTTTATGAACAAAATTTAAATAAACTTTCTTAGGTGTTTGTTGTAAAAAATTTTATTAACATTAGGATATGTATATTAATTGTTTTATTAATTATCAAAATTGTAAGATTTTTTATTACTATTAAGGCATGTATGTTAATTATTGTATTAATTATTAATATAACTATAATTATAATTTAATAATTACAACAAAGCAATTAATAATCTAAATGCGGAATCTTCCTATATATATCTAAAAGCTTTACTTAAATTTATTCATTTTCTTTTCATACATTTTCCTATTTCAAACTTAACCATTCTAAGTTAAGGCAAAAAGATAAAGAAGGTCTTCTTAAATTAAACTAAACAATAAAAAATAAAAATATAGGAATCATAATCGGGATGAGCAACCCCTTTTAATAAATTTGAGAAATTTTCACAGGAGGAAATGGATTTGTTAAAGTGTAGTAAGAAAAAAGATAAACATAGCTACATAAGGTTTAAAGGATGTCCTTCTTAGTTGAGAACATACAATGATATTATTGTTAAACCAAGGGTAGAAGATGGTGTTGGTGCTAAAGGAAATCTTTCAAGGATATACTGATTAATAGGTGTAGTAATTTTTAACACAACACAATAATTTGACATAAATATGAAACTTTTATATAGGTTCAAGTTAAATTTATATAAATTTAGGTTATAAGTGAGTTGACCCATTTAATACGAATAATAAATGGGTTAAGTTAGAAATGTAAATGAGTTAATACATCATTTCATTTAAGAATTTATATTAAAATTTTAAAAATATTATTTGAGAGATAATTAACAATCAAATTATAAATAGTTAGGTGTAATAAAAATATAAAATTTATGTTTTAATAAAATGATAATAAAAGTTGAAAAAATTATTTTATCAATGATTAAAAATATTTTTATGAAAATAATAAGTATTTAAATTTAATAAATAACTTTATAATAAAAATTTTATTAATTAAAATTATTTAATAGGTTAAACAGGTTAATCTATCTTGATATAACAAGTTAAATTGATAGACATGATTATTATTCGAGTCAAATTCAGGTGGTGCTAATTTCAATTATTACTAATCTTTGACACTATACAAATTCAATATGTGAACATGAATTGTTATCCTTACTCATTACATAAAGGAAAATGCTAGCTTTATAATACTAAAGAAAAAATAGAAGACAATGACAAGGATAAAAAAGAATACTTGTTATCTTCTGATGATAAATCGCTTGAAAAAAGAGTTTAATGATAATGATGGCTCAAAAGGAGTTATAGTGATAGGTGAATGATTTAATGGGAACATAGTTTATCCATTTTTATAATTAACCACCACTAAAAAATCTCTCACCTCATAGTTCCAATATTGTTGCTTTAGTTAAAGCTAAAGTTGCATTGAATAAAAGCTATTGACATTTTCAAGGAATTAAAGCTATCTAAATTTTATATTCAAAATGGAAGGAACTTGTATAGAGGAATGTGGATTGCATGGAAAAAAGGTATAATGAATATGATTCTGCTATCAAGTTTATTTCAAATTATGGATTTTCATGTGGTGAACAAAATAGAGACCTCTATTTTCTTATTATAGTTTATATGAGTCCCTAAGCTATATTAAAAGAAGAGTGCAAAAGCCAATTGCTTTAGCTTTCAAGGAGAGTAAATAGACATTGGCTAGTAACAAGTAATTTTAAAGATATAGTGCATAATGGTAAAAAGAAAGGTAGAGCTCCTATGGTGGAAGAAAAGGTGCAAGGAGTTTATTGAATGGATTAACAATTTAGGATGGTAATGTTCTAAATTCATTTAGGGACCCCTAGGATAAGGCTTTAATAGGGTGTTTGAAAGACCTGGAAATAGACATATAATTTTGAAATTTAATTTTATAGATGATTAAAAAATAAATTTTAATGGTAACCATATCCATTAAAATATGCTAAGAACTATTAAAATGAGTTGAGTCTAATAAATTAACTTAGAACTAGTATAATATTACTTAGCTTAGGATTATAATTAATATCAAAAAAGATAATAGTAGCCTAACTTAATAATAGATTGGAAGTAGTTAACTCAACTTGGTAAAAGACTAAAATTGGTAAATATTAACTCATCAAATTATTGGGTTAACTTATTAACTTAGTAATATTAGTAAATATTAAATAATTATTTTATTGTAGTGTGTATGTTTATATATATATTAAAATTATACCTTAACATATATAATATTAGAATTAATAAATTTATATATTTAATAATATTATTAACATATATTACATAAGTTTATCAAAATAAATAATTAAATTAAAATTAAAAATTATTTAATATTAAAATTAATAAATTTATATATTTAATATTATCAATATATATTACATAATGTTATTAACATAAATAATTGTAATAAAATTAATAAATAATATAAGTTATGTGAGAAATTAAAGTTATCATCATAAAACTTAAAAATTAATAAAAATAATTACACAAAGTGATTATTATAACTAAATATACACAAAAAATTATCATAACTAAATAAATATATTAATTAGAGTAATAAATTACTATTAGTATAGTAAAATATTGATGCATTCATATATGTTTTGGTAAATTTTTTATATTAAAAATTATTATTTTTAATTTATTTTTATTATTCTAATTATATCAAGTAATAATAATTAAATCAAATTAAATAATAATATGAAAATAATAATAAATAAATAATTAATATAATAATAATAATAAAGTATAACTAGTTATAAAATCTGTCTAGAATTACTTAGTAAAAATCGACTTGAAATTAGGATTTAGACTGGTAATATAGCAACTTAATCTAGTTGGACGTGATAAAAAAGTAATCTGATTTAAAATTATCCTAATATGTAATTTTTACCCATTAAATTAATCTGATAGAGTTATACTAACTCATTTTGATATCTCTAAATATGCTTTCTTATAGTTTCTTTGTTATTTTATTCCAAAAATTTATTTTCCTAAAAATTTGGGAAAATGATATGAGTATTTAATAGAAGGTGTGACTTAGAGCATCATTTTATATGGTATATATTTAAAGAAAATGTCATTAAAAATTTTTTATATAATTTATCTCTCTCTTTGCATTGTCATATATTTTTCTAATTTACATCTTTTATCAAAAATAAAAAATAATTCTATCTAATTTATTTCTCTTTTCTGTAGTTTTTCAATTATTTTATTTTAAAAAATTATTTCTCTAAAAAATTGGAAGAAAAAAATAAAAAGTTATAACATTTATGAATTTTATTTTAATATTTCAGAGAAATTCTTAAAAAAAATACTACAGTCTTACCTTGTTGTAAATTGTATAAATTTGTGACTCAGTTTAGTCTGTTACTGGATTGTCCCTTCCATAATTCCCTCCTCAAAAAAAGGAGAAATTGTTAAAGAAAGGAAAAATTAAATAAAAACTTGTGAACATTTAAAATTAAGAATTAAAGTATTGAGTCAAATAACATTGAGATTGAATGTACGATAAGGTCTATTAAATAAATATTTATAATCTTCACATCATAAATTTCTTGTAACATATTAAGTATTAAACTAATGCTTTGACAACGTTTTCACATCATTATCGTTCACACAATTCAGTGACTGTCTCCATTTTTATGTGCTTCATATTCCACCTATACTTCTCTTTGTGTTAAATCAACCAAAAGAAAGATAAGGTTGAGAAGGACATAATAACATTACAATCGTAAACTGTTTGATGAAAAAAATAATTTCGGACAAATGATAATTGATTTTATTCATAAATGTTTTAAATGATATATTAGAATGAAGAATAATAGATAAAATAAAAGAAATAAAACTTATTTATTTAATATTGAATAAAAAATAGAAATTTAAATTTTCAAATAAAACTATGAAAATTTTCAAACAAAAAATAATGTGCATAATGAAGTTCTTGACTTTTCAATGTTTGCAATAAGTAAAATTTTCATATCAAAAAAAGAAAGGAGATTGAAAAAGAAAATTAAAATATGAAATATACCACCTCTTAAGATCCTAATCTTTAAAAAGATATCAATATATTTATAGGAGAGCTCCCTTTATTGAAGAAAAAACTTTTAGAATAATTCCATGAAATCGGAGTAGAGAAAATAAGAAAAATAAAGGGTCAACATGAATAAAAAGTAATAAGATTGTTAGCAGGAGAGGGGATAACCAACAATTAAAGATAGAGATAAGAGAAAAAAATTCTAATTAGAATTAAATTTGTGGTAAAGGTTAAAGAAACTAATATTTAAATGTTAAATAAATTAATTACAGAATTACATAGTTGCACCCTCTTATTTTCCTATAAAGAAAATTATCATGCGTTTTTTTTTAAATGAAAAGTGAACACCAAATCTTTCAATCCCTTATACATTATAAAAATTTCTTAACTAGAAAATTATAATCATTTATTTTTAAAAGAAAATCAAATAGGTATAATAAATCATAATGACCTATTTTTAAAAAATTTGATATGATAAATAATATATTATAATCTAACATATTATTAAAGGAAAAAAATTTGATAAATCGTAAAACATACATATATTTTTATATATTATTTTACATATAAACATCTAATACTAATCATATTATTTTACTAAATATCTTTATACTAATAGTTAATATAACAGTTGATTAAATTAACTATATATAATTAATTAATACTAATCACTTAATTGCTAATATAATTAATTGATTAGCAAAGAGGGCTAAAGGTAGGAATTTAATTCTTAATTAAGATGTAATATTTCTACATAATTGTCAACATATTAATAGGGCAATGGCACTCGATGTTGCTTTAGGGGCATTACTTCTTATCATATTTATGCCATGAATTATATATATATGTATTAAATAGATTATTACTTCTATCATTAATTAAAAAAAAATTCCTCAAAATTTGTTTGCCAAAAGATAGGTTGATTTTGAGAATAATAAAGATATGCAACACCTAGATTCATATTTTTTTAGAGAAAAATGTAAATTATTTTTTCAATTTTGAAGTGATTAGATTTTACCTCATTCAATTTTAAAAATTTAAAAATTTACCTTTTTAAATTTTATAAAACTTGAAAATAACCCATATCTTCTACTTAATTAATAATTTTATCAAGTTATTTAATTTTTTATAAAGTTTTTAAAATATGAATCGAAAACAATTTTGAACCATATATAAAAGTATTTAATTAAAATTCTTTATATATAATTCAATTTTTACAAATTATTTAACATAAAAATTATGTATGAAAAAAGAACTAAAGAAGTCAACATATTATTGTTTGAAAACTTTATAAAAAATATAATTTGATAAAATAGTTAATTAAGGAAATCGTAGGTATTAAATGTTAGTTTTATAAAATTTAAAGAGGTGATTTTCAAATTTTTAAAGTTAAATAAAGTAAAATCCAATTATTCTAAAATTGAAGAGGGTAATTTGCATTTTTCTGAATTTTTAATACTATATCTAGGCAATAAATAACTGCAAAAACTTAATTTTCTCCCAAATATAAATCCTTAGCAAATTCTCTAATCCATATCTTGTGAAACTTTCCCGTCATATATTAGCAAATTTCAAATATGAATTATTTTAAATCTTCATCAAAGTTTTAGAGTAAAGTTATTAGATAAAGCATATTAGAGTACCAAAAATATGAAATATTTTAATGTGACGTATTCTGACTTTAGGGAAAAGCAACTTATTCTTCATTCAAATTTTTATTATACCAAAAATAAAGTATGAAACTATGAGAGATATGTGATAGATGACATCACTTTAGTAGGTCCGCTAATGAGAGCTGATCATTTTAAAACGAAGGAAATTCTTGTTAAAATGTATCGATAATCTAATCCGTGGTATACTAATGTCACTACATTAGTATTATATTAATGTTATTATATCTGATTGTCAAGATAATATTATTATATAGCAAGTTAAATTTGATTTAAAAAATAATTTAAATATATAATCAAATTTTATTATTATATTAAAAATATATCATAATCTCATTCACCAATAAATTACCCCAATAGGAATGAAAAAGAATTTTCTATGTAAATTAAGATATTACACTGTTAACACCGAAAACACTTCTTAGCGGCAAGATTTCTAGGAGGATTACAGGAAAAGCTTTTATCTAGTTTTGATTATAATATAATACGAATTGTTAGAGAGAAGTTTATTATATTTTAATACATTAAAAATTAAAAAAATATAATTTTTAATGCATATGAATTTTAAAAAATTGAGTATTAATTTCTTTTCATTGAATAGAATGAAAAGTACATGTTATAATCGAAATATAATAAAAATTTTGGATTATAAACAGATAAATTTTAGATATTATATACATACATCATAATTTTAATATAATATAATTATAATATACTATAATATCAATAAATAATGTTCATCAGAATCTCCATTGGATCTTCTATCTTTCCTTTGAAAGTTTTCTTATTTCTCGCAATCCAAATCATATAAAGAATCTAGGCAATAGGCACAGTCAATTCTCTATGAAAAGAAATATTTTTCTTACCCGTTTGAAGACATTGTAATATATTTGATATTTGTAATATCCATCTTTGATATTTTGTGGTTGCATGAGTTCTGTTCTGAACGTAAGTCTGGGACCAAACCAACTAAATTTTGCGAACTCACATCTTAAAAAAATATGATTTATATTCATCTCAAACAAATTTTCCATAAAAACATTATTCTTCTGTTAGGGATTGGCCGTCTCCAAAATATTTTTTTATTTTTTATATTTTATATAATATAAATATATTAAACTGTTACAAGCTCGTTTAGGCTCATTTAAGCTCGTTTAAGCTCGTTTAAACTCGTTTAGGCTCGTTTATTTTTTATATTATAGATAATATAAATATATTAAACTATTTTATGCTCGTTTAAGCTCGATTATCACTTAAGCTCGAATTCAAATTTGAATATTTAGGTCCGATTAAAATTTTGAAATAAGGAATATAAAGCTCGTTTAAACTCGTATAAGCTCGATTAAACTCGTATTTGAATTGAACTCGAGCTGGAGCTTGACTTTTTTAAGTTTAATGAGCTCGAACTCGAGCTCGTTTAATGTAACCGAGGTCGAGGTCGAGCTCGAACATGCAAATGTTGAGCTCGACTTGACTCATTTGCACCCCTAATCATCAGCATAAAAGTATATAAATTCTTTAATTAATTAAAAATTATGATCTTAATTCAATATAATTTGGTTTGATTTAATACCTAAAATTTTCTTACATTATAAATTCACATCATAAATCAATAGTTATGATTTAATTAATTTTAAAATAATTATAAATCTCTTTTAGAATTGATTAAATCATAACTATCAATTTAATAATGTAAATCTACGCCACTAAAAAAATGGTACACCAAAAACATAGCCTTATAAAAAATAAATTTATATAGAAAATTTTCTTCTAACAATATGTCAGGACTCTGTGTAACATCGGAAGACTTTATATTGGTGTCAACTAACAAACACAATATTTTAAAAAAAGAAAAAAATGAAAAATACTTCCATTAGTTTTGGGTGATTGCATTTTAACCATGCAAACTTTAAATACTTATAAATCAAACTTTTTAATTATATACAATTTACAATTAACATCCATTATTTACTTAATTTATTTTTTTACTAAATTACATTATTTTTTAAAAGTTTTTAACTTATAATCATAATATTATTATATATTAGTATATTACATCATTTTTTTATTTCTATGTTGTATATTTAATAAAAATTAAATTAGATATATAAAATTTTAATTCAATGTTTGAATATGAATTATAAAATTATGTGCAAAAAATAATATACAATAATATTATAATTTTTATTTAGAAATTAATGAAAATATTACTAAATTAATGAGTTTTAATTATAAATTTTATATAATAAATGTGTTTGAGATGCAAGTTTCTACAATTTACAAAGCTGAATGTTAAAATTTTTATGAGGATTATCATTAATTATAATTATTCTATTTTTTTCATAAAACTAAATAATTAATAATTTAAGAAATTTTTATTTTCTAAAGCCTAATTTATTAAAGTGATCTATTACTTAAATTTATAGATAATTAATTATAGATTAATATATTTGGTAGTTAAAATGTAAGCCTATATCTTTCTTGACCTATAATGGGAGGGACTAATAAGATTTTATTTATATTAGTTAGGTTCTTTATCTACTCATAACCGAATTCAATCATTAACGTGTCCCATTGAGAGCTGCACACTTTAAAAAAAGGAGAGAAAGATTTATACTTATAATATTCATCTAAATATTACTGTATCCAAGAGAATTAAATCCATGATAGAGCTATGCTTTTGTATCAATTTTATTTTCATAATGCCTTAAATTTTATACAAGTTCCAATTTAAATACATTCTTATAGTATCAGAACCTTCTTATATAAATTTAGCATCTAATTGCATGTCATCATGTATACAAAATACATAATAATAATTACTAACTATTTTCAATTTTGAATTATTTATAAATAATGGAAACAAATTTTAGAAAGGAAGATGAAATCACTATAGATTATATAATTCTCTCTTATGCTGAACGTTACATGCTCACTCTTGCCATATATTCTAAAATAAATAATAATTATTACTATTTTGAATTAATTATATATGTAATGTATATAATTTAAAAAAAAATCGAATCTAATTGATTCGATATGAATAACTTCTATTATATATATATATATATTATCATTTATTTTAATTTAATTAATTTTATCATATTATTTCAAATTATCTTTTATTTTGATTTAATTATTTTATAAGTTTTGATGTGATCAATTTTTTTAGGGTTACCTTTTGGATAATTTATGATTGTAGAATCATAATAACTTGAGATTGTTATTTATTTTAAATTAATTGAGAGATGAACGAATCCTCATCTTATGATTCTATAAGTTTGTTTGATTTCATTGGGTAGTTAGAGAAAATCTTTAAAAATTATTTTGTGATAAATTTGGATTTGAATATTTCTAGTATATGTTAGGTTCATCAATTATTTTTTTTATTTTATTACAATTACTCTATTTTAATTTATGATTTTTATGAGATTTATTGTGCATAATTTACCCATTAATAATGTGAAATGAATTGGATGAATAAGTTCTAAAAATATATTTTTTTGACATTTTTTTGTTTCTTTACTTCCATGCAATTACTGCCATAATTTGATATTATTGGTTGTTTAAGTGTAAGTCGTATTTTAGGTATCATCTCTCTTAGGTGGTATGTTTTCAAAATTGTGACTACGTATTCTAAATTTTGTGTTTAGCTTGATGTCATTTTTAGATAAAATGTTTTAAAATAAACTTTTTATAATTAATATTGTCTAAGTAGGAGAATGCTAAAATTTTTATGTGAACTACCATTAATTATAAATATTTTAATTTTTAATAAAACTAATTAAACAATGATTTAAAAGATTTTTATTTTTCTAAAGCCTAACTTGTTAAAATAATTTATTACTTAGGGTTATAGATAACTGATTAATATATTTGATGGGTAAAATATAAGTTTATACCTTTCTTAACTCATAATAGGAGGGTCTAAAAGAGTTTTATTTATATTAGATAAGTTTTATCTTTATTCTTAATTCAATCATTGACTTGTTTCATTGAGAGTCGTGCACTCTAGGAGAAGGAGAAAAAGAGGAAGATTTGTGTCTATAATATTCATCTGAAAACTATCATGTTCATGAGAATCAAAACCACAATAAAAGTACAATTCTACATTAATTTTTATTATCATAATATTCTAAATTTTATATAAATTTTAATTTAAATAGTTATACCAAATGTAATCATCTCATCGCTGTTGGGATATTTTGTATTTCTAGCATCCTTACTACAAGATGCCTATGAAACAAAAGGGGAGATCCATAGTATTGTGAGTCCTATCTTCCAATTTTTTTTCCTCTTTCATCTTTTCACCTAGGAGTAGGCATGTAAAACATCCAATGAAGGAGATTGTTTGTATAAATTGTAAAAAAAAAAATTGTATTCATGGGAAGCTTGTGAGTAAATCATATTAATTTTTTATTTACTATTAAGAGTGAAAAAATTACTAACGCATACATACAAAAATTAGAAATTGAAGCCTATATATAGAGAAAGGAAGGTACTTTCAAAAGATTTTAAATTTGGTTAAATTAAATAAATCTTTTTTTAAATTGTAATTGAGTAATTAATTTTTTTATGTAATGCATTAATCAAATAAGGTTAAAAAATTATATTATTCTCTTATACATAAGATTAAAAATTGGATTGGTTAAAAAAGGTCCCAAAATGCTTGAAGGATTATAAAAAAATTCTAATATAAAAAAAACTTAGGCTTACAAGTAAGATCGCATGAATTTACTCAATTAACTGGCAAAAAATATGAGTTCCAATACAAAGAGTTCAACTTGTTTTATGACCATGGGATGCTCACATTACTCGCAAGCTTTGAACCCATTTTAATGCCCACTTAAGAATAAAAACTTTCTTATAAGCACACTAATATGCCAGATAAATTTTTATATGTTTCAATTATATTACATGTTTTTAGTTATAATGAATAAATAGATGATAATTATCAATTTATTTGTCCATTCATTAATTTCGTAGGATTCATATATATTAAAAATCTAATTTTTTAATTTCAAAGATATTAAAAATTATAAAAATTAATAATTATCCTTTATTTATTATTAATGATTAAAAACACATAACATAGTTAGAACTAGTTAGTCACCTGTGCAATTCAGGGGCAAATATTTATTTTAATAATATAAAGTTATAACTATATGTTAATTATTTATAAAGAGAATTAAATAAAAAATTAATATATAACCAATAACTTTAAAATATATCTTATAAAATAAAATATTATAATTTTATTACATATATTATTAAATAATTAAAATTGATATTATAATATTATAAAAGATTGAATTTATAAATTCATTCTAGACATCAGATCATATAAAATAAATTTAAAAATTTTTCTTACTTTTAAATACTAATAAGGTAAACTAAAGCTGAACTACTCTAAATCATTCTGCACATGTGCTGTAATCTTTAAAAATAGTTTATTTATACTTTTACAATCCTAGATCGTAAGCTTGTAGATAGCTAATAATTTCATCTAATAGAAAATTTTCTAAAGTATAAGTATTTTGTAAACATTAACAATTACAAGATCTCTAAAGAAAATCTATGAAGGACAAAAAAGAAAAAAAATCCAAGGTAAAATGAAGAAAGGAAATTAGGAATGTTTAAAACAAACTTTTGAAAATAGTTGAAAGAATAAAATGTTTGTGAAAAAAAGATAGTTAAAAGAGAAATACTTACTAAAACAAAAATTAAGAGAAATTTAAGGAAAGAAAAAAGTTATCTTCCCACTCATTTAGCTTAACATTCAAGTAGATAATTAATTTTAAATTTATTTTACCAAAAAGATTGATTTTAAATTCAAACATATATTAATTAAATATTATTTTTAAGACAATTATTATCATTAATATTAATATTTAATAACATAATTTATAATAAGAATAGAATTTTTTTCTATAATGGCAATAAATTTTTTATTTACCATATTAGTGTGTCATAAAATAAACTTTTAAAATAATAATTTTATACTGTAGACAATTCATTAAATATAATCCACAAATTACTATCTATTTATTAACTAAAATTTAATATTTTAATATTAACTATTTTTTATTTTTTAATTCACATAGAAGAGAGGAATAATTTTTTATAAGAAAAATATCAATAAGGGATTTATATTTAAGTATTTTCTAAAAGTTGTGTTATAATAGAAATTAACAAAATAAACTCCTTTTAAAATTTAAAATAATAAAAAAAATCCTATATAGATATACAATAATATCATGGATTGCTACTTTCTTAAAAATCATGATTAATTATACTTATAAAACCATAAATTTATTAAAAAAAGTAAAATTAAAAATTTTAATATAATTATAAATATAAAATAACTTAATTAAGTTTTAAAAAAATATGTTAAGAACATAGATAAGAAAAAAATAAGAAAAATAGATAAGAAAAATAACATAAATATTTAGGAAAAAAATTACCATAAAAAAGTAATTAATTAGATTATGAAACAAAAAAATAAATTTGTAATTATTATAGTGAGAATCTATTAAATGAAAATGGACCATTATTTATTTAGTAAAAAATATTATCAAATACTAAACTCAAATTTTCTTAGAGAGAAAATGGTGTTGACAAAAATATACTTAATATCATATTTAAACTTTCTCCAATGTTCGTAAGTAGGATTGTTCATTTGTATATAGAGATTTTATCAAATATATATGAAGAAAAAGTGCATTACTGATGAGACTTTACAAATTTTAAATTAGATCTAAAATGTGAAGAAGATAAGGATAAAAAGATTTCTTTTTAAATTAAACGAAGCTAAAAAAGTGAAAAAATTTTAAATGAAATCTAATAAAGATAAAAATAAAATGACTTTTAAACTTTAAAATAAAAAATACTATTGAGTTCAGATGTAAATTTCTTGAGATCAATTGTAAATTTATAAAATTTTTCAAAAACAACATCATTGATAGTTTCATTCCTCTTATAATTTCTTCTAAAACAATGTAATTATTTTTTTCTATTAAAGGGTGTGTGACTAAAGTAGAAATTTGTGATTTGAAACTTGAGGAAAAAGTAATCGTCTCGACTGTGAGATAGTGGTGGCAGTACTGATAGAAAAGCAAGGTCCAAGGAAGAAGGTTTAAAGTAGGTCACTTATAGAATCCATGGAGGATGGTTCAATAAAGATTCAAGCTCTTTATTCAGGATTCGGGATGTAAGATGATGGTAAAAAAAGGAGAGCAAAGAGAGATGAGAAAAGAAAAGTGAGGCCTAGTGAGGAGAGGAATCAATCTATATATAAGAAAAAAACTTGTTATTACCAGTTGCGCTGCTGCGGCTTGGCTTACTACTAGAGCAATATTTCTTGTTTATCTTCTTCGGCCAAGACTACTACACCCTGCTAGTAAATGAATACTCTTGAAGCTCCAGACAACTGGCAACCTCTGAACCACGCAATTAAAGAAAAGAGGGAGCAGACAAAACAAAGTCTAACTGAATGTACCAATTACTTGTAGATTATGTGCTTAAATTTTTATTTTGCATAATTGGGACATATAAATGTTATAATTACTTTTTTTTACTATGATTAAAAAATTTTAATTACTTTTTTTAATAATATACCTTCTTTTTATTTATTGTTAGTTTAAAATATTTTACATTGTCATAAATTAAATTTAAACTATAAATATATTATGATGTAACACCAAAAAAAAATTCAAGGTGTTATAATTCTTTTAGTTATAACTCTTTTCCTAATATCATAATTTGTACTTTTTCGTTTAAACTTAAGCAAATTTTTTTCTTTTATTCAAATAAATAGTTAGATTTAATTGTAATAAAATTTCTTAGAATTTTAAATTGTAAAGTTTGAAAAAAAAATAGTCTAAAACATACATAATTTTTTATTAAATTTAAATTTAGATAAGGCTTTCACGTCCCAAAAATTTTTTCATGGCATAGACATAACATTTTAATTGATAGATTCAAAAGATTGGACCATTCGGATCAAAATAATAGCCCAACACCTTTGTATTTATTTATTTATTTATTACCAATTTATAGTGTCATCTAGTTAAAACGAATAATCACAAAAAGTAACCATAATTTATTTAATTCATCTTAATTCCTTCAAATTAATTATGATCTTAACTCTTAAACTTAATTAAATCAATAAAGTAATGTTGTTAATTGTGATTTTTATAACCAATTGCTAAAATACTCAATATATTATTAATATATAAAATATTTTCCATTTCTTGTTAATAAACCCTATTAATTTAATTTCTCTAAATTTAAAATACATTACAAAAAAATTATTACTTTTGATATATAATATTTAATATAAATATTAGTATTTTTAAAGAAGTTGATCATGCTATCTATGATTATTATGAAAGTAGAAAGAATTATAAAATGGTAAATTTTTTCACTGCCAACATAAAACTTTTTACATTAATAAAAAAAAAGATGATACATTATTATTAATTAATAAAATTTAATAATTTTTAATAACAATCTATAAGGATATTTTAATATTTTTTATTGATATAGTAACATATACATAGGTGATAATATAAAATTAATTTATACATATAGAATATTAAATTTACATCTTTTTCTTGATATAATTTTGGATTGTTGAATGTTCTGAAGTTTTTTACTTAGGCTCCATTTCGTGTAAATAACTAGCCAATTGACTAATAATTGATAAATTAGTTGATAGTTGACAAGTTAAGTAATAACTGATAACTTATAATTGATAATTAATAACTTATAAGTTAGTTAAAATATTTTATAAAATTAGCTATTAAACTAGTTAAAATTGTAAAATAATGTAAAAGAATATATTAATAGAAATAGATATAAAATTAAAGTATTTTATATTTATCTAAAAATTAAATTATATTAGCATAATTAAAAATTTTAAAATAAAAGTATAATATTTAATATTTAATTAATTATATTTTATAAATTTATTTACTTATATAATTTTTATTTTATTATTTATTATAAAATTATAATTACTTAAAATATAATTAGTTATATTTTATAAAAATTATTTAGATTTATATTACAAAAGATATAGGTTACAAATTAATAAAAAAAAGGATAGATTTGAAAAAAATTTAAAGAAGTAGTATTTTATAAGTAAAAAATTATTTTAGGTAACTTATTAAATCAAAACTTATAAGTTAATGCACTTTAGATATTAGCTTATAGTTCATTGACTTAGTCAATAAGTTATGAACTACATCAATAAGTTATAAGTTATTAAGTTAACTTATTTGTAGTGCAAAATGGAACCTTATTGTTATGAGAAAGTTTATCTTTAAAAAAAATATAAAAAAAGTACAAAGAAAGGGAATCTCCTTGTTTAACACCCCTAGAAAGGGTAAAATAAGATGTTCTACTTTCAAAAAATATTAAATGAATTATAAAATATTTGATTTGATAAATCATTAATGGATATTAATAAAAAGTACTAATTATGTGCTTGATTTAATGATTCATATTTTTAATTTTATCTTCAAAACTAAGGAGTTACAAGAAATATTAATAGAATTGTAGCTCATTGACTCACTGTAATTTTAAAGGTAAAATAAAAAAATTAAAGCATGGTTTTTAATTATATTATTTGCAACGACTAACTTTGTACAAATGTAAAAATTTAAATTTTAACTAAATCAAGAAAAGTTTTATAAATAATATTAAGTATCATTACACTATTAAAAGTATTGTTGACAAATGATCTTAAGAAATAAAATTAATCATTTATATTTTTTTAAGAAAATATCTTAGTTGTATTAACAGTGAAATAAGCTAATAAAAAATCCCAATAAATCACCAAGTAACTAGTTGGCCATTGGCCAAAGCAAGAATAGCTACTAAGTATTCATATGGGTTAATTTAGCCTTAATCTTTATATTTAGGGTAATTCTTTTGTTTTAATTTGATTAATTTTATCATATTATTTGAAATTATCTTCTATTTTGATTTAATTATTTTATAAGTTTTGATGTGATCAATTTTTTTAGGGTTATCTTTTGGATAATTTTATGATTGTAAAATCATAATAACTTAATATTGTTATTTTTTTTTAAATTAGTTGAGTGATGAACGAATCCTCATCTTATGATTCTATAAGTTTATTTAATTTCATTGGATAGTTAGAGAAAATCTTTCAAAATTATTTTATGATAAATTTGAATTTGAATATTTCTGGTATAGGTTATGTTCATTAATTATTATTTTTATTTTATTGCAATTACTCTATTTTAATTTATTATTTTTATGAGATTTGTTGTGCATAATTTACCCATTAATAATGTGAAATGAATTGGATGAATAAGTTCTAAAAATATATTTTTTTGACATTTTTTTGTTTCTTCACTTCAATGCAATTACTGTCATAATTCGATAATGTTGGTTGTTTAAGTGTAAGTCATATTTTAGGTATTATCTCTCTTGGGTGGTGTGTTTTCCAAATTGTGGCTATGTGTTCTAAATTTTGTGTTTAGCTAGATGTCATTTTTATATAAAATGTTTTAAAGTAAACTTTTTATAATTAATGTTGCCCAAGTAGGAGAATATTAAAATTTTTATGTAGATTATCATTAATTGTAAATATCTTATTTTGTCAATAAAACCAACCAAACAATTATTCAAGAGATTTTTATTTTTCTAAAGCCTAACTTGTTAAAATAATCTATTACTTAAATTTATAGATAACAAATTAATATATTTGGTGGGTAAAATATAGGCTTATACCTTTCTTAACTCATAATAAAAAGGCATGATAGAATTTTATTTATATTGGATAGGTTTTATCTTTATTCTTAACCTAATTCAAACATTAGTTTGTTCCATTAAAAGCTGCGTACTCTAGGAAAAGGAGAAAAAGATCTATATCTTTAATATTCATATGAAGACTATCGTATTCAAAAAAATTAAAATCATGATAAAAGTACAATTCTACATTAATTTTATTGTCATAATATCCAAAATTTTATACAAATTTTAATTTAAATAGTTATACTAAATGTAATCATCTCAACATTATTAGGATATTTTGTATTTCTATCATCCTTACTACAAGACGCCCATGAAACAAAAGGGGAGATCTATATTATTGTGAGTCCTATCTTCCAATTTTTTCTCTCTCCTCTTCTCACTTAGGAGTAAGCATGTAAAACATCTAGCGGGGGAGATTGTTTGTATAAATCGCAAAAAAAAAGAAAAAACATTGTATTCATGGGAAGCTTGTGAGTAAATCATATTAATTTTTTTTTACTATTAAGAGTTAAAAAATTACAAATGCATATATACAAAGATTAGAGATTAAAGCCTATATATAGAGAAACGAAGGCACTTTCAAAAGATATCAAATTTCATTAGATTAAAGAAATATTTTTTTAAAATTGTAACTGAGTAATTAAATTTTTTTATGTAATACATTAATCAAATAAGGTTATAATAATTATATCAGTCTCTTATACATTACATTAAAAATTGGATTGGTTAAAAAAAGTCCCAAAATACTTGAAGGATTATAAAAAAAAATTCTAATATAAAAATATAAAAAAAACTTAGGCTTACAAGTAAGATTGCACGAATTTGCTCAATTAACTGGCAAAAAATATGAGTTCCAATACAAAGAGTTCAACTTGTTTTATGACCATGGGATACTCACATTACTCACAAGTTTTGAACCCATTTTAGATGCCTACTTAAGAATAAAAACTTTCTTATAAACACACTAATATGCAAGATAAATTTTTATATGTTTCAATTATATTACATATTTTTAGTTATAATGAATAAATAGATGATAATTATCAATTTATTTATCCATTCATTAATTTTGTAGGATTTATAAATATTAAAAATCTAATTTTTTAATTTTAAAAATTATAAAAATTAATAATTATCCTTTATTTATTATTAATGATTAAAAACATATAATATAGTTAGAACTAGTTAGTCACCCGTGTAATACATGAGCAAATATTTGTTTTAATAATATAAAATTATAACTATATGTTAACTATTTATAAAGAGAATTAAATAAAAAAATTAATGTATCAACAATTCTAAAAAAATATCTTGTAAAATAAAATATTATAATTTTATTATATTATTAAATAATTAAAATTGATATTATAATATAATAAAAGATTGAATTTATAAATTCTTTCTAGACATTAGATCATATAAAATAAATTTAAAAATTTTTCTTCCTTCTAAATACTCATAAAGTAAACTAAAGCTAAACTACTCCAAATTATTCTAAACATGTGCTATAATCTTTAAAAATAGTTCATTTACACTTTTACAATCCTAGATCGTAAGGTTATAGATAGATAATAATTTCATCTAATAGAAAATTTTTTAAATATAAGAATTTTGTAAGCATTAACAATTACAAGACCTTTAAAGAAAATCTATGAAAGAGAAAAAAATTCAAGGTAAAATGGGGAAAGGAAATTAGGAATGCTTAAAACAAACTCTTGAAAATAGTTGAAAGAATAAAATGTTTGTGAAAAAAAGATAGTTAAAAGAGAAATACTTAACAAAACAAAAATTAAGAGAAATTTAAGGAAAGAAAAAAGTTATCTTCCCACTCATTTACTTTAACATCCAATAGATAATTGATTTTAAATTTATTTTACCAAAAGATTGATTTTAAATTCAAACATCTATTAATTAAATTTATTTTTAAGACAATTATTATCATTAATATTAATGTTTAATAGTATAATTTATAATAAGAATAGAATTTTTTTCTATAATGGTAATAAATTTTTTATTTACCATATTAGTGCATCGTAAAATAAATTTTTAAAATAATAATTTTATATTATAGGCTACTCATTAAATATAATCCACAAATTACTATCTATTTATTAACTAAAACTTAACATTTTAATATTAAATATTTTTTATTTTTATTTCACATAAAACAGAGGAATAGTTTTTGATAAGAAAAATGTTAATAAGGCATTTATATTTAAGTGTTTTCTAAAAGTTATATTATAATAGAAATTAACAAAAAAATCCTTTTAAAATTTAAAATAAAAAAATCTTATATAGATACACTATAATATCATGGATCACTACTTTCTTAAAATCATGATCAATTATGCTTATAAAACCATAAATTTATGAAAAAATGGTAAAATTAAAATATTTGATATAATTATAAATATGAAATAGTTTAATTAATTTTAAGAAAAATATGTTAAGATCATAGATAAAACCATAAAAATCATGATCAATTATGCTTATAAAACCATAAACTTATAAAAAAAATATTTGATATAATCATAAATATAAAATAGTTTAATTAAGTTTAAAAAAATATGTTAAGAACATAGATAAGAAAAAAAATATGAGAAAAATAGATAAGAAAAATAACATAATTATTTAGGAAAATGTTACCGTAAAAAAGTAATTAATTAGATTATGAAATGAAAAAATAAATTTGTAATTATTATAGTGAGAATCCATTAAATAAAAAAGAACCATTATGTTATTTAGTAAAAAATATTGTCCAATACCGAGCTTAAATTTTCTTTTAGAGAAAATGATGTTGAGAAAAATATACTTAATATCATATTTAAACTATGTCCAATGTTTCCAAGTAAGGTGGTTCATTTGTATATGTAGATAAATAGAGATTTTATCAAATACATATGAAGAAAAAAGTGCATTATTAATGAGAGATTACAAATTTTAAATAAGATCTAAAATATAATGAAGATAAAGATAATTTTTTTAAATTAAATAAAGATAAAAAAGAGAAAAAAATTTAAATGAAATCAAATAAAAATAGTGATAAAATAATTGTTAAATTTTAAAATAAAAAATACTATTGAATTCAGTTACAAATTTGTTGAGTTCAGTTACAAATTTATAAAAATTTTCAAAAACAGTATCATTGACAGTTTTACTCCTCTCACAATTTCCTCTGAAAAAATGTAACTATTTTTTCTATTAGAGGGTGTGCCACTAAAGTAGAAATTTGTGATTTGAAACTTGAAGAAAAAGTAATCGTCTCGGCTGTGAGATAGTGGTGGCAGCATTCACAGAGAAACGGTCTAGGGGAGAAGGTTTAAAGTAGGTCACTTCAAAATTCATGGAGGATGGTTTAATAGAAACCCAGGCTTTGTTTTTTCAGGATTCGGGACATTAAGGGAAGATTGCTTTAGTAGGAAGGCAAGCAGCAACGCAACTGGCAACGGCAAGTTTTTTTTCTTATATATAGATTGACTCCTCTCCTCACCAGACCTCACTTTTCTTTTCTCATCTCTCTTTGCTCTCTTTCTTTACCATCACCTTACATCCCGAATCCTGAAAAAAGAAAGCCTGGATTTCTATTAAACCATCCTCCATGGATTCTGAAGTAACCTACTTTAAACCTTCTCCCTTGGACCCTGCTTCTCTGTCAGTGCTGCCACCACTATCTTACAGCCGAAACGATTATTTTTTCTTCAAGTTTCAAGTCACAAATTTCTACTTTAGTGGCACACCTTTAATAGAAAAAAATAGTTACATTTTTTAGAGGAAATTATGAGAGGAATGAAACTGTCAATAATGTTGTTTTTAAAAAATTTTATAAATTTGCAACTGAATTCAATAGTATTTTTATTTTAAAATCTAAAAATCATTTTATCTCTATCATTATCTAATTTCATTTAAAAAATTTTCATTTTTTTTAACTTCATTAATTTAAAAAACAATCTTTTTACGCTTATCTTCATCATATTTTACATCTAATTTGAAAATTGTAAACTCTTATTAATAATACACTTTCTTTTCATATGTATTTAATAAAATCTCTATTTATCTACATATATAAATGAATAATCCTACTTGTAAATATTGAAAAAAATTTAAATATGATATTAAGTATATTTTTCTCAATAACATTTTCTTTCTAAGAAAATTTGAGTTCGGCATTGAACAAAATTTTTTACTAAATAACATAATGGTTCATCTTTTTTTGATGGATTCTCACTATGATAATTATAGATTTATTTTTTTATTTCATAATCTAATTAATTACTTTTTATGGTAACATTTTCTTAAATATTTATGTTATTTTTCTTATCTATTTTTCTCATCTTTTCTTTCTTATCCATATTTTTAACATATTTTTCTTAAACTTAATTAAAATATTTAATATTTATGATTATAAAAATATTTTAATTTTACTATTTTTTATAAATTTATGATCTTATAAGCATAATTGATCATGATTCTTATGGTTTTATCTATGATCTTAACATATTTTTCTTAAACTTAATTAAACTATTTTATATTTATGATTATACCAAATATCTTAATTTTACTATTTTTTTCATAAATTTATAATTTTATAAGCATAATTGATCATGATTTTTAAGAAAGTAGCGATCCATGATATTATTGCATATCTATATAATATTTTTTATTATTTTAACTTTTAAAATGAGTTTTTTTGTTAATTTCTATTATAATATAAATTTTAGAAAATACTTAAATATAAATCCCTTATTAACATTTTTCTTATAAAAAATTATTCCTCTCTTCTATGTGAAATAAAAAATAAAAAATATTTAATATTAAAATATTAAATTTTAGTTAATAAATAAATAGTAATTTATGGATTATATTTAATGAGTTGTCTACAATATAAAAAATTTTTTCTACAATATAAAATTATCCTTAAATTTCTTTTAATTTTTGTTTTGTTAAGTATTTCTCTTTTAACTATCTTTTTTTCACAAACATTTTATTCTTTCAACTATTTTGAAGAGTTTGTTTTAAGCATTCCTAATTTCTTTTCCCCATTTTATCTTGGATTTTTTCCTCCTTTATAAATTTTCTTTAGGTCTTGTAATTGTTAATGTTTACAAAATACTTATACTTTAGAAAATTTTCTATTAGATGAAATTATTATTTATCTATAAGCTTACGATCTAGTATTGTAAAAGTATAAATGAACTATTTTTAAAGATTACATCACATGTTTAGAATAATTTGGAGTAGTTTAGCTTTATTTTACCTTAGGAGCATTTAAAAGTAAGAAAAAATTTTAAATTTATTTTATATGATCTAATGTCTAGAAAGAATTTATAAATTCAATCTTTTATAATATTATAATATCAATTTTAATTATTTAATAATATAATAAAATTATAATATTTTATTTTATAAGATATTTTTAAGAATTGTTAGTTGTATATTAATTTTTTTATTTAATCCTCTTTACAAATAATTAAGATATAGTTATAATTTTATATTATTAAAATAAATATTTGCCCATTTATTACACGGGGGACTAACTAGTTCTAACTATGTTATGTGTTTTTAATCATTAATAATAATTAAAGCATAATTATTAATTTTTATAATTTTTAATATCTTTAAAATTAAAAAATTAGATTTTTAATATATATATTCATATATATATATATGAATCCTACAAAATTAATGAATAGACAAATAAATTGATAATTATCATCTATTTATTCATTATGACTAACAACATGTAATATAATTGAAACATGTAAAAATTTATCTTGCATATTAGTGTGTTTATGAGAAATTTTTTATTCTTAAGTGAGCATGTAAAATGGGTTCAAAGCTTGCAAGTAATGCGAGCATCCTGTGGTTATAAAATAGGTTGAATTCTTTGTATTGGAACTCATTTTTTGCCAATCAATGCAAGTAAATCCGTGTGATCTTACTTGCAAGCCTAAATTTTTTTATATATTTTTATATTAGAATTTTTTTATAATTCTTCAAGTATTTTGAGACCTTTTTTAACCAATCCAATTTTTAATCTAATGTATAAGAGAATAATATAATTTTTTAACTTATTTGATTAATGCATTACATAAAAAAAAATTAATTACTCAATTACAATTTAAAACAAAAGATTTCTTTAATCTAACCAAATTTAATATCTTTTGAAAGTGCCTTCCTTTCTCTATATATAGGCTTCAATCTCTAATCTTTGTATGTACGCGTTAGTAATTTTTTCACTCTTAATAATAAAAAAAGCTTAATATGATTTACTTACAAAATTCCCATGAATACAATAATTTTTTTTTTGTAATTTATACAAACAATCTCCCCTGCTGGATGTTTTACATGCCTACTCCTAGGTGAGAAAAGGAGAGAGAAAAAAATTTGGAACATAGGACTCATAATAATATAGATCTCGCCTTTTGTTTCATAGGAGTCTTGTAGCAAGGATCCTAGAAATACAAAATATCCTAACAATGTTGAGATGATTACATTTAGTATAACTATTTAAATTAGAATTTTTATAAAATTTAGGATATTATGAAAATAAAATTCATGTAAAATTGTACTTCTATCATGGTTTTAATTCTTTTAAACATGATAGTCTTCAGATGAATATTACAGATATAGATCTTTAGCCATGTAAAACATGCAGGATGGGCTTCCGAGCTTATACGGGCCTAGCCCGCATAAGCCGACATTAAATGCGGGCTTCATCTAGGGTGCTCGCACCGCACCGCACCGCATATGGTGCAGGCTTGCTCATGCTCGTGAGTAGCTCACACTTTTTTTAATATTTTAATTAATTATTTTATTTTATAATATATAAATTATATTTTAATATTTTAATTTTTATTAAATTATTTAGGTAAAAATTTAATTAAAGTATAAAAATTAGATTAAATTTATTAAAAAATAATTGAGTTGAATTTTTTTAATATATATTAGGCCTAAATATGAGAAAAAAATAATTTAAAAAAATAAATTTTTACCTACGGTCAAGCCTGCAATCATGCGGGCTTGACCGCACAAGCTTGCCTGCATCAAATGTGAGTTTCATGTAAAGTTGCCCACATTAACCCGTGACCGCAGGTTACGTACACTGCTCATGGTTATGGACCCCATTTTACATGTCTATAGATCTTTCTCTCCTTTTCCTAAAGTGCGTGGCTCTCAATGGGAGAAGTCAATGATTAAATTAGGTTAAGAATAAAGATAAAACCTATCCAATATAAATAAAACTCCATCAGGCCCTTCTATTATAAGTCAAGAAAGGTATAAACTTATATTTTACCTACCAAATATATTAATCAATTGTTTATAAATCTAAGTAATAGATTATTTTAATAATTTAGGCTTTAGAAAAATAAAAATTTCTTAGATCATTGTTTAGTTAATTTTATTAAAAAATAAAATATTTATAATTAATGGTAGTTCACATAAAAATTTTAATGAGTTCTGCTTGGGCAACATTAATTAAAAAAATTATTTTAAAAAATTTTATATAAGAATCACATTAAACTGAATACAAAATTTAGAACACATAGCCACAATTTTGAAAACATACCACCTAAGAGAGATGATACCTAAAATATAACTTACACTGAAAATAACCAACAATATCGAATTATAGTAGTAATTGCATTGAAGTGAAAAAATAAAAAAAGGTCAAAAAAATATATCTTTAAATCTTATTCATCCAATTCATTTCACATTATTAATGAGTAAATTATGCATAACAAATCTCATAAAAATCATAAATTAAAATAGAGTAATTATAATAAAATAAAAATAATAATTAATGAACCTAACATATACCAAAAATATTCAAATCTAAATTTATTACAAAATAATTTTGAAAGATTTTCTCTAACTATCCAATGAAATCAAACAAACTAATAGAATCATAAGATGAGGATTCGTTCATCACTCAATTAATTTAAAAAAAATAACAATATCAAGTTATTATGATTTTACAATCATAAAATTATCCAAAAGATAATCCTAAAAAAATTGATCACATCAAAAATATAAAATAATTAAATCAAAATAGAAGATAATTTCAAATAATATGATAAAATTAATCAAATTAAAATAAAGGAATTAGCGTAAATATAAAGATTAAGGCTAAATTAACCCATATGAATACTTAGTAGCTATTCTTGTTTTGGCCAATGGCCAACTAGTTACTTAGTGATTTATTGGGATTTTTTATTGGCTTATTTCACCATTAATACAAATAAGATATTCTCTTAAAAAAATATAAATTATTGATTTTATTTCTCAAAATCATGTGTTAACAATACTTTTAACAGTGTAATGATACTTAATATTATTTATAAAACTTTTCTTTGAACTTTTCTTGATTTAGTTAAAATTTAAAATTTCACATTTGTACAAAGTTAGTCATTGCAAATAATATCATTAAAAATCATGCTTTAACTTTTTTTATTTTAACTTTAAAATTACAATGAGTCAAAAAGCTACAATTCTATTAATGATTTCTTGTAACTGCTTAGTTTTGAAGATAAAATTAAAATATTTATTATTAAATCAAGCACATAATTAGTAATTATTATTAATATCCATTAGTGATTTATTAAATTAAATATTTTATAATTCATTTAATATTTTTTGGAAGCACAACATCTTATTTTACCCTCTTTAGGGGTGTTAAATTAAGAGATCCCCTTTCTTCATACTTTTTAAATGGATAAACTTTCTCATAACACTAAGGCTTTATTTTGTACAACAAATAAGTTTATTTATAACTTATTGACTTAATAACTTGTGGCTTATTGATGTAGCTCATAGCTTATTAATGCTCATTGACTAAGTTAATAATTAATAAGCTATAAGTTAGTCTCTAAAACATACTAACTTATAAGTTTTGATTTAATGAGTTATCTAAAATAATTTATAATTTATAATGTACTACTTTTTTAAATTCTTTCCAAATTTATCTTTTTTTTTATTAATTTACAACTCATACCTTTTGTAATATAAATCTAAATAATTTTTATAAAATATAACTAATTATATTTTAAGTAATTATAATTTTATAATAAATAATAAAATAAAAATTATATAAGTAAATAAATATATAATTTTATAAAATATAATTAATTAAATATTAAATATTATACTTTTATTTTAAATTTTTTAATTATGTTAATATAATTTAATTTTTTAGATAAATATAAATTATTTTAATTTTATATCTATTTCTATTAATATATTCTTTTATGTTATTTTATAATTTTAGCTAGTTTAACAACTAATTTTATGAAATACTTTAATTAACTAATAAGTTTATTAATTATCACTTATAAGTTATCAATTATCGTTAAGTTATCAGTTACTAACTAATTTATCAATTATTAGCTAATTTATCAGTTATTTATACTAAATAGAGCCTAAGTAAAAAACTTTAGAACATTCAACAATCCAAAATTATATCAAGAAAAAGATGTAAATTTAATATTCTATATGTATAAATTAATTTTATATTATCACCTATGTATATGTTACTATATCAATAAAAATTATTAAAATATTCTTATAGATTGTTATTAAAAATTATTAAATTTTATTAGTTAATAATAATGCATCATCTTTTTTTATTAATGTAAAAAATTTTATGCTGGCAATGAAAAATTCACTATTTTATAATTCTTCCTACTTTGATAATAATCATAGGTAACATTATTGACTTCTTTAAAAAATACTAATATTTATATTAAATATTATATATAAAAAACAATAATATTTTTATGTTTTTTAATATATTTTAAATTTAGAGATATTAAATTAATAGGGTTTATTAATAAGAAATGGAAAAAAATTTATATATTAATAATATATTGAGTCTTTTAACAATTGGTTATAAAAATCACAATTAACATTAATTTATTGATTTAAGTAAGTTAAAGAGTTAAGATCATAATTAATTTGAAGGAATTAAGATGAATTAAATAAATTATGGTTACTTTTTGTGATTGTTCGTTTTAACTAGATGACACTATAAATTGATAATAAATAAATAAATAAATACAAAGGTGTAGGGCTATTATTTTGAACCGAATAGTCCAATCTTTTGAATCTATCAATTAAAATGTTATGTCTATGCCATGAAAAAAATTTTGGGACGTGAAAGCCTTATCTAAATTTAAATTTAATAAAAAAATATGTATGTTTTAGACTATTTTTTTTCAAACTTTACAATTTAAAAATCTAAGAAATTTTATTACAATTAAATCTAACTATTTATTTTGAATAAAAGAAAAAATTCGCTTAAGTTTAAACAAAATAGTACAGATTATGATATTAGGAAAAGAGTTATAACTAAAAGAATTATGACATCTTGAATTTTTTTTTTGTGTTGCATAGTAATATATATAATTTAAATTTAATTTATTAAAAATGTAAAATATTTTATATTAGTAATGAATAAAAAGAAGGTATATTATCAAAAAAATAAAAATAATTAAAAAATTTTGATCATAAAATGTAATTATAACATCTCTATGTCCCAATGTGCAAAATTGAAATTTAAGCACATAATATACAAGTAACTAGTACATTCGGTTGGACTTTTTTTATGTTTGCTCCTTCTTTTCTTTCATTGTGTGGTTTAGAAGTTGGCAGTTGTCCGGGGCTCCAATTTAGAGATGTCCATGGGCTGGGCGAGTCAACCGGACCCACCTAAATAAAGAATTTGAGCTCTCTTTTTTAACTCAATAGCCCGTTGGACTTTTTTAAAAAAATTCAATTAAGAATTAGGTCGGGTTTGAGTCAAGATAAAAAAATTCAATAGGTTTGAGCCAGCCTAGCCAGATTATATTAATTTATTTTTATAATATAATTATATATTAGAAAAATAATTATATCTAATTATTTTTAATATAAAAAATATTAATTTGATATAATTAAATATTGTATATATTTAAATATTATATTATTTTTTTAAATATATAATTTTTATAAATAAAAATTATTATTTTTTATTCAAAAATAAAAAAATATATTTATTCAGATAATCAGATCAGCCCTGCAAATCATTCATTTAAATAATCAAGCTGGGCCGGATCAATAATCTTTTAAAATATAATCGGGTGGGATTATAAATTTTATATAATTTAACCGGCCCGAAACCCTGTTCCAACTAGAATATTTACTAGTAGTGTGTGGTAGCATTGGCCGATGTTAGATCTAAAGTGGGGGTACTTTTTTAAAAAACTGAGGCAAAAGTCAAAGGTTCCTTTCATCAACTTCAGCGCTCAATTTACCATTTAAAGTACTTTATTAAGTATCATTATTAGACATTGCTTTGCACTAAGCTTGAACACGGAGTGTACTTTCGTTAAAAAATTATATTTTCAAATTTAAAAGTTTTTCTCTCGCTTGCAAATTATGATTTAGCTACCAAAGTAAAAAAAAATCAAAAAAATAATATAATTTCCGCATCTTCCTAAGAAAAATTAGCTATTTTTCAACTTATTTGTTCCCTTTTTAATAAAATTATCATTTTTAAATGAAATATTGCAATCTTAATAATTAATTGATAATTGTTATAATTATTTAATTTAATTATTTATTAATTAATAATTGATTGTATTAATTAATTTGATCAATTAATTATAATAATTCTTTGAATAAAGATGTCTAATAACATTAACTATTTATATAAAATAATAAATAAGGACTTGGGTATATTTTACAAATTAATTACGTATTATTTTATTTTAATATTTTAAATTTTATATATTATTTAGAAATTAAACTTTTTATAAATAATATATGATTATAAATTTTTATATATTGAATATTTTTAAATTAAATTAATATAACTTTTATAATTATTAATTTTTTAAAAAATTAATAATTACAATTATTTAATTTTTATGTAAAAATAATATTATAATATTTTATATGAAAAATAAAGTTGAAAATATAAACTTTAATTAGGATAATATAATTATTTTATAAAATAATTAAATAATATAATAATTTTATAAAATAGTTATTTTAAAACGATATTCTTCCAACATTTTGAAATTAACTTATTTCAACCAATCGTCAAATATCAGATATAACTTATTAAGATAAGTCAATCGGCTAATTTGATCGAACTAATTAAAATTCAGCCAATGAATCATTTGCCAGGTACCCTCCGTTTCAAAACCTTCTCTGCTATCTCCGTGTTTCACCATCTATTTCGTTATTTTACATCAAACCACACACTCCATTGATTCACTCCGAAAAGATGCAACTCTCTACTTCTTTAAGCCCTTATTGCAGAACCCATTCTCAATGCCAACGACTCCATTTCTGTCTCTCGTTTCTTTTTCACAAAACTCTCTGATTTCAATGTTGATTTTACTTTATTACTCGGGAAACCCAGTCTATTTCTGTTATATTTTTCAACCTAAACATGGCGCCCTCAATTTTTAATGAAGAAAGATTTCTGTAACAAAGCTGCGAAGAGCAAGGTTGAAGAAGAGCTCATAAATCGAAAATTCATCAAACCTCAGAAAGTTGATGTACCAGACTTAAAGAATAAGGGGGTAACATGTTTTCATTGGATAAAGCAATAAGATGGGAACGTGTCTTAAAAATGAATGCAAGGGTATTTGAAATGCATACTGGATTGTTCTGCGCCAATCTGGAGTGTTCCTAAGAAGGTGATGCCCTAATGATTTTTGTGAATGGAGAACAGCACCGAGTTGGCTCAACACTGCTAGAAACACCAGAGGAGGGAGACCGCCTTCATCCGAGCAAAGCAATGATTAATAAGGAAGGATATGTTGCTGAGAAATGTTTAGACCACGGGTGATGGAATTTCTTCTAAGATTCCTCCAGTATATCAATTATCCCTGAATAGAAAGGTGCTTTACTGCTACCTTTGCAAATTCTCTGCCCGAAGGGAGGTTCTATGAGCAATATGAGTAATTTCGAGGCCTTTTGGTTTTGGGTTGTCGAGACCAACTATAAGGTTAATCTCGGATATTTGGTGATTAAGCACTTATATCTCTGTGAAAGCTAGAGTTGATGCACAACTAGGTTATGGGATGATACTCGCTTAGATCCTCGAACATTTTAATGTTGATGTCTCTAGAGAAAAAAGAATGAGTGTTAGTGGAGGCAATATTATGAATTCAAATTGGTTGAATTTCCTTTCCTATACCAAACTTAAAGAAACAATAGCAGGGATGCGTAGAAAGATTATTAACTTGAAAAACTATAGTTGTAAGATTCATGGAGTTGGGAAAAGCAAGAAAATGAAAGCTTTCGTAGAGAAATTAAAGGAGACATTAGATAGTGAGGATAATATAAATGATTCAAATGAAAATGAAGAGAATGAAATTGGGATGCTTGCTTTAATTCCATCAAGAGGAGGAATTGCATTAAGAGAAGGAGGAAATGGTGGAAATCAGAATAAAGAAGAAGATAATGTTGATGAAGCAACGAGGAAAGGTAAAAGGAAGATGAAAGAGACAAGGAGAGAAAGGGAAGCCCGGGAAATGAAGGAGATTGCGAAAGTGTTCAAAAGAATAAGCAAGGGAGGTGGAAGCGGTGGAACAAACAGAAAGAAGCTGGCTAAAAGAGCACCCATACAGCAAAAAAGAAGATCAAATAGGATTCTTGAAGCAAGCAACATCCCAAAATATTGTGAGACTAAAAAAAAAAAAAAAGAAACGATGAAAGGAAGGGAGATCATAGAACTCTACTCTAGTGATAGCAGCACCAGTGTAAATGAGGAAATTGAAATGGAAGGGTTAAATGATGAAGAAGTGAGGATGGAAACAAGGAAGATGATCGACCTGAACTATGAGAAGGAAAGAAGAAGAAAGAAGAAGAAGAGACGCAGAGAAAAGAAGAGAAGAAGGAAGAGCAAGAAAATGAAGAAAATGTTGTATTTAAAAATAAAATAATTAATTTTATTAGAAATATTATATGGATTAGCATTAATCAATTATTGGAATATTTATTTACGTAATTAGTTTTGTATTTTAACATTAAGCATAGAACAGATTGGGCCTTAGTTTAATGTGTGTGATCCATGATAGGTTGGATCATGCATAAGCCCGTATGGGTAGAGGTCCCAACTTACAGCCCTTTAGTGGTCAGTAGTTTCCTATCACAAGTCTGACCTTAAATAGAGAGATCAGGGTTATTATTTTGACACACAGAAAAATAAGGATTCCCACTCTTCTAAATTTTTCTCTCCCTTTTCTCTCTATCTTGATAACCTAAGGGGTCAAGTAGGTTGTAATTCTATCCATTATCATTCAGATCAGTCATGGCCTTATCAAGTTATGCTCCAGGTACGCTCATAATTTTATTATGATTAATTACATATTTTTTGATTTTAACTCATACTTACAACAATTGGTATCAGAGCTTGTTGATAGTATGAATAATTTGATTATGAACAATTTTGATTAATTTTGACAAATTCTATAAAATTATGAAATAATTTGGATCTGTTTCTATTTCAATTAAATTATGAATCTTGTTCATATATTCTCCAGTCGTTTTGTTCACGGTAATGTTACTTTCTGGATCCAAGTTTGTTGTTTTATTATGTGTTTGATCTCAATCTTGGTCTTAAATTTCTTGTACCTATATTTTGATATTACGGGTAAATTATATATTTTTTTTCCAATTTCTTGAAAGAAGTTTTTTTTTATTGCGTCGATGCTCCAGGCATGAAAAATTTTGAATTTCAAAAATTTATAGGTTTCTGTCTGTACAATTTTAAATTTTATGATTATTATGGATTGATGTTTGAATTTTTCTGGAAAATTTATGAACATAAATCATACAGTTTTGAAGTTTTTCCTTTTGAGTAATGCATGAATCAATGTTAAAATAGGTTAGAAAAATTTTTCTGGCATTAAGAGGGATTAAAAATTAATTTTTTTTAAGCTTAAAAACCCAATTATGGCAGAAAAACAATAACAACAGTGAAACTGCGCGAAGGAAGAAGAAAAACAGTTGTTGCTGGTGCTGGAGCGCGTGGAAGACACGCGCCTCTCGAGGGCGTGAAACACACGAGCCAAACCGGCCAAAATTCTGTCAGCGCGTGAATTCCACGCGCTCGTTAGCATGTGGAGACACGCACCTGACAGAAGCTCCATGCGCGCGTGCTACGGGTTAAACGCACGCGTCCAACAACTGGTTTCTGCTTTAAGTTAATCCCACGCGCGTATTAGGAGCGTGCATGCGCGTGAATATCCACATGTTGGGATTTTGGGGCCCAATTTTGACCCAATTGTGTAAAATTTTATTTTCTACCTAATGAAATTTTTTCCAGAATTTTTTGAGGCCGATAACTATTTATTTTGAATTTTGAAAGATTTCTATTATATAAAAATATATTTTACTGGTGGAATTTTGGCCTGAAAAATTTCATGAACATTATTTATATTTTTTCTAGGCTTGGTGTAATTTCACTCTCTCTAGTTATGAGCATAACTATATTAAATAATTTTGAGTCCTTAATTATATTATTTTAGTACATATAAAACACCTAAAGCCATTTATTTCATACCAATGATAAATTAGGGATATAATGAGGCTATTTTTCATAAAATATTGTCCTTCTAAGATTTTTAGGAGTACATTACATTAATGATGGATACACCCTATCGGTGTAACATTATTAATGTAATTTTAGAATTTAGACTCCTTAAAATAGGCATGCAGTAATTATAATATTTTCAATATTTTTTGTATCCTATCGGTATGGCTATATTAATTACATTTTTATGTAAACTCTTGTACAAGCCAAATCTATGGTACATGTATTTTGGACACCACTTTGTTAGATAGTTGTTTGACTGATTTGTTTAATTGGGAATCTTGTGTTATAATTATGTTGTGCACGCATAATTAATAATTTTCCAATCCTATTGCATCAGTCTCGGTCTTTTAATAACTATCTGTGGTGAGGATTTTTAATGGAATAAACTATGATGAATAAAGAGAGTCTTTGAATATGTACCTGATAATCTCTAAAGAGGATTTGGTTCTTAGAGAACTAAAGCCGACTGATCTCTTACCCGAGTCTAGTGCTGCAGATAAGACCTATTATAAATAATGGTATGAATCGAATCGGATTTGTTTGGCAGTGATTAAATTCACTATTGAGAAGGGAATTAGAGAGAGTATCCCAGATAAGGACACTGTTATGGAGTACATGAAAGTTATTGGAGAGAAATTCAATTCTACCCATTTAACTTTAGTGTGTTTTAAGTCCAATAAACTTAAAATATCTTCTGAATTTTAGTGGTTGGATTCTAGTGAAACCGTTCATGTTGCAAATTCTTTAAAGGGGCTCAAGAACCAATAGATCCTAAATAAGAGAGAGAAAATGTCTTAGGAGTAGCAGGTAGTAAGGTTGAGGTTCAATACATAGGATCAATTTCCTTATGTTTGTCATCTGGACATATTTTGGATCTAAATAATATTATTTATGTACCTTCTACAAGAAGAAATTTGATTTCTAATTTTGCTTTGGATAATTGTGGTTATTCCTTTTGGCAATGAAGTGAAAAGATTGAGATTCATAATGATTTTGCTATTGTTGGTAATGCCACCTTACAAAAATGATCCATATCATTTAAATTTGAAAGATTTTCCTGTTGTATCTTATGATATTCCCATCAATGTTATAATTAGGCATAAATAATTTAGAATGAGTTAAAATTCTTCCATTCTATGGGATTAATTTTAGGCCATTTTTCTAAAGAAAGATTAGAAAGATTGGTAAAACAAAGGAATGTTATTAGATCTAGATTTCTTAAAATTTTGAAATCTTTTCAATTGTTGGATTGAAAAGTAAATATGAGACCATATAATCCCTAAAAGTTAGACTCTAGATCAATGAGTGGGTTCTTCATTAAGTACTGAATTAGATCAAGAGGTTACAGATTTTATTATCTCACTTATAGTATCAAGATAATCAAGTTTGATTCGACATTTTTATTCTGAGGATGGCTTGGATAGTGGGAGTTTAATGCTTAAGGCTATCAATTTATGTGATAAGGCCACCATTCTGCCTATACCTATTTTGATTCTCTCACCACTAGAGGAGATAATGTTGACATTTCAGTACAGATAAATAAAGATCCTTATGTTGAACAATCTAATTAGCTAGCCATTAAGTTTAGATGTTCTCAAAGGATTTAGAGACTTGCAATATTATATGACTATATTGTGTACTTGTAGGAATTTTAATAAATTTATTAAAGTAATTTTGTCATCTTAGTGCTTTATGTTGATGACATTTTGTTGGCTAAGAACTCAGTTAATTTAGATGAGTCAAAAACGTATGTTATCATGTCATTTTGATCTTTGGCAAAACATCTTTTATTTTGAAATTTAGATCCATCGTGACAGAACTCATAGTATTTTGGGTTTGTACCAAGCCAATTTGATTGAATGGATGCTTGAAAGATTTAAATGGATACTTGTGCGTCTAGTCCAATACCTATTTAGAAAGACAACACATTGTCTCAATGATAATGCCCTTAAGTTGATATTGAAAGGGCTGGAATAGATAAGATTCTCTACGCTTCCGCTATTAGTAATCTTATGCAAGCACAGGTTTGCATTCATTTAAATATAGCTTTTGCTATTAGTGTGCTTGGAAGATACTCAAGTGACCCTAGGATGGATCATTGAAAAGTCGCCAAGAAGGTCATGAAGCATCCACAAAGTACTATGAATCATATGTTGACTTGTAGACAATCTAATTTACTTGAAAGTATTGGTTATTCAGATTCTGATTATGTCTTGAACATAGATGATCGTAAGTCAACATCTAGATACATCTTTATGATGTTTGGAGGAACTGTTTCATAAGGAAAGTGTTAAAGAGACACTTACAGCTACCTTAACAATGGAAGTAGAATTTATCGCATATTATGAGGCCACTTGACAGGCTGTAAGGTTGAGGAAGTTGATATTTGGCATGCAATTAGTTAATTCTATATCACGATCTTTACCAAATTTTATTGCGATAAGGCTTCTGTTTTGTGCTTTTCTCAAAACAATAGGAATTCTAGACATATTGACTAATTTTTATGTTAAACTCCTATTTGTTAGAGAGAAAAGATTGCTGAATTTCAGACTCACATTAAACATAGCCCTAGTGGAAACATGCAAGGGATCTGTTGACTTGAGTCTTGTTAAATTTTTATGAAGCCTTAGTTTAGTGGGAGTCTGAGATATGCTTATCTTATTTTATTGATATTTGTGACCAGTAATTGCTCATTTTGAAACAATGGTGATATGTTTTATACATATATAAATCATTTACTTCCCTATCGGATTCAATGATTTTAAGTTGTTTCTCTTATGATATGAGCTGTGATCAAAAGATTAACTTTATATATATATCAAGTTCTTTTGGAATTATGAGACATTAATTTAACATCACTTGTCTCCCTATCGGATTCAGTGATTCTGTATGGTCTCATTCCACTTATGCAATCATTGCTCAGTAACCTTATATATATATATATATATATATATATATATATATATATATATATATATATATATATATCCAGTTCTTTGGGATTATGAGACATTAATTTAACATCACTTGTCTCCCTATCGGATTCAGTGATTCTGTATGGTCTCATTCCACTTTTGTAATTGTCACTCAGTTTGGATATTGAAACATTGATAATATGTTTTATACATATATAAATCATTTGTTTCCCTATCGGATTCAATGATTTTAAGTTGTTTCTCTTCTGAGTTATAGTTGAAAGACTAAACGTTATTCTGTTCCTTTCAGATTATGAGATATTATATCACTTGTCTCCCTATCGGATTCAGTGATTCTATGTGGTCTCATTTTCTGAATTAAGTTTATAGCTTAATGTATAACTAATTGCTTAATTATTGATGTTTTAATTATTCCATGTAATTAATTAATGCTATCCAAGTGGGAGATTGTTGTATTTAAAAATAAAATAATTAATTTTATTAGAAATATTATATGGATTAGCATTAATCAATTATTGGAATATTTATTTACGTAATTAGTTTTGTATTTTAACATTAAGCATAGAACAGATTGGGCCTTAGTTTAATGTGTGTGATCCATGATAGGTTGGATCATGCATAAGCCCGTATGGGTAGAGGTCCCAACTTACAGCCCTTTAGTGGTCAGTAGTTTCCTATCACAAGTCTGACCTTAAATAGAGAGATCAGGGTTATTATTTTGACACACAGAAAAATAAGGATTCCCACTCTTCTAAATTTTTCTCTCCCTTTTCTCTCTATCTTGATAACCTAAGGGGTCAAGTAGGTTGTAATTCTATCCATCATCATTCAGATCAGTCATGGCCTTATCAAGTTATGCTCCAGGTACGCTCATAATTTTATTATGATTAATTACATATTTTTTGATTTTAACTCATACTTCCAACAGAAAATTCTGAAAAAGAAGAAGAATCAGGGGATTACTACATTGATCCCATGTTTGAAGATAGTGAGGATCTTGATGACAATGTATATGAACCACAAATTGAGGGAGATCCTTTTGAGCAAACTATTGGGAACATGGTTTGTGATCAACATGAGCCTATTGCTGTAACAATATTCTGTTGATAGCACCAGTCCCCTAAAATCATCCTCAGACTTGATTTCAACCGAACTTTGCTATAGTTGTTCGTGCTCCAAGCCAAGCCTAACACCCAGATGAATGACCTTGCTCTAGCTTCAAACCTGGCAGAATATATTTTAGGGAAATGGCCAGACCCTCTTTCCCCGTTTAGAGCTCTAAATGCTCTACCTTAACAGAAATTTTCACTTCTAAGGACGAAGAGCCAAAGGAATGGTCCATCTGAGATGAACAAGTCCCAACTAGCTCCAACTAACTCACCTTCACTTGCCATGGATCACTCAAACACAAACCACTTCTCTGCTTCAACCAGAACCAACCTATACCAGTTCACCAATGCCAATTCTTCCCATCACCATACAAACTGAACCTAAACCCATCCTTCCATCATGGATCGCTCGGACACAAACCCCTTCTCTGCTTCATTTCAATTGAATATTGGAGTTATGCTCAATAATTCAACCTTTTTCTGGAGACCATACTTTCTGAACTGGCACTATTTTTTTCTTTTGACAGTAGCATGAATAGCTGCCCCCGAACTTGGATTAGTTGGTTTTAAAATGTAGAAGTGGATAATTATTTTATTGAGAAATTTTTTTATTGCAAATTTTCTTTGCCTCTTGGCTTTATGTTAATTATTTATGTATATTCAAAGAAGTTTAAAATTTTGATGTGCCTACTGCACTTGAAGTTCTATTCAATTGCTGAAAAGAATGATTATAAGGATATAGCTAATCCGAAAATGCACAGCTGTGGACTCCTGTGCACATGAAAATTTAACGAATCTTTCTACATGTATTTGGGATTAAAGTTGAATTTTTTTTTTTTCTTTTTGGTCTTCTTTTATAAACCGTTTAACTAAATTACTAGAGTCTAAACTTTATGGCTGCTCATTTTGACTTTTTGGTTTTTACTGGTAATGTTGGCAGTCAAGCAGCCTAATGTCTACAATCTGGAATTTTGTCTATTATTCCTACTTCCTTGGCTTTTCAACTATTGCCTGTATTTTTATGATGAAATTTCAATGGCTGAAGTATATAAAGATTTTCAACTTCCAAGTATATATGTATTGAGTTCAAAGGTGCTGTGCCGAGCTGTAAATTTTTCATGGACCAATCCAGTACCATCTGTTGTTTACTTGTAGATCCTTCTGATTGTGTAGCTGCTATTTTCAGGCAATCCAAATTCAGTAACTGAAAAGCCAATGGGGAATGATGAAAGTTAAGAATTTTGCTTAATCAAGGAAAGGACGAAACGAGCACTTAGCTACTTCAAAGACCTGACCGAGAGAATACTCTGGCTCAGGTTTGGGCACCTGTTAGGAATGAAATGCCTATGTTCTTACGACTTCTGGGCAACCCTTTGTGTTTGACCCAGATAGTAATGGATTCCGTCATTATAGAACGGTCATCCACACAGAGGTCCTGCACAAAATTGCAAGGTTTGTGGAACCTTGGCCTTGCTTGTCTCTGAACCTTTAGGCAGACGGTTATGCCCATGAAGTCGTCAAAGCCTGCGGAGCTCCAGTTCTTCTGAGAAGTTCTACTTTTTTCCATTTCAATAGTTAGTTACAAACCAAATAATTTAATAATTTTTTACTTTTTGAGAAGTGGTATTTTTCATGTTACTTCTACTAAGTACTAATCAATCGAGCTTTTATAGCTGCCCCTTGCAGGAGGTTGTTGATTAACAGGGAAAAGTTTTGGGTATTGCTTAGTATCTTCTTGCTATCATTTGTACTTAATCTACGCAAAGTGCCCTTCAATTCTGTAGCTTTTACTGGAGGCTTTTGTATTTGTTGTGTCCCCTTATTTTGTATGAATGTGTCTTATTATAATTCCTGCTTAGTTGGTTACATTTGAGAAGATCTATGAGCATACCATTGTATTCAATTGAAAAATATATCTTGATTCAATGCTGCTATTATGAGCAGACATGTTTATTGTATTAAAATTAGAAAAGAAAGCCTATCTAAATTTGAATAATGATGTTATGCCGGAGAGTTTGTTAGGGTGAGACTCTTCCTATAAATGATTGCTGTTTAATTGAATTTTTTATTAATGAAGTGTTTTGACGTTTCAGAAGAATAAGCTTTTTGTGTATGGCAAAACTTTACTTGTCTCTCCTCTTTACACATTTCATTATAATAGTGTTGTTGTGTATTTATTAGGACAATTAGATGAAGATAAATTGAACATTCTTCTCTTCAGGTTTGCTTTATTAAGTTTGAATATCATATTCTACACAAGCTTCATCAGATTATATTATTGACCGTGTGAGCTGGGTGGTAGATTGTGTCATAGACTTGTCACTTCATAATATTTGTGGGCCTGCTTCACTACTTTCTTTAGTTTGAGAGTAAATTGGAGGTTATTATTGTGTATTTAGAAATGATTGTTTATATAAGTGTATTCAATTGATTACCTTGTTGGTTATTAGTTTTTACTTAATTTTCACCGGTAACAAGTGCTCGAGTTAAGTTGTACCCTTTGATCGGTTGTGAAAAGAATTAAAGGAAAAGAAAGAAAAAGAAAATTTTAAAATTAGTTAAAAGAGAAAATGAAAAGAAAAGAAAATTTTAAAATATTGATATATAAAAATAATTGTAATTAGATTTCCTTTCTTTGCCTTTTCTACTAAAGCAATCAAAGGAAAAGTTTAAATTTTGAAACTTTCTATCTAATTTCTTTCCCTTTTTGTTTGTCAAGCAAGGGGTAGAGAATTTATTGCCTGTATTGGACAATTTGGAGAGCGTAAAAACTCGTATCAAGTTGGAGATTGGGAGAGGAAAAAATAAATTGTGGCTACTAATCGAGAAATTATAAACGGTTGCTTGAAATTCTAACCTTGAACCTATGGAGACCGTTGGAAAGCCTCCGATCCGTTGGTAAGATAAAACCCGCTTTAAAACGATGTGAATGCTACGGTACCTTTTACATGGTTAATGCTCTCTTTTAAGTGAATTCTAAAGTACTCTTAGGAGTTTGGTACTCAGGGTGATGTGATAAAATATAGATTATTGAATGAGATTTCTAAATCATTATCAAAATTTTTATAATCTCATCTAGTAACTTGTATTTTATCATATCATCATAGATATTAAATCCCTAGAAATATCTTAACAAGCACCTCTTTTTCAACCATATAAACAATAATAATGAAATTCTCCCCTTGTTTATATATTTTGAGCCATCTTGTAAAGTCTTGTTAACAAATAACTAACCCCTTATTTGACAAACTTTAAAATGAGTATTTAAAATGAGAATTCATTTCATTTTGAAATGAATTTTATTAAAAAAATCATGTTTAGCTTTAAATTTTTTAGATTTTATTTCATTTTATTTTAAAATCTTATTTTATTTACATTATTGTCATTTTGAAATCTCATAAAATTGGATAGAATTTGATAGGAATTCATTTTATTTTAAATGTAATATTTTATTGGATAATTTTACCTTTAATTTTTTAAGTTATTAATAAATATCTCTCTCTCTTTGAAGGATAATATTGTAAATAAAAATATTTGAAATGAATTTCATAAATTTTAATAAAGTTCCAAATAAAAAAATTCATTTTAAAGTAAAATGAAATCACATTTTATGTAATTTATCCCAAATAAAAAATTTATTTAAAAATAAAATAAAATAATTTTTACTAAAATGAAATGAAATAAATTCTATTTTTTAAGGTGCCAAAAAAGGGGTAAAGGGGAAAAAGGGAAAAAATCTGTGTTAACAAAATTTGTGTATGAGAATATCAACATGTAATTTTAGTTAGAGAACTGAAAAAAACTTATCTTGAGTTAGATGCTTGCTACTTACATGAAATGAAATCTTATGAGATGTTATTTTTAAGGTATCTAATGAATAAGTCTATGAGTATTTGCTAATGAATTATATTTGCACTTTTTTTTTTTTTTTTTGCGGGGGGGGGGATTAAAAGTTATATGAAGCGATTATGCATCAGGATTCCACCGAATTTAAGACTGGCATCATAATTCAAGAATCTAGAAAGGTTTTAAACTTGGGGACCAACTCTTGCATGCGGACATCATTGGGGAAGGTAACAGCTAGTCCAATACCTACAAAGCTTGAGGAAGGAGCACCATGAGGAGCAAGACTCAAACGAAGATTGAGGCCAGCCAAGGTACCGAGGCTCCATTTGTTTTTCAAAAAACATTTTTTGTAAAAAAAAATCATTTTATTATATATAAATGAAGGAGTATCATGTATTTTTATAATTTGTAATTATAAAATATGATTTTGAAAAATATAGTAGTGGAAGAAAATAACCTTCTCTTTAAAAAAGAGGAAATTATTTTCTATTAAACTCATTATTTTTAACATTGAATATTTAAATTATTTTTTAGTGTCTTGATATTTTATAACCATATTCTTATAGAAAATATTTTTTGATAAAACAAATAGAGGTTGAGTCTATAAAATTTCCTACCTGGCTTCTGTTTTATAGTCAAGTTTAGTCACCGGGAACATTAGCATTAAGCTCTAGAGTTGTTGAGAAACATAACAAATAAGTTTCATTTTAAGAAAGTTGTTATTGCTTTGGAGATTTTGAATTGCGGACAGCTTAGCTTGCCCTTGCATATATTTTTGTAGAGGATCTAGAGAATTCTGTTGTCTTTGGTGTGCACTTGAAATTGATTGGATGATGTATGAAGAACTTATAGTATGAACGTTTTAATTATTCATTGGATTTGAGAGATTAAACATGAAGGAATTTCCATAGAAAAGAAGTAAATTTTTGGCTCCATTTGTTTTGTTGGAAAGTATTTTTCGTAGAAAATATCATTTATATATAAATTAATGAAAGGATAATATATTATTTACATTGATAACTAGAAAAAATAATATTTAAAAACTTAAAAATGAAGGAAAGTAAATACCTTTTTAAAATAAGAAAAACTATTTTTTTTAAACTTTACATTTAATATTAAATAAGTAAAACACTTTTTTTAATTATCATTTTTATAACTATATTTTGTAAAAAATATTTTCTGACAAAACAAACGGAAAGACTTCGTATTTATATCAAATACTTTGTAGTATACTAAATAGTGGTCATTGTGATTAATAAGATGCATATACCAAGTGGTTATGAAAAGCAGAATTCAAGAGATATTATACCAAACCTCTCCCAAAGGTTGAAGAAGAGAAGGGCTCCTCTCTTTCCTTCTGGTTTCGGTCATCAAACATGGGATATCCATATATAACAATAACATTAACTTTCTCAGCTTAAATATATATAAAGAGCAATTCTATCTTACGCGAATAAAAGTTCAATATAAAAATTATAAAGGTTGTAATTTTTATATAAAATCATAAAAATATGGGTGGGTTTTACGTACAAGAAATACACAATAAATAGTTACAACGATATTATTTAGGACGATATTTTCATAATTTTTCTCAATTTTATATATAGGTTATAATTTTTAATTGAAAACTATAAGATGTATGATTTTTTTTTTTTAAACAAAAGTCGTAAGAATGTGTACTGATGCAAATTTTTGTTTCGAATTGCATCTTTGTTTGCACCGTCCACACTCAACATCTAATTTTCACCTGAGATATAAATTAAAGGTAAATCATGCATTATTATTATTTTGGATAATGTTATGGAAAGTTTAATTTATTAAAAGGTTGTTTGTTTTCATCATTGAATTACATTTGATATATTAAAATTTATATTTTTTTCCTTGGAATTTAAAAAAATAATCTAATAATAAAATATTTAATTCATTAAAAGGTAGAACTCCTTATGATATTACTGTATTTTTTTATGGATAATTCCAACATATCTATTGATACCATGACTTATAGCAAAATTACAATTATTAAATTATCTTTTATTTTAATTTTAATCTAGTGGTTGAAATTTTTTGAAGGGTGTTGACATAACATATTTGTTCTAATCCATGAATTTTGTTGAAATTATAAACATTGTAAGTTCTAATTAATAGCTTAAGTGATTGATAATTTAAATGGATTTTATGAAAAATTAATGTGAATATTAAACACCCACCTTTTAATTTTCAATGTATTTAAATATTTTTTATCAAAAGTTAAAATTTTCAATAAAAGTATTAAATCTTTCGACTAGCTTAATTTGATGGAGCCCTCTCTTTTGTCAATAGTTATATGTAAATGTCTAAAAGAAATTGTAACTTGTTATAAAAAAAATTGAAACGTGAATAAAATTAAAATATTAAAAGTTAAAAATATTGTAAAAATGTTTAACTATACAATTTTTAAAAAAAAAATGTACGATCCCATTTAAAAGAAAAAACGTAGGAGAACGTTACTTATAAAAAAAACTTTTAAAAAATTAATAAATTAGAAATTAATTATGATCTTTAAATTAAAACAATATCATTAAAAGAGGAGATCAAACAAATTTTATAATCAAAATGAGATATATTTATAAATAATTTCTTTTTAAATATGATTGTAGTTGCTAAGCATTGTCTTCTATTTTGACAAATTTGATCATAAAAACATGCTCATCATTTGACGGGGAAATAATAGTTGATATAAGGTACAGAGTTTGACAAAAATAAATACCGATAAATAATATAAAATATTTATAAAATACTACATTATTAATGAATGCATTTTTCTACAAAGTATCTTTGATAAATAATAATATAAAATATAATAAAATTGGTATAATTAAAATTTTTTATCATAACAAATTGTATATAATAAATTTATTAACTGTTATTAATAAAATGATTATTTTTTATAAGTAAAAATAGAAATCAATTATAATTAAAACACAAAATTAAATAAATATACAATTATTACTCTTATAGATAAATTTCTTTGAATTATGTGCACATAATATTTAGCGTGCTTAAGATTGTTGTCATAAAAAATAAATGTAATATAGATTTTTTTTTTAATTTCTATTAACAGAACAATTATTCCACATAATAAAAAGAATAGTCAACTAAAGTTAGCCAACTGAATACACAATTGTTACTCAATGCATGTATATTTCTATGAAAAATGGATATATAATATTATAGTAATGTTAATTTTATTTATTTTTTGACAATTAATTAGATTTAATGTGAAACTTAGTACTAATTTGACCAAGTAAAACAGAATTAAAATAGGAAAATAATTGTACTTTTTATATAATAATAAATTTAATAATTTAATTATTTAAATAGATTATTATGATTTAAATCTAAAATTGATGAAGTGCACTAAAAATTTATACTTAAAAAATATTATAGAATTAAGGTACATAATATTATATAATATATATCTAAACAAGAAAATTTATTATTTATGCAACTTGTATATAGATTTGCCTATGAAAAATTTTAATTTATTAAATAATTAAATAAATAAATCATAAATAAATCTCTTGACATATTTACTTATATAAATAAAATTTTTGGTGTATCTAAATAGTGTCACCTTTTTTTTCATATTGGAAAATTTTTTCGAATCATTAAATAAATAATTTAATGGATTTTAATAAATTAGAATTAATTAGAAAATAGTATAAATTTAGAGGCAATATTAACCAAATAATGGATTTTAATGGTTAATGTGCGCACAAATAACTTGTTAACTTGTCATCTAATACTTATCAAAATTAAATTAATTTGTCAGTTAAGATATTCATAATTAAATTTTTTAACTTGATTACAGGAGAACCATCCCGATTCTATGTAAGTAAATAAGAATGTTTGATGATTGATTGTTGCCCTTAGCGTGCTTTCCTATGTAAAAGTGTTGGACGACACAGCCCACTATTGAAATTATCTTTTCCTTTCTTTATTAATTAGTTATATATAGCCAGAGTATAACCACATAATTTTCTATAAAATCAAATTTATTTTTATGATATTTCCTTTTCACAAAAAAAAAAAATTATGGCAGTAAACAACAGTAATACCCGTTGACATCTACAAATATTAAGATTTTGGATTAACATGGAAGTCTTATCCTTTAAAAATGTGAAGATTTCTTATATATATAGATATATTATATTTTATTTTATTATATTAATCAACGGTGGATTCAAAAATTCGTTTTAGGTGGGTACTTGAAGAATTTTTTTCTACAATACTTATTAGGAGCGGCAAATTAATAAAAAATTAAACGTCTTACTTTTTTCTAATTACGAGGGAAGTTAATTCTTTTAATAAGAATGTTTTATTATATAAACTCTCTTAATTTCTACGTGGTTATTAATTATTAAAATGATAATTTATAATTTGTAACCATATCCATAAATAGTCGACAAATCTTTCAAATCAACTCGCAATTGTTTTATTCAAAGTGCAACATGGTTTAATTGAAAATTGTTTTGTTTTGAGAAATTTTTTTATAATTAAAAGAAGTAAAATTGACAAATAAATGAAATATTTATTTATAAGAAGAAAAACCTATATTACACGATTTTTTAGTGGTACAAATTCATATTATTAAATTAATAGTTATGATTTAATCAATTTTAAAATAATTATAAATTTTACTTATAATTAATTAAATCATAACCATTAATTTAGTAGCGTAAATCTACAACACTAAAAAAAAGTAATACACTATTCATACAACCTTATAAAAAAAATTAAGCGCAGAAAATTTTCTTTGGCAGGTCTCTGTATCATCAGGAAGACAATATATTGGTGTCCACTCAGTAAGACAAAAAATTCTGCTTTCTTTAAAATACTCCATTAATTTTGGATGATTGCATTTTAATCCAACAAACTTTGAATATTTACAAATTAAAATTTTTAGTTATATAAAATCTACTGTTAACATCTATTATCTACTTAGTTAACCGTTTTATAGATTACACAATCTTTTTGAGATGTTTTTAACTAAGAATCATACTATTATTATATATTAATATATTATATCATTTTTTGTGTGCATAATTTCTACATTATATAATTAATAAAAATTAAATTAAATATATAAAATTTAATTGAATATTTGAAAATAAATTGTGAGATAATGTGAAAAAAATAATATAATGACTTTATTTACAAAGTTAATGTAAGTATTTATAATTAATGAATGTTAATTAAAATTTTATATAATAAATGAATTTGAGATGCAAGTTGCTATGATATATAGGGTTAAAATATAACCTATTTTGCATTTTTCGCCGTTAAGAGAAATTCTTACTACAAGACACACAAAGAAACAAAAGAGTAGATCCATAGGACTCGCTTTGTTGTGGGTCCGGTCTTCCATTTTTTTTCTTTTTGACACTCCTCTCCTCACCGAAGAATAAAGCAAAACTTTCTTATAAACACACTTGACTCGTTTTGTTTTCTTGAAAATCATTTTTTATAAAATATACTTATAAAATGTTAAAAATGAAGGAAAAATATTTTATTTATTTAATATTAAATATAAAAAATTAAAAAAAAGTAACTTTCCTTGTTCAAAAACAAATATTTTTTTTATTTTTTAATTTTTAAGTATCATTTTTTTAATTATTAATATAAATAATATATCATCTCTTTATTAATATATATATACAAATGATATTTCCATATTGAAAATACTTTGCAATGAAATAATTTGAGTTTATAAAAAAATATATATAAGATAAATTTTTGTATGCTTCGATAATGTTATATATTTTAATCATAATTAATAAATAGATAATAATTATTAATTTATTTATTTATTAATTTTATAACATTTATGTATATTAAATTTTTAATTTTTTAATTTTAAGATATAAAAAATTAAAAAATATATTTTATTTATTAATTATGATTAAAAATATATAATATAATCACAATGTACAAAAAAATTCTCCGTATGCAAAATCTTATAATTACAATACATGCATTTTTCTTCTCATCTGTTTTGAAAAAGAGAAAATCTCTTTTAATGAAAAATGAACAATGACAATGGAGATTCAAAAACTGCTCTACCAGTTAAATCCTTGACTTGAAGCCCAATAATAAAAGAATGGAAATATTAAAACAACTAGATTCACCAAAAACATAAATATTGAAACCAGCGACTTTAAAGAAACAAACATCGATGACAACTGCTAGGATGAAAATTAATATATATACCTCATAAGAAATTTTTTAGTTTCTTTATCTGTAACTTTAAAATTTAAATAAAGCATTAAATTTTTTTTTAAATATATCTTTCTTTTTTATTAATAAATACTTTATTATTTTATACTATTAAATAATTTTTATTTATTTATTTATTTATATATCTCTCTATTTTTAATTATCTTAAATTTTGTACATAAAAAATAATTTTGTGAAGTTCATTAAAAATAAATAAATTAAATTCTTTTTTAATATATAAAAAAATTTATTAATAAGGATAGATAAACGGAAGTAATATATAAAGAAAATAAATCAAGAACAGAAATATTGAAAAGCAGCAACTTCAAAGAAACAAGAACAATGACAGCTCTTAGAATAAAAATAAAACAAAAAAACTATAAACAAGATCAACCAAATCTAATTTTGCTTAAGAAATAATCATGCACCCATAATCTCTTGTTTGATTACAGTCAATTTCGAACTGAACGAATATGAAGTGGATAACCCTTCAACGCAGAACGGGAAAATCACAATTACGAAAGGAAGTTCTAAAAACTTAATCTTTGAATTCATTTTAAACCTTCGGAAATAACCCCAAATCTGTAAGTTGGTAGTTCTGAATTACAGATAACTTGCAATTCATGGGAAGACTGCAATTTTCAACTGTAGTTAATTGTTGTAGGCAATATATATATATATATATATTATGTCAGAAATTTTTGCTTAGTCCAGTATGTGATGCCTTTAATTAAGAGAGAGTCAGATACGTAAAGTTTTTACTTTTTAGAAGCGGATGCTCTCTGCATTCTAGGACAGATTGTGTGTTCCATTAAAGTGAACACAAAGATTTGCATTTGGATAAGTAGAAAACAATTTTTTTTCACAAATTTTAAGATCATTAATCACCAGCATATAAAAAGTACGTAAATTCTTTAATTAATTAAAAATTATGATCTTAATTCAATATAATTCCGCTATGATTTAATACCTAAAATTTTCTTAGATTATAAACCGACACAAAGGGCAAGAATTGGCCATCCGCAACCAACCCACAACGCAGTTCCGATGAAACATATGCAAACAGGGCATTCGAATAGCTTCTAAATCAACCCCAAAATCATCCAAACAGATGGCGCAAACTCCATTAACAGACCTTCCTTCTTCTCCAAGCTTCACCTTTTCCAGCCCCTCAACGGAAGAAGTAGCGGCCGGAGTCCATTTAATGTCCTCATCGTCGTCGTCATATTCAACGCTGCTGTCAAACTCTTCCTCATCGTCAACGTTCAAAGGATCTTCGTCCTCGGGACGAGCAACTGCAACTGCCACCAAGATCCCCAAAACTTTCTCGGCTCTGTGCGTCCGGTTGGCCATGTCGAGTGCGCGGGCCAAAATCTGGTCCACCATGGAAGACTGAGCAGCTTCAGGCACGTTCATGGCAGAAAGAATGCCTGATAAGATGAACCTCGACGATCCCGTTTGTTGTATCATTGCTTCCTTTCCGATTCGCCATGGGTGCTCGGAGTCGGAATATCTATATACTTCAGGACGTTGGTCCTCATCTGCCATGGATGGTTCTCTAAAGTAGAAATTTAGGATTTGAAACTTGAGGAAAAAGTAATCGTCTCCGCTGTGGGATAGTGGTGGCAGCGCCGCAAGAGAAGCAGGGTCCAAGGGAGAAGTTTTAAAGTAGGTCACTTCAGAATCCATGGAGGATGGTTTAATGGAGATCCAGGCTTTGTTTTTTCAGGATTCGGGACGTAAGGTGATGGTGAAGAGAGCAGAAAGAGCCGAGAAAAGAAAAGTGAAGTCCGGTGAGGAGAGGAATCAATCTTATATATAACAAAAAAACTTGCTGGGGGCTTGCCTTGCCACTAAAGCAATCTCCCCTGCGTATCACGTTGGTTTAAATTTACTTTCTTAATTAGAAGATACTAATGTATTTGTTTGTTTGGTATAATTGCAAATTATAGTTAAGGATTATAACTTAAATAATTGATTATTTCTTTTTTAAAGATATTTTCTTGAAAGTTTTCAATAATTAATCATAAATAATAATTTTAATTAAAAAATAACTTACTTTAATTAATTTATTTTTAATTGTAATTATAGAAAAAAATTTAATTTTATACTCATATTAACTTTTTTTTATTCTTTTACTTTTATTACTCTTCTTCTGATACTATAAATTTTAAATTTTATCTCATTTAACTCTCATTTTTTATTTTAAATTTATACGTGACTCTTGACATTATACAAATTAATTATTTATAATTTTTTAAAATAGTGAATATCAAAAGAAGTATAAGTATAAATCCTATTTTAATTATAAAATATTAAACTTTCTTATTTATGAAAAATAGTTTAAATAAATGAAAATATATATTAAATAAGAATAAGACTATAAATAAATTAAATAATATATATTATTTATTTGAAGTAAAAATATATATTAATTAATATTATATATTTTTATTTTTAAAAAATAATATAAAAAAGATTAGAAATTTAGTAATTTTGATATAATTTTTGTATCTCATTATCCTTTTTAATAATTTAATACTAAAAAGTAATTATTTTATAGATCATTCAAACAATGCATAATCAATTATTGATTAATGTTACCAAATATATAATTAGTTATTTATAAAATTATAATCAATTATCTCAATAATAAAATATTTTTAGTGTTATACCAAACTATATATATATATATATATATATATATATATATATATATATATATATATATATATATATATATATATATATATATATTGCAACCGAAAAATGACAGTAGCACTCAATTTTTATTTATTTTTGCTATTTAATTTGGAAAAAAATTGTTTTTTTGACTTCATGTTAAATTTGGTAGTGTCTTTCATTTGTGTTTTATGGATTATAAATTAGAAGTTGATGGCTTTTGGATTTGATATTTTAATATTTATGAATTTTAAAATGACATGCAATATTTTAGAGACACAAATTTTTTAAAATTTTATATATTTTATATTAAATTTTTTCTCTAAAATTTATAAACACTAATAATAAATTAGATAGTAGTATAATTTTTCCTAAATTTTACTTTATCTAATTTACTTTTTGAATTTTGAAATTATTTTAGATGGGTTAGATTTATTGGCTTAGCTTATGACTTATTTATATGTCAAAAATTTAACCCATCCTAATTTGTTTACAAAATTTAAGAAATCTAACATGATATATTAAATTGCCTAAACTGAATTATTAAAACATAAATAAATCATTAATGGGGTTATAAATCTAATTCTATATGTCAAAGAAGGGACATCAGTAAAAAAAATAGAGTAATATTTTTGTTAAATAAATAAGATACTAAATAAAATTTTATTTTTAATTTGATTGAATGGTTAATAATTCAAAACAACAATTTATAATTATATTTATTTAAAATAAAAAATATAATAATATAAATTTATCATTTACAAACTTTAAAACTCTCAAAAAAGTTGATAGTTAAATTAAAAAATAAAAAATAATATTTAAAGAATGATAACTATAATGTAATTAGGTCAATCAATTCCAAAATATTAGATCAAGGCAGGGAGCTGCGGCCCAGGCTGTAGCCCCGCTTTAACCGTGGACATCTGTCCATTTTAATACCTATGACGTGTGGAGCGGCAAAGTGCTTTCAACGGCGTTGGTTTCGTTTGCAATATTTTTAGACTACTATACGTTACTATACACAATAATTGTAATTATTCTATAATTTTTTTAAGAATTATTTAGATATTTATTTTAAAAATATAGTATTTTATAAAAATTCTAAAAAAATTTGTGATTTTAATTTGTTTGTGTAGTTGTAAATTTTTGTATTCTTTTTAAAAAAAAATGTAAGAGAACTTGCTTCAATTTAAAAATGATTAGATTTGGCATCCACAAACTAAAGTTTCAAACTATAAAAAATGTTAAAATTTACATCATCATCTATATAATTAATTATTTTGTTTAATGATTGGAATTGTCATAAACTCCTAAATGAGAATTAAAATATTATTGCATGCAATCTTCCTATTTTTCAACAATTACTATCAAACTCATTTTTATATGTTTAAATAAAATTTTAAAATATCTTATTTAATTTTTATTAATTATACAGTATGGAGATTATGTAAAAAAATAACATGAGAAATCACAATATAATAATAATAATAATAATGTGCTACTTGTTCAACAAGTTCATGAAAAAAAATGTGATTGATTAAACCATCAATTAAATGAATGATATAGATATTAATTCTAAAATTTATGTAATTTAAAGATTCAATTTTAAATTTTTAGACTTAGTGGAGCAAAATTCAACTAATCTAAAAAGGGATTTTTTTTTCATAAATTAAACCCTAACTATAATTAACAAAAGTAAAACCAACTTTACAAGGGCACTTATACAGTTGTGAATAAGTTAAAAAATTAAAACGGGGGGGCTAATATTTTATCCTATTTTTCAAAAAAATTGAAACACAAATAAAATTATTGTGTATAGAGATTAAGAAAAAAAGAATACCAAACAATAACAAACGGAGTCAACCTCCTCCCGTGGCGCAGCATTTAAAAAAGACAGATGGCCTTCATCTGCGAGCGTTTGCAGCCTCTCGGCAACAGCCAGGTTCCGAACTTTTGTAATTTATATAGATAGTTTTTCTTTCTTTTGATATTAGATAAAAAAAATGTGATAATTACTAAGCCGTCGTGTGACGTATTGTATGGTAAAATATAATGACTATTGGAATAAGGTACTATAGTAATTATATTTAGGATTTCTTTATTTTGATGAAAAATATTTTTTTGCAAATATAATTATAAAATAATAAAATAAATAAAAATATTTTGTTTATTTAATATTAAATATAAAGTAATTTTTTTAAGAGGAACTCTCTCTCCAAAATTTTTAGGTTAATTTAGAACTACAATGTTTGCTACGACGAAATATTAAAAACACTTGAGTTTAACATTATAAATAGAAAGTAAAGTATCCATTTAACTATTTCAAAATTCTTAATTTACAGCTTATTTGTCATTGAATAAAATCATAACAGTCATGTAAGTTAGCTCAATATGTGTCTGCAGTCCAGCTCTATTGTTAGATGATGTCAGAATGAAAGAAAAGTTAGCATATAAAAATAAATATTAATCATGTCCTTGGATATTTGTAAGTAAAGCAGTTGAATTTTTAACAAAGAAAGCATTACTTGATCAAATTATCAAGTGAAAAATGATCAAAGAATTGGCAGTGGAACTGGCATTGAACATGCCATTAGTATGGCACACAAGATAGAAGAATTCCAACATTCAACACGATGAAGTCATGAAGATTCTTATTTTAACAAGAGAAAGACAGACATAATATTAAAAGCAAAAAAAATATAAATCCTCTAAAAATGATTGTTTTTTCATCTCTATCATCAGTGAATTAAGAATCCACTTTTATTTATAGAACATGTTAAAATAATAAAATATAATTTTTTTTCCTTTTTTGTATAGATGTAATTTTGGTATTGTGCAAGGAGTATCATTACTCTCACACACATCCCCCCACACACACACCACTTGTCCAATTTATGCCTTCTAACAATATCATTCCAAATTTTGAAATCTTAAGGATAACATAAAGTTCATAAACATCATAGAAAAGGTATTATCTATAGATATCTAACTGTGAGAATATCTTATTCATAGTATGAGTTCCATATTCAACTTCACTTGTGGACCATGTTATGGATGCATCGACACCAAAAGATTATTTTAAAACAAAAGTTTCTTAATTTAAACTAATGTCAACATGAGAATGTTGACAACACACCAATGCTTCTTTTATACATTCTAGGTTCATGCTCATGCTTCTTGAACTTCTTTACACTCAACAAAATAAGTCTCTCCAATATTTTATAGCTATATATAAATCCAAGGTTGTATGCGATTCATAAAACCACATATAGCACAAGTCATCCATCTAACATTTCTTACACCTTGAATCCCTACTCTTTAAGTATTGGAATCATATACATTATGGTTGGAAACTACTTTTTCAAATCAAATACAAGAATTGACATTTCTTTCACATATCTAATTTTAATTCCCAAATCACTTCTTTCACTCCGTGACATCCCAATGAACCTTTATAGATAGAACTTCTTTGGACTTTAGCTTTCAAACTTGATAATCTAGAATCTTAATTGATTGTCCCTTATAGGTCAATTTAGGATCCTATTGTAATGGTTCATCTTGGATCATACGAGATTCATCCAATAAATAGTTTCAAAACTTAACTTTCAAAGTTAATGATCCAAAATCTCAACCAATTATCCAATTGTGACAATTTATCTTAGATCATATGCGATTCATTCCATAAATACTTTCAAAGCATAGATACATGAAACATAGGCTAAATGGTTCATAAGTTATCTGGCAACCCTAAATGATAGGCTCTAACTCCTGCTCACTAATGGATTGAAAATGGCCTAATAAAATAAGGTGTCAATTTACTCATTTTCTCAAACCACATTATGCTTTCCATAGATGAAACTTTTAAGAATAATATGTCCCCTATTTTAGACTCTTATTACATTTTTCTTCTATTTACATATGATTTCTGCCTATCCTAAGTAGTTTTGGATCCATATTGTATAATTTAAATTTTCTCTAATATGTCAATTACCAAATTCAATCCTAAAAATTTTGCTTCCACTAGTTCAAAACATCCTATCAAAGAATGATATTTGTGGCCATACAAAGCTTTGTAAGGTGCCATCTAGATGTAGGATTAATAGTTGTTGTTGTTGTGATCGAACTCAATTAATAGAACACATTTCTCCCAGATTCTTTCAAAATCTAAAGTGTAAGCCTTGAGTATATCCTCTAAAATCTAAATGGTTTGTTCAAATTACCTATCTATTTATGAATGGAAAGTTATACTAAACTCTAATTGAGTTCTCAACATTGATTGAAATGACTACCAAAAATAGGATATAAAATAACTATCATGGTTTGACATAATTGTAATTAAGACTCTATGCAAAGGCATAATCTTGTCTATTTATACTTGAGCATACTTTAGTGCTATGAATATGGTTTTGATAGGTAGAAAATGCATCAATTCTATTAGATTATCAATAATGATCCATATAAATTATAACCTTTTTGAGTTCTTGGCAAACTAATTAGGAAATCCATCATGATGCTTTCCTATTTCCATTTTGATATCGATTCTAGCCGAGCATTGATGCTTCATTTTCATCTGTTAATAAGTAAGGCACTTTACTACATATTCTAACACATTCCTTTTCATTCTTTTCCACCAAAAAATACCTTTCAAGTTATGATACATTTTTAGTACTTTAGGATGCACAGTATATAAAGAGTTATGAGCTTGAGGCAATTGTCTATTCTTTTCACTTGATGAAACCTAAATTCTCCTTTGATGGCATACGACTCCATTTTTATCCATGTTCATTCTGGACTCTAACTCTTCAATTATTACTTTTATTAAAGTTGCTTAACTTAAATTATTTTTCTAAGCATTCTTGATTCTTTCCATGAGAATAAATTGGTATACCATAAAAGCTAATAATGCACCTTGATCTTTTAATGGCATCCCTCTTGCTTTAATTGTAGATTTCCTACTGAGGGCATCCACTACAATGTTTACCTTGCCCAAATGGTAAAGAATTAAACAATTATAATCTTTGACAAGTTTTATTCATCTTTTTTGCATTAAATTTAGTTTTTTTTTACTCAAAGATATACTTCAAGGTTTTATTATGCATATAAATTTTAGTGCTTTCTGTATACAAATAAGGCATCCAAATTTTTAAAGCAAAAATGGCTATAACCATTTCTAAAATCATAGGTAATGTAATTCTACTCATCACTACTATAGAATTATCCTTAAATATCAATTGTTTTCCATATTTGATATCAATTACAAATTGATGTATATACAAGCATCTTTGTATATTATACTATTCCATGTTAATTAAAACTTGACATGAAAAAAAATACAATAATATAGTTTTTATATGAATAAGAACTATTGTCATTTCTTCATTAGAAATACAATTACTCTATCTATAATAACAATATTAAATATCAATTATAAATAAATAAATAATTATATTTTTTATAAATAATTGATGTGATATGTACTTCCTCGAGCCCTTTCTCATAATTCCTTCCTCCTAACACTAACACCCTTTCATTGTTCCTCCCTATCTGGTCCTTCTAACCCTAATATCTCCAATAACACTTTGGAATCCTCATTTTCAACAATTTTAAAGGTTACAAGAAAAGAATAAAAATAGTAAAAGCTTATATTTAATATTTGTTAGTCAATATGTGGTGTTGATACTTCCAAAAAAGATATCTCAAATCCATTTAATAGGAATACCTTGATGAGGATCTTGAATAAGTCAACTAAACAAATAGGTGACCTAAAACTTGTACATCAAAACTTAAATTTTAGACTAACTCCGTAGTTGCTTTGGTAGAAAAGCTAATTTCTTTTATTTATTTTTTATTTTGAATTTCCTAAGATGGGTCTTCCATATTTTCTTTATCCTTGGATTTAGAAAGTTATTAAACCAATTAATCCATTTGATAAGAAAATATCATTGAATGGTCAATTAATGGTTTCTCCATAATAAAGTGTTATTGCAGAGAATCCTATTAAGGCTTCTCTAGCTAAATTCTTTCTTAAACATTCCCCTTTGACCAATCATAGAAGGGGATTCTCCTCTCTTTTTACCTTTTGGCTCTTTCAAGAAGGTTCATCTTACAATTCTTACTTATTGATTAATCAATTCTTTAATTTTGTTTATAATGAGATTTTCTCTAGACAAATAAATTTATGAAAAATAAAAAAGCAAGTGATGGTCACAAACTAGTAAAAATAATCTAAAAAGTAAGAAAAACTTAGAAAAATTATTTTCACACACTTAGAACATCTCATATATCTAAGTAAGTGACCTTAATTGCCTTTTTTACTCTATTAATAACCATTTAATCAAGATCATTTAGCTTACCCTCTTCCTTTATAATGTTCAATAGGGGCCATATAAATAGGAATTAAGCTAGACTATTCGAATAAATCCAATAAGAAAATCTCGAGGCTAAGCACAAACTTTAAAATATGATTTTTTCCACCTATCCATGTTAGAATTTAAGTGTGTAAAGATGTGTTTGCCTTCTTTTTAGGTTATGTAAGTCCATGATTTGCTACTTTTTATGCATTCCAAAAAAAGTAGAAAAAATTATTCATCAATAGTGTCAATCCTAGACTTTTCACCAAAAATTCATAACATACCAAAAGTAACCACCTATTGAAGATTATTTACAATGAAACCACATTTAGCTTCTAAAAGATAGCTTATTAGAAAGATATAAGTGGAGGGTTGGTAGCAATCCTTTTAATGAATGCTCCGTAAACATAAAAAATGGCTTACTTAAAGATATAAATGGAGGTTTAGGTATAAACTCACTCATCCTTTTTTTCCTAATTCAAATTAGGTGTTAGCCAATTTAATATAGGAAAGAAGACCACATTTGTACAGTTTAATTATTTTCTATTATCAAGTCATCCCACCAAGGAGTTCCATGACTTTACATCATGATAAACAAACTCAATCTGCTTTAGGCCACTTTCCACAAAACATGCTTTATCATTTGACTAGTTGTCTTGTGATCAACAAGGCATAAGAGGACAAATGTGGGGCACCCTATAATCCTATTCAATGAAATTTACCAAGTATGGTTCTAATGAAGAAATGCTAGTGTAATCAGCAATATTAGTCGTCCTCCTTTAAAGAATGAACTTATTGATATCTACCACTTCCTCAATTGAAAGACTTGGTAAATTAGGTAGAATAATTGTCCTTTAGTCGATGCTAGAATATAGAATAATAGTTGGATTAATCATTAGATTGGTTATATCAATTATTAGTTCCTTGACCACATTGGTCATTATTTCAATCCATCTATAATGACTTAAAACTAATGTAGCACCTAACCTTATGGATTCATTTAAAAACCCTTCAAACACGGCAATGTTCATAATAAATAATTAAAAATAAAAAAATAATTGAAAATAGTATGTACCTACATTTAAACAAAAGAAATCAATATACAAGTAACCATAATGGAAACATAAAGTAACAAAAATCTTGTAAGAATCGAATAAAAAGGTAGTAAACCACAAGGTTATTATTTAATTAGTTGATAACAATCAAATAAAGGCAACATCATTAATGAATAACAATAGTAACATAGAAGCAAGAAATCAAGTCAAAATATAAAGGAATCCTAAGATTATAGATAAACTCATAGCAAAGGTTTTATATTAGCAAAATTGGTGATAGAGAAAAAAAAGTAAGATAAACTAAGAAAAAGGTTTATACCTTAATAAGTAAATGAGAACTCCAATAATGATTTTCTCCAGGGATATGCAAGTGGTAGTAGTAATAGGTTGAAAGAAGGAATAACAAGAATGCTTATGCATTTCTAGAAAGCTTGAAATAAAGACTAAAAGTGATGACTTGATAAAGGCTTTCTTATATATAGCCTAGTGAACAACTAAGATTCAAATTTGATGTCCATATCCAACAATCGAGGATCATTGTTACGCAAATCACCTTCTGAATTGAATAGCTCTAAGGAGTAATCATTAGGATCAATGGACGGGATGCATTGTGATATTCAAGAATTTAATTTGATAATTTAAATTAATAAGTGCACAAACTAAAGAATCTCACAATTATTAGTACAAATCCCTAACAAATCATTATAGTCATAGTAATCTAAGCGTATGCACCATAAATGAGTTCAAGGTTACAAAGCATCACTTCTAAATATTTATGTGCAGCTAACCTAAACTTTCAATTGAATTAATATTAACTACGATTAGGAAAGTAAGATCCCTTCATCCATCCCATTGCTTAGTCAAGTCTCACCGTACTATTTTAAGAAGACTAAATGACAAATACTAATAGGCTAAATCTAACTAGCTAATTGGCCTATAGATGAATCCATACTAGTTTATGGCTCAAAAAGGTAGACCAACTCATTTCACTATGAAGGACTAACCAAAGGCCCAAAATACAAATAGCCTACACTAATGTCAAGTGTTATAACTAGTCATATTCAATTAGAATAACCAAATGGTGTTGTTATGCTAGCTAGAGATAGTTGTCACATCTAGAAAAGTCTACTCAAGATAAAAGACCTCCTTACTCCTTAAAGGAGCTTCTGTCATTGTGAAGTGATTTGTCTACCATTGGTGTGATCTCTTTAATAAATACTAGTTAAGTGAACCAACTATGCTTTTTAGACCTTTTTTCCACTTTTACTTTACATTAAATGTTCATACCTGTACTCACTTGATCATCGAAAGGCCAAAAACAAACTACTAATTGTTGTTTGGCTTTGTTGCATGTCACTAACAGCTTCTACAAGTGATCTCCACCATGCTCAACCAAACACACCACATTCTAGTAAAGTTTAACTAACAATAAGTACTTAATGTTTGTAATAAATTAAATTTTAAATATTTTACTTTGGTTATAATTAATTTAAAAAAATTATAAGGGCAATATTGTGTAAGTTATAAGGGTAATACAACACATATATACAATTTTACCCTTTTATAGAAGTAATTACCTCTATAACAGCAAGGGTAGAGCTACCCATGATATGAATAACTCTTTACAAATTTTGGAAAGAATGTTAATTGTTATCAATTTTTATCGTAATATGTTATATTTATCAAATTTGTTAGATCATCAAAAGGGGAATATAAAGCTTTGTTTGGGAAAGTGTGAACAAAGAATTCACATCTATTTCATGATACACAAGTTCAAGAGAAGGGGTAGAGGCTTTCATAATCTAGGGTCATGGCCACTTAAATTTTTAAAAATTATTAAAACACATATGAATTTGTTGTTAAATAAACATCTTAATTTGAGTGTTTCTAAAAATAAAATAAATATTAAAAATAGTATAATAAATAAGGATGTATTTTTTTTAATTATAGGAGTGGTTAAATAATTAGACACACACATACAAGGATCATAGATTAAATTTTGAATATAGTGGAAGATATAAAATCTTTAAAAAATATTACTTATTACTTGAGTTAAAGGCCTTTAACATAAATAAAGATGCATTTGAAAATATCACTTTAATATTTAATTAAATAGATTCAAACCTAATCTTTATTAGTTGGGATTCTTTTTTCTTTTCAGACAAACAAAGAGGCTAAATCCCAAAATCAAGGAACAATATAGTTGGGGAAAGAGACACTCATCATGTTAGCAAGAACTAAAGCATGATCCAAGAATACTTCTAAACTGCACTTCAAAAGCTGGAAGCCAACAAACAAAGTGTGACAAGTTAGCATTAGTTTAATTTGTTAAGATTAAATTAAATAAAATTTATTGAATAAATGCGTCCAACATTATCTCTAATTTTAGGATAATAATTGAATAATATATATATCATATCATTTAAAGATTTTGCATATGGAGATTTTAAAATCATAATCAATAATTTTTATATTTTATAAGATCTTAATATTTTGTAGCAAAATTTTCAAAGTGCTTCAAATAAGAAACTATTCAAATATTATAAATTCAGTATTAAATATAATTACCACTTAAAATTTAGTGTTAAATACTTTAATATTATCAAATACATTCTAAGTATCATCATGTTTTCTTCTTTTTGAAGGAAAAAAATAAAGAAATCAATCCAAAAAAACATAGGAAAGAGAAATAGTGTGAAAATAAAATTTATTGTAATGTTTTTTATTATTATTTGATGAAAACATTCATTAAATATATCAAATTTCTTTTAAGCTTGATTAAATTTGTGTAATACTCAAATTCAAATTCAAGTGAGTTGTTAGTTCGGTTAGCTGATTTGCAATATTAACTTCTTACCCAATAAAAAAAATTTAACAATCTTCCCCAAAAAAAATTAAAAAAGATAAATTCTTATTCCACCCTCCGCCTTGTTCAGGAGACAAGCACATGCGCCGCATTTGCAACCCAAACTAGTTGTATTCAAATCCAAAAATCCAGTTTGCAGTCCAAGACTTACCCATTTTTCGTTGAAGGTTATAAATAATGTGTTGTGCACATAGATAGATACGCACACATCCCCAATAACGAAACCTTTCTCTCCATCTTCTAATTCTGATAAAAGTTTTTTTTTTATTTTTTTGGGTAATTTGATGTAAAATTATTCTGAATTATGTGTGTTTGCGACTTGATTTTACATGGAAAAATATTACATGGTGGCCTTAAATTCATATGACAGTTATTTCTCAAATCACGAAATTCTATATAATCATTAATTTATATAATTGATTTTATATTTTGTCAATTTGAGAATTTTTATGAGGAATAAATATGTACTCAAAAATTGATAATACATAGGTTTCACAAATATGCCTGATAAATATTTATAGCATCTATCTTTCTTCTCCTATTTAAAATAGAATAAGAGATAACCAATTTTCTATGAAAAAGAATTATAATTAAGTTGTAGTTTTGGTTTTTCATGCTAACAAGTTCATTTTACATTTTGTTCAATTTTTAATAACGAATCTTGCTAGATAGATACACACACATCCGCCAACGATAACAAAATATTTCTCTCAATCTTGTCCATTTAGTATAACTTGTAATAATGGGTCTTGCTAGATAGATATACACAAATGGACAACAATAACAACATTTCTCTCAATCTTGTAATTTCGATTAAAAAAAGTGTTTTTGAATTAGAAAAATTTTATAATACATCAATATATTAATAATGTATTAGTACACCACAAAATCTAACCATCAATATATTATTATATAACATATGAAATTTTACTTTAAAAAAATTAATATATAATTAAATCTAATAATATATTCATACATCAATGATATATTTCCCTTTGAATTATAGTTGTCTGTAGCGTGATTTCATACTTAATACAATTTTTATTACCGAGTCTTGCTAGATAGATCACACCCACACATCGACGACAATAACAAAACCTTTCTCTCAATCTATTTAATTTCAATCGAAGTCTTCTTAATTAAGGCCGTCTGTGACGGGACGAATTAGTGTTCTAAAGCAACGTGGATACATGCAATTAGGAAGAAAAAATACGGAGCATTCAGTTGGCAAAAAGATAATATAAAAATATATTGTTATCTTAATTAAAGAGAGATAATTATAACATGTATTTATGTTTTTACCTAAGAAAAAAAGTCAATACCATTTTCAATATAGTAAAATTTGAAAATTTCTAATTTTTAATTATATGAGTTTCATAAAGCTAATATATAAACAATAAAATCGATAACTAATTTTTTAGTATTTGATATAAGAACATGCGAGGTTCACAAATGAACTCAATTTTACCGTAAGAAAATATAAAATTTAAAATATGAAATAAAGAATATAGAAATAATAAGACTATCCTTATTCCAAATAAAATTAAGGGGTCATCTTTCAATTTCATGGTTCATATGCTAGTTTCGTGAGACTCATTCACAATGAAAATTATTAATTTTCAAATTACTAAAAAAATTACAATTTTTAATTTGGAAGAAATTAAAAATTATAATTTTCATTTTTTTGCCCCTATACTCATCGGTAACACTAGAAAGATGTTAATATCTGTGTCAATGATCTCCACCAGCACAGGTTTACTAGCATGCAAAATCTTATGTTTATCCTCAGAAAATAGATAAGGGTTCCAATCACAAAAATGACCTTTATAGGAAGAGGAAATTTTCTTAATACTCTAATTTTTAAGACAATTATCTCACTTGACCACTATTTTAATTTGAAAAAGAAAAACAAAAAAAAACACTAATCTAGTAATCGAATCGTTGACATGAAGTCCAAAAAAGCAATTGAAATATTGACACAAGAGGGTTCGCCAAAATATGAAATATTTTAACAGCAGTTAAAGAAACAATTACAATAACTTTTAGCATAAAAATAAAACGAAAAACTAAACAAATCAACCAAATCTAATTTTGTTCAAAGAAAAATGTCATACATTCATATTCTCTCTGTTTCATTACAGCAAACTCGAACCAAATGCATAAATTGATGCAAGATCAAACAAACGCCCCCTGAACTTTGAATTCATTTAAAACTCCCGAATCTATATTCTGTTAAGTCAGTAGTTATATATTGCTCTAAATTACAGATTCTTGCCAAGACTGCAATTTCGAACTGGGGTTAAATAGTTTGCACTTAACACTCAAATTCAGTTGTAGGCATTGCAAACTGGCACAGAGGGCAACAATTGATTTCTACAACGAACCAACAACGCAGTTCCGGGGAAACATATGCAAACAAGGCATTCTAATAGCTTCTAAATCATCCTTAAAATCACCCAAACAGATGGTGCAAACTTCATTAATAGACCATTCTTCTCCAAGCTTCACCCTTTCCAGCCCCTCAATGGATGAACTAGCTGTTGGAATCCTTTTAAAGTCCTCATCATCATCATCATCTTCACCCTCTTCATCTTCTTCGGATTCAGTGTTGCAGTCACCATTATCATCATCGTCATAAGACATTGTAGGCATTGTAAACCGGCACAAAGGGCAAGAATTGGTCTTCTGCAACCAACTAACAATGCAATTCTGATGAAACATATGCAAACAGGGCATTCGAGCAGCGTCCAAATCATCCGAAAAATTTTCCAGACAAATAGTGCAAACTTCATTAACAGACCTTCCTTCTTCTCCAAGCTTCACCCTTTCCAGTCCTTCAATGGATGAACTAGCCGTTGGAATCCATTCAAAGTCCTCACCAGCATCATCATCTTCTCCCTCTTCTTCTTCTTCTTCAGATTCAATGTTGGAGTCACATTCTTCGTCATCGTCAACGCTCAAAGGATCTTCTTTCTGAAGACGGGAAACTACTACTTCCACAAAAATAACCGAAATTTTCTCGATATTGTGCGTCCGAGCAGGCATGTCGAGCGCGCAGGCCAAAATCTGGTCCACAATGGAAGACTGACCAGCTCTGGGGACATTCATCGCAGAAAGAATGGCCATTAAGGTGAACCTCGACCGCGCCATTTGTTGTATGATTTCGTCCTTTCGAATTCCCCATCTGTATACTTGAGGGCATCCGTCCTCTTCTTCTTCCATGGATGATTCCCTTACGTGGCAATTTGTGATTTGAAACTTGAGAAAAAAGTAATCATCCCCGCCCTGAGGTGGTGTTGCTCGTGCTGACAGAGAAGTAGGGTCTAGCGGGGAAGGTTCCAAGTAGATTACTTCAGGATCCATGGAGGATGATTTAGATTAATGAAGATTTAGGGTTTTTTCCAAGATTCAACAAAGCTCTTAGAATTAAGGTGGTGAAGAAGGAAACAGTAGATACTGCAAAGACAACAACCGATATATACAGGGAAGAAAAAAGCTGTCGGGCTGGGCTACTGGTTGGCTTGCTGTTAAAGCCACTGTCTCTTTCTATCTTTTTAATTATTAAGTGGGTTTGAACTAATGTCAATGGATATGCCTCTCTGATTGTTAAATCCTGATATACACTGTAAACCTTTTCTTGATTTTCTTAACCAAGGAAAAATTATTGTCAGTCTGAACTAAGTATTTAAATTTAATTAATCCACAGCTTTTACTGTATCACCCCTTCACATATTATTTTATCAATAAAAAATTGTTAAAATTTTTTATTGTTATTAAAATTATTAATTATTATTATCTTTTCTTTTCAATGGTATAAAATATTTCAAACTGATAAACTAAAAGTCAGCTTTTGTATCATATCCTTTTTCATATTTTTATTTTATTTCTAAAAGTACTAAAAAATTTCTTCTCATATTTTTATTAATAGCGTTTCATATTAAAATAAAAATGAACTTAGAATCTTTATTTTTACATGAAATTTTGATTTTTTTTAAATTTTTAAATAGATATTACAATGAGTTGATGTCATTTACCTTTATATTTTAACTTATTAATATGTTATTTAAAATTGTGATAACCAAATTAGATGTATAGAATTTTAAATAAATATACGTACAGTTTCAAATTTATATGAAAATGCCATTGTACGGTATCTTTTAAGACACCTAATATATAGTAGTACAAGGATAATTGAATATTATTGTATTATATAGGATAAGGTAATCTTGGATACATAATATACTATAATATAAGGGTAACTGAATAGCATAATAAAGTATTGTATAGGATAAAGTAATATATATAGTATGTAGAGTTTGTTATTGTATAAAATGAAATTTTGTATAAAATTATTTTATTTTTTATTTGTTATTATATTGTATAAGAATGAATAGACTTAAAAAAAATTAATTTAATTAAAATATATCACATTTTAAAAATCAATAAAATTATCTTTAATGATATCTTAAATGAAATTAAAGTACATAAGTAGATTAATATGCCCTTCAATAACAATATCTTTTAAAAAATATGATAATATATAAATTAAAGATTTTATACTATAATAATAAAATAATATAATATGATTTATCGGTACACAAATGTACATATATGTGTGTACACATATTCACACACACACATTTGTGTGTGTAATAAATTAGTAAGAAAATTATAACAAATTAATTTAATAATATAAAATTCAATAACTATCTTGTATAGAATCTAAAAACGTATTAAAAAATAGTATACACTATTCACAAATATAATAAATATGATCTAATTTTTTAAATAAAAATTTTAAAAATAATAAATTAAATATAAATGCTAACAAACAAGAAATTTTATAATTTTAATTTTACATAAAAAGATATGCAAGAGAAATGTATGAGAAATAAAATTTAATAAGAATTGTTTAATTTTAATAATTTAAATTTTATTTTAACACTATCTTACCAACTCTTATTCTTAGTGGAGTAGATAGCCTTATATAGAATTTGATATATAAGAAGAGATTTTAGATGAAGCACACAAATTATTTAAAATAGTTAAAAACATTATAAGTCATAATTATATAATTTATTGTATATTATTGAACCTTAAATGATGTCTCAAAGGAGAAGTAAAATATAATAATATTGTGATTTTTATTTAACTTATCATATAATCATATTATTAATAAAAAATTTAAGTTAAGCGAATGATAGACATAATTCTAAAATTCTTTATAATTCAACATTTTAGATTCAAGATTTCAAATTCTATGAAAATAAAAAATTTGACCACTTAAAAATTAGAGAAAAACGTTACAAACAAGTGGTATTAAATAATGGTATGATATAGTCAATTTTATGAAGAATAGTAGAAAGTATATTCGAACTATTTGACGTTGAGAGAAAAATGCAGTGATTTTTTAACTGTTTTTAAAAAAATTGCACTCATAAAAAATTATTTTAATTAGAAGTATTTTGCAGTATTTTTTTAAAATCATAAAGATAGTTCTTTCTTATAATATCGGAGAAAATATGTGATAATTACTAAATTAAATTTTGCTAGGTTAAGTTAGAACTACCATGTGTTGATGAATAGTTGGAATTTTGTTGAATATTATGAACAAAAGGTAAATTTTCCATTTAACTATTTCAAAATTCCTAATTTATATGCTTTTTTTTTTTTTTTTGGGGAATAAGGTAAAATTTATTCTTAAGTCTAGGGCAGCATCCTCAAAAGTCAACACTTCAGGAAGAATTGGGGAAAATTAGACAAGCAACTTGACCCACTCCCAGAAGAATTAACAATCCATTTAGCCGCCTCGTGCTAATTTTCATGCTATTCGTCATTGAATAAAATGGCTGTAACTATCGTGCAGACCCGATCCATCCGCTTCTGCAGTTCAATTTTATTGTTAAATGATGTGAGAATGAAAAGAAAAAGTTAAAATAGGGAAATAGCGTACTGTTTTAATTGACGGCGAATCCAGAAAATTTAATATTTAGGAAAATATATACACATAAAAATAAAATTTTAAATTATTATAAAAAATTAAATATTTAAATAAAACTAAAATATTATTTTAATTTTATGCCTCTTATTTATATGTATTAATGCATACAATAAGTCAAATCCCATATTTTTCATTTTATTTAAAGTAAAATCACTCTTTTTTAACTGATAAAAAAAATTTACAGGAGAAATCTTATGTAACTTAAGGGAACAATAACTACAATTATTATATATGGAAATGTAATTATTTTCTTTTATGGGCAATCGCCCTCACAGAGCACAATATACATCTGCGTTTAGTTACGACATTAATCAATGTTAGTCATTGACTTGAAAATGAGAATAATTTAAGATTTAATTATTTAACCGAGTTGAACCGAGTTGAATTGAAATTATAATTTGGATTAAAAAATTTTATATATAACAACTTCAAATAATTAAATTATTATATATATATAATATGAAAATATTTTAATTATTATCAAATAATTTAATAATTTTCCAAAAAATAATGTAAGAATTAATATTAAAGCCCATTTTCTCATTGGGTAACTTTCATTTATAAAAATAATATAATTTCTTACTGACATTGAATTTATATTATATATATATATATATATATATATATATATATATATATATATATAAAGTAAAAATAATGTTATTTTTATAAATAACAGTACTATTAAAAAAACCAATCAGTTAAATCATATAAATTGTAATTGATTCACATAATTTGACTGATTTATCATCAGTTCGCCATTTTTTGATTAATTTTTTTAGATCAATTTTAAAGACGGGTTAACTGGGTCACGCAACCAATTCACACTTTTCGAGTTCAATCCGCCGGTTCCACTTTTAAACACTAGTCCTAGTCTTATCCTTAATGCTTTGCTTGGCTTCAGAGGAAAATAGGGTAGAAAGAAAATAGGAGAGAAGTACTTTTCTTAAGTGTGCTTGGTTTAGGGGAAAATAAGGAAGAAAGAAAATAGAGAAGAAATGAATTTTTTTTTTTGTGAGGGAAAATATAGGAGAAAGATAATAAGAAATTTTTTTTTAATTTTAGTTTGATGTAAATTAAATTGAGGGGTAGTAAAATTTATTAATATCAAGTGTTCATAAAAATCTATCAATATAAAATAAAAAATTAATTACATTTTTCTTTTACCAAACTTGCATAAAATTTATACCATAACAATAAATAAGAAAAAAATGGGTTATAAAAATTTGAAAGCATATTTTTTAATATTTCCTAACCTTTATCTTAAAAATTTTTATGAAGACAAATTAGTATATTTTTAATAAAATGTGTTAGAAGAGTTGTTTCATAAAATCATTAAAAATATAAAAGATGTATGTATATTTCATTTTTTTATACTACAAATTTAATAGGTATATTAATCATTTTGATGATATTGTTGAAAAGATTCAATAATAAATTAAATAAAACTTAACATAAGTAAATAAGTTTTTTAAGAGTATAAATTCTTAATATCAATCAAATAATTATAAAAACACTATAGATTTGAACCTAAATTTTTTTTGTAGCAAGTTCAATCTCCAATTAGAAATATCCTTCTTATATAAATCAAATGAGCACATTCTAAAATTGTCAACCCATGGCATATCCTAGATTTATAAAGAGGATGCAAACTTTATAATTTTTCCCCTGGTGCCAAGCATTAATAACAAACTTCTACCACCTGATTAATTAGACAAAGTCAAGTTTTCACATAAATCCAATACAACATTTTCAGTCAGCACATTGAGAACTACATTCTCATTTTAGATACATATAGATTCATTGTTCATTAGTCTATGACATAATCCAATATTATGGAGTAGCATAACACACAAGTGATACTATAGCTAGACAATCAGGACTACAATAACATAATCTTCAAGTGGCTTCATACTTTATGCCACAACATCTACAATAATAATTCTTTCCATAACCTTCAAGCAATTGGCTCTTAGCAGTGACCTAAACATCAACCAAACAACAAAACCACAATTTAAATAGTAGTTAAGATTGTAAAGAGAAGAATAAAGTCAGTAATGATAGGAGAGAAAGCAACATAGATACCTGGAAAAGCCAATAACTCCAACATAAAGGCATGTCAAAATAAATCTGCATCCTTCATAAGATCTAATAAAAGATTCCAGCACATCTCATCTGGCACGCCAAAAAATTGTTGCTTTGCCTCCTCATTTGAGCATAGGAAACAATAGCACCGCACTCAGAGTTCTGGCATGACTCCTATCTTCTCCAGCTCACTCCATACATCTGCTGGGCTATAGTGCTGAGGTCTACTTTTTTTAATAATGGAAACACCTTCCTTAGCTATATCTGCATGTCTATTGGCTGCTGCAACCCCTTCACGCATCACCTCAGTTAGGTTGTTTATCCCAGGTGCATTTTCTCATATCCACTCTCAATCACATCAATTAGTGCAGCTTTCCTTTTGGAACCTTTAGAAGATGATGTTCCCTGTGATTGATTTCCTTGTGATTGATTTGAACCACCACCTACAGGACTATAGGTGTCCATGTTTCCAGTAGAGATTGGGGTTTCATTTCCCCAACGGAGATTAGATTCTGACATGCCATCGAAACCATCATTTAGGTCAAAGTTCTCCCTCTCCCAGCATTGCACTTTATCTCTTGCACTCTCAGCTTGTGCACATGTTGCTCTATCTTTGCTAAATAAGTCCAGCAGCTTATCATAGTTATTGATTGGGGTTCTCCTCCATTTCTGTGCTTCAGGTTTGTCCTATATATTGCAACCATGATTAGTTATCTCAATACTTTAAGAATGTATTAGAACTCATTACCCAATAAAAATAAATACATTAAGTGTAGTATTTCATTTTTAGCTTCCTTTCTTTTTTAAAATGCTTTACCTTTATAATCTCTTCCCACACCTCGGGTTCTGCTTCAAATAACCGAGTTGTAGGATTCCAGCCAACTCCACTTCATATATGAAATGAATCATAACATTCATTGAAAGTTACCTTCAATGTTTTCATTCTATTTTTAATATGTGTTTTTTGCAGGAAAGGTCCTATTGTTGCCTTCAATGTCTGCAGCACAGTGCTCTATGCATAAGAAGTGAAGGTACCATCTGGCCTATTCCCTTTATGAACTTCTTCCTGCAATGCATCTAACAATACAGTATCCATTTCCGATGTCCATCGTAAGTTATCTTTGGAGGAACTCCCTCCTTTCTCTGATCTTCTATTCCTGGACATGATTTAACCTGCAAATTACAAAGTGGAGTACATATCAATAGATAAGCCAAAAATATCAATGATGATCACTATGTTGAATGGCATGTAAACTAGGTATGTATCCATGACAAAGTAATAAGCTATCAATCATTTGACCTGTATATCTATTTAATTATGCATAATATATAAACTGAGATCTAAATCATAATTTATAAACAACAGTCATAACTTGTCACAAATTACTAAACACATAGATAAAAAATACAATTACATGAGCCAATATAGTTAGAACTCCAAGGTCTTGCATTAATACAATAGATTACATAAAACTCCACATCAAATGAAATAAACTTATGACAAACTCTCATCATAATCATTCCACATCTGATCTGCTATGCTCTCTCTCAAAAGGAATCCTTGTCTATAGTCTTCCTCTGATGTCTGTGCATCATGCTCTCCATGATCATCTGTCACATTTTGGAGAAGGTCACAGTCTACTTCATCAATCAATCGCTCATCAGGATCAATATCCATGAGAAAGTTATGCAATATGCAGCAGGCAATGGTAATGTCAGACATGGTCTCAAAAGAGTAATGCGGCTCTGTGCCACTGGCAATGATCGGAAATCTTTTTTTCAAAACACCAAATGCTCTTTCAATGACATTCCTCAATGAAGCATGTCGATGATTAAAGAGTTCCTTTGCATTTTCAGGGCCACGTGTTGAGTATTCTTTCAGGTGGTAACGTACTCCTCTATATGGTGTGAGTACACCACCTTTCAGTTGATATCCTGCATCTCCTAGGTAATATTTGCCTACCACAAATGAAAGTTGTGTGAATACATGTAACATAGCATAAGATCTATGTAATTTTATTAGCTAAAATTTTCCTCTTATTCTTGGTGCCTAATCAATTCATAAACTGGACTTACCTAATGGTATTCTAAGTTTATCTCCTCTCTTACTTAAGGCATGCTTCAAAACCCTAGAATCAGATGCAGTGCCTTCCCAACCTGCTAGTACATAAGTGAATCTCAAATCAAATATGCAGGCAGCAAGGACATTTTGGGTTGGGAAGTCTTTCCTTCCTTGAAAACGAAGGGTATCTCTAGTTGGTACTTTCACCCGTATATGCGTTCCATCTATAGCTCCAACACAATCCTGTATTTTTTAAGTCATAGTAAATCTTATGATATGAAAGTCAAAGACACTCTAAATTTACTAATATACATCAACACATTTTATGCTTTATGCACTTTATCTTACCCTGAAATAAGGAAAGAACCTGCCACTATTAAGTATTTGTTAAGGAACCTCTGATCCTAAAGGTTGCACGAGGAACTCACTCTCCAATGAAATAATGGCTCGTAGAACGTGATTAAAATGACGATTAATTGTTTCCCTTGACCGGTGGAAGAAGAAAGAGACAACTCTATGCTTAACATTGTGGCCTATAATATGCAAAAATTTAGCAACTTGCTCCTCGACTATAGCATGCACAGAATCCCTCACTCTACCGATTCCCCTCAATTTTTCACATAATTGAAGGAATGCACGAGGACTCATACGTATCACATCATGGCATTGATCAGTTGTTAATAAATTACGCATTAGTTGTTGCCGCATTTCATCTTTTTCACTCTCCCATAAACCACTAGGGGCATGGATAAGTGTAGACTGCAAGGTTAACAAATGCATAGCATGCACAATGATACACATTAGTTAGACAATGCACATTCATCATCGCATTTCCCAATCCTCTAATGCATTTACATTAATCAACTGATTTAATTCAACATCCTCATCAAATACATCGTCATTTTGACCATCCATTACTATTCTTGTGGGAAATAGAGAGTAGACATGTTGATAAGATCCAGTAAGTATTTGAAAAACTTACAGTAAGAAATTGCTTAATATGACATAAATATACAATTCATTTCCTCCTATATGGAATAAGAAATCACTTTCTTACAACCATGATCAAGTTGTTATAAATTACTTACAGATTGTAGATGAAGTGTCCACAGGTATCAACCAAGCTGAGAGAATCTAGCTATTTCTAACTTCCAATAAGTGAAATTGCAGTAATAGAAGAAAACCCCAGGTGTAATTAGTGTGTTCAACTTATTATGAATATGACTAATAACAATTACGAGATTTAATGTATGCTTATCAAATACAAATATTTTATTGTTTAAATCATATGGCAGTTTCCACATTCCACTTTCCAATGTTACCATAAGTAGCATTCATAGATAGCAAACCAAAGGAGAGAAAATATGAATACCATGGATACATTACTGACTCTTCTTTACATTACAGTTAAATAAAAAATTACCTGCTCTCTCAATTTTTTTAAATTTTTTTTGTATTATAATTAAAAGGCATGATAGTTATATTATTAATATTAGTTGAAAATTTTAAAATTAAATCAATCAAGCTAAAAAAAAGAAAAATTTAACAAGTAATATTTATTTATGTAGATTAAATAATTTTCAATGATAAGTAGGAAATGCAGGCATAAAAAAATTTACTTTATGCACAAATCAAATGAAGCCCCTTCATAATAACTCATCCCAAATAAAAATACTACCACATAATATATAGCCCAAATTAATTAAACAATAAGATTTTATTACAGCCTAGAATGAAACCTAAAAATTACCAATTCATCTAAATTAGCATACTAGATTTTTTATTGCCTAAATAACACAACTAATTATCCATATGTAATTAACCAATTGTTTAATTCATGCTTGTACAAAAAAAGAAGGATAAGGGGCAACATTATGTAATAGTAATATTTTTTTTATAATTAACCATAATAATATAAATTTTTTTCCTAAAAAAAAAGTGGGTTCGGGTCGTGTACCTGCAGGCCGAGTCAGGTTTGGATCCGGGTCGGATCCATATGACCCGACGCCTGCAGCACCGGAGGATAGGCGAAGGAGCAGGCCGGCGACAAGCTTCACTGGTGCAGCACGCCGGCGGGAAGATGGAGAAGCAGCAGCACACGGCACCAACCTGCGAGGAACACAGTCAGATTCAGCACGCGGGCACAGGGAAAACAACTCAAATCTTACAGATCCGAGAGGCAGATCGTGTCTTACCTGCAGGATTCGGCCGTCTGGACAGAGATGCCGACGAAAATGCAACTTCCGGCAGCACGGGCGACGGCATGGACAAGTTGAGCTAGGAGGCAGAACCGAGAAGAAATGCTGCAAAACGGACTAAATGGTGTGCACAGTAACTTCCCCTCACTTTTCTTCGCATATTTGAGGTGAAAAAAAATGGGTGGACCCCACTGTACGAATTCCATGCATTTTTCACTTCTCTCCTCTTTTCTCCTGCGTGCCAAGCAACTTAAAAATGTATTTTCTTGTACTTTTCTGCACTTCAAGTTCTTTCCCCTCTAAATTCAACCGATCCAAGCAGGGTATAAGTAAAGAAGCTAAATTCTTTGCTAGAGGAGGTGTCGCTTGATCATGTGATCAGCGAAGTTAAAATAATTAAAAGGAAAAATAAAACTTTACTTATTTGTAATTTTGTTCTTTTTTAACCTATCCATAATTTTAAATGTTATAATTTATTGATCCATATCTTCAATTGCTAATATTTTACTCACTTAAAAATATTTTTAATCTAAAATTTAACATAAAATTTACATGCATTATATATAATTTGTGCTTCTTAAAATTTTAAATCAATTTAACACTCATTTAAAACTAATTGATCCCTTAAAAACCTATTTGACACCATCTATTCAATAATTATCGACTTAATTAGAAAAGATAAATCTCCAATAGAATTAATTTTTTTAAAAAATAATTTGCTTGAAAGAATGTTAAATTAAATCAAAATTTACAAAAATAAATATCACATATAATATATGTAAATTTTTTGATAAATTTTAAACAGAATATAATTCAAATACACAAATGTTAATAATTAAAAATACATGAATAAAATGCAACAAGTGAATTAAGTAAAAAAATGCCAAATAATAAATAAAGTGTAATTTTCCCCGATTAAAAACTAGCTGGTAGACCCGGCCCGATCAAATTATTAGTATGGCACATAAGATAGAAAATTTCTACCATACTTTAGTAAACAAATATCCTTATTTCAGTAAAAGAGAGAAACACTAAATTAAAAGGAAATGACATGTGAATTCTTCAAAAAGGGATATTCTAAATCTATATTAATGAAATAAAAATCTCCCTGTATACATGGAGCATATTAAAATTAAAATCTATAAAATCTTCCCACGCTTCTGTGCACATACAACCCAAGTCACAATTGCAGTGTAAAAAGTATCTTTACTCTCACACCACCATCCTCTCCGTTCATTGCCAAATTTAAAAGAAGTTAAATATCTATCTATTGAAATATGGAGTGCATAATTCTGTTAAGTCTCACCTTTAGCCTCACTTGTGGACCCTGTTGCAGGTGGGTCATCAAAAGAGCACCTTCCCGAATGAAATGACAATGAAATTAAAGTATGTTAATTTAAACTATCTCCACAAGAGAATGTTGACAAAACCCCAATCCCTTTTTCATACCTTGTAGATGCATGCTCATGCTTATTGAACTTCCTTAACTGTATCTAAATGCAAGATTGTGTATGTGATTCATAAAACTACAACCAGGACAAGTCATTCATCTAACATTTCCTAGGCCCTATATCCCTACTCTAAAGCAATGGAAATCATATACATTACAGCTGGAAACTACTTTCTGAAATCAAATACAAGAATGAAGAACCTGCAGCTTCAAAAGAACCTCTGTCAGCTAGGGCTAATCCTCCAAATAAAACTGAAATAGCTCCATTATACAACTCTTCAGCCAAAAAATAAGCCGCAATACGGATAGGCATAGTATAAATTTGATAACTAGAGGCCATGCAAAGACGTCTCTTCAGGTCAAAGTATCAACAATTTCCACATGAACTTATCATGTATGAATAGTTTTAGGCTCTCATACTTTCGATCTCTTCTCCTTGTGAGAGGCAAATCGGACTCCTTGCTTCTTCAGTTCCAAGGTCTTCACCTTGAGATCATCTAAGGTAACAGATAACTTTGATGTGCCATCAATGACATCTGTGACAACGCCCTTATGCCTGGAGAAAAAGGAGAAGATTATTGCATCCAGAAAGGGAGAATATTATAGCTATAAGAGCGTGAACCTTGAATAAAATCCTTGGGATAAAATTGCAGGTACAAGCTGCGCAACAATCTCCAGTGAAATAAAAAAAATAATCAACAGCCACTAAATCATTACAATCAAGTATCCTTCTTTTTCATCCATCAAAGCATTAATCTTGACCAGTCAAAATTTGCTCATCTCATTCTTACAAGTATTCCCACTCAATATGTTTCTCAAACACACACGTACACAGGAGGGAAGGCCATATAAAATGCATGCACCAGAAAAGCAGAAGAAAAATACTTAAGCAAATGTGCTCCTTGACCAGATGTTTTGTTTCAAAATAGAGTTCCCCCGCCCCCTCTTCTTCTAGGGGGAGTAAAAACAAGTAGCAATATAAATCTAGCTCAACGTATGATAAACTAGTTTCTATACTGACCAACACCAATACCTGAGGTGCAGTTTCTACATTTCGTCTCACTGATTTCACAATTGCAGTGACAAAGAATACGGAGATGATACCAATCAAAAAATATATGATTGAAGACACTTACCAAGAATTGTCAGATGACCGGTGAACTTCAACTCTCTTTCCAATTGCATCTTTACCCAATCTCATCAATATCCAGTTAGCATCCATGATTCCATCCACAAGACTATCTTGTGCAGATCGTGCCCTATCTTCCTCATTTAAAGAAGACTTCTCTAAAAGAAGTGAAGGTCTCTTCCTTTTGGACCTCTGGCCCTTAATTGTAGTCCTCTTCCCCTCCCACTGAGGGGAATTTTGATTTTCAGCTGATGGTTTCTTAATTTTGAATCTTAGTAAAGGTTTTGAATCCTTGGGCATAGAATTTGAATGTGTCTGATTATTATTGCCATCTGTTCCTTCATAAGCACCTGACCTGCTTTCTGACTGCTTCCCCACATGCATCCATTCACCTCTTGATGTAGCATCTGCAGTTCCAACTTGATCAATTATTTCTTCAGGACTACGTTTTCCCAGAAAAAAGTGTGGGCGTTGTATAGGAGCATCACAACCATCAGCTATGTTGCCTCTGCTGAAGTTTTGGTTGAATTCAGAGACTTCTGCCCTGACTTTTCCCAGCTTTATCAAATTTCCTTCCCTTCCTGGGACCTTAGAACCTTTTAATTGACCAGATACAACTCTATTTCCTGCACATCACAAAAGCAAAATGCATTTTCTGAGGAAAATTGTAGAAAACATAAAATATATTTCCAAAATACTATTTCTCAATAAAGTGGAAAATATCAAAGTAATCAGGCAAACAGCAAAAGAGAAAATTGTAACCAATGTTAAATCATCAAATCTTCTTGTGCACTCCCTAACACAACTTGCACAATACAGATCCAGTGACTGTTATGTTGTCATAATGAGATACAAAACGGCTGATTATATATTACTGGGATCACAAGAACAAAAATATTCTAACACAATACAGATTTATACCATTGGTGTTGACCAGATCTTCATCCCTTTGAGAGCCTGACATATCAGAATGAGGAGAACAACTCATGTTAATTTTTCGTGCCCCCAAATTTATGACTAACTTCTTCCCTTTAACATTCTGAGCCTTATCACCACGTTTTCCAGTCTCATCTTCTTCACTATCAAGATTATTTGCTTTATTACCCTTTATCCGAACAACTCTGGGTTTCCTCTCTTCATCACTGACCATCACCTCATCTACAAATTTGTGTTTAAAAAACCCTTGAGGAATGGCATGATCGGAATCTTCATTCTCGCCCATGCTTCCATCAACAGGTGATGAATATGCATCAAAAGCTTCATTTCTGTCAGATTGGATAACATCATCCAAACTATGCAAAGATTTGATATCACTATGTCCTTCAAAACTATAATGTGGTTCACTTTTACTTGTCATAAATGAATGACTATCTTTTTTCTTAACAGATTTTTTCTTTCCATAGTCTTTTGTCTTCTTTGGAGAGTTATCAGACAAATTCTTCAAAAAGAATTTTAAGGAACGCCCAGATTCACTCTTAGGTTTTACAGCCACACTATCCTCATCATCTGAATATGGTGAAATAGAAAATATTTCTTCTTGAGTTGGTAAACCTGCCGCGGCCCTCAAGCTGGCAATTAAATCTCTGTCAGCAATATCCTTTCTCCTCCAAAGCTCTTGGACAGCATCCTCAAGATCCTTCACCTGATTTATATACATAAATGCAGGTGGGTGGAGAGAATAAAATACAACAGCAGAAAAACCCTCCACTTAAGAAAACACAAAAACACTACCTTACCTGATAGCATTCCCCGCGACATGTAGGACATTTATACTGTAAATTCCCATCCACTTGGAACTGAAGATATTTTTCATCACTGCAAAACATAATTTTTCAAAAATAAGCAAAATCTAGAAAAGTGCACCAGTTTCAAGAAATTAGATATGGTGCTTTCCATTTCCAAAATTGGCAAGATCAGTTATGAAGAGTTGGGGGGGGGGGGGGGGGAACGCCAGCTATTCATGCAATAAAGTAACTTCCTAGTGATTACTTTCAGCATATATGCTGAGCAATTACTAACTAATTGACACTTTACAGATATTAATAAATAGTATAATTCTCAGCTTCACAACAAGATAGGTGGGGTCAAAATTTCACTATACACATCTGAAAAATTACCTCCAGCTAACTTTAAAAACAGTGATAAACATTTAATCAAATAAATAAACAATAAAGAAAATCAAGGCATTTGAAAGATACCTGATATTGTCACACTGGCAATGAACCCAGCGCTGGCATATATCACAGCAAACCATTGGTGTTGATTCTGAGTCTCTATAAACCTACAAAATAAGAATATATGGTCAACTTTCTATTTTCCTCCCAAACACCAAACTTTCCCCTGCATATATCAGGGACCCAATAAATATCAAGGGGAAACAAACAAATATGCAAAACATAATTTCAACTGAATCCCTAATGACAAAAGAAAGTTAGCTGAAGATATCAGCATGCGAGTTCAGCCCAATATCTAATAGCTAGGCTCAACGTACAAAAGACCTTTATAAAAAATCTGAGCTGCTAAAACTATTTCACATCATTCATCAACTGGCAAAGAATACATATAACTGTTAAACTAGGGGCTACAGGATGCTATCTCATTCATAGTTGAAAAATATAGATCCTAAAATGAAATTAGGGATCCTGCAGACAAGCTCTTTCCAGATGTACAATCAACTAACATCAAGGAAATTTGATTTAAGATCGATCTAGGCAGTCATATCATGTAGAGGCTGTGATATATTAATAATAATTTGAAATAAATCTATCAGGGACAACAAGCAGCATCACCATCCCAGACCTGAACTCCCATCTAACTGAACCATGATCAATTGGCAAGATCACAGTCCAAAACCTTGTTAAATAAACAAGTGATTTGCAAATAAAAATGTCAAAAGTCAAGTCATCCCCCAAGAGGTAGTGATAATAGTAGATCAAAACCTTTAAACAAACAGGGCAGTAGTTTCCTTTAACAAACAATCTTCCACATGCATCACAGCAGGTATATCCAAGAAACCACCTGTAAAAATAAAAAAAAGGGGAGAAAAAAAGAAAAAAAGGTAAGTTTATCTCTCATCTGGAAGATCATATCTCTGCAAAAAAAAAAAAAACCATAAAATAAATTTAACTGAATACTATGTCAGATAGTGACAGCATTGAGGATAAAAGAACCTGAAATATAAGCATTATGGTGCCAAAGAAACACATGAAACATTTTGGGCAGACTTTTTAAGATAGAAAATAAAAAATTTCATCTGGCACTAAATTTAAAGGAGAATCCTAGAACAAAAATCAAGAAACCCAAAGCTACTAATCAGGTTTGAGGACACACAATGTGCAAAACTCATACTGCAAAGAACATATTGAAAATATGAAGTCAAATTAAATTTATTTAAAAAAAAAAAAAAGCACATACACAATTCGTCATTACAAAATTAACAAAAAATATACATAAGAAAATAATAATTATAACTGGAGGCCATTTCCTATGAATTAACCATAATATAATAATCCTAGACAAATTACAAAATACTAAAATTAAAAATCAACAAAGAAAATTTCCAACTAAACTTCCTTCGAAAATAACTTTCTCCCCCACAGTAGATTAAGTTAAGGTTGCTGTCATAATACGAACTTAACATCAAGATTGCTTTTAAATTTTAACATGTAGTTTTAGGAATCTTCTATAATACCAGACAACCTGAATAAGTGTCAAAAAAATTTCCCTTTTCTTCTCCTATAAAGGCTTTGACCAAAAATCAGTCATGGATTTCATCCTCCTATACCTACGTTTCTAAGGGGAACAACAATCCAATTATATAGTAACAATGCAAATAGAGAATTAGAAATATTTATCATGCAAACAATGCAAGTTTCAAAAAATCATGCACTAAAATGCAAGTTCATATTATATTATATACATAACATAAAAGGTAGAAAAAGTGAGGTCCACCTTAAAAGGGATTTCAAATACGATCACAAAAGTAGGGCTATATCACAAGAATGGAGAAAGAGTAGAAACTGTGTTAGACCATACATCCAAAAGGTAAAGAAATTCCAGATTACTACCTCACACTTAGCCCATTTCCAGGTACATTGGATCCACAGCTGTGACATCTTGTGTGTTTTGGGCACAAATAGGGACCAGTACTAACATTCTGCATTATTCATAATTTAGCCACCATCTTACCAAAAGAAATGAACATGATACAATAAAATTGCCATTAAGATCAATTATAACTCATGACCACCCTACCTTGTGAGGAGGTTGCAGACAATAACAATGGTAAGCACCATCACATCTTTTGCAGAACATGAACTTGCTTGGATCTCCTGTTCTTCTGCAGGCCTGGATGGAGCAGATCAAGTGCAAGATTAGCATAAATGAAATATCAGAACTAACTTTTCCAACTTCCCTACCAATAAGAAAAAATAGATATTCAATTCATTAGCAAAAATTTAAACTTCCTGTTTTTTCGAATCATGAAATTTCCTGATATGTACAATGGTAGAGAAGATATCAATCTACAGAATTTCAACATAAAGAACATAAGAGGACCTCCTAAACACTTCGGACTGAAAAAAGCCACCTTTCAGAAATAAACTCAAGGACTGGCACTGAGAGGGGAGACAATTCCTGTCAGCCACTAAAGAGTGGTCCATGATTTAAAAACAAATCTCACTCTCACTTTCTAACCACACAGATGACATACCATCACAAACCCAGGTTAAATTTTGGAATTCATGACTCAATCAAATTTCAACAGTTTATCCACAATCAACAGAATTTCCAGATAAAGATCACTTGTGCTATTATAAACTAGTCCACAGACAATTAAATCAAATCAAGCCACCATTGCCAGCAAGGTTGTTCAATAGTGAACAACTGTACACAAATTGAAAAACATATCATAACTCTTAAGCCAAGAAAAACAATACTATCAATATTATGTATGAAGATTCAAAACTAAAAAGATTTGAAAATTCATCACAATTCATGACTCCTAACTTCAAAAGTCTAAAGTCCAAATGCATGTAGATTCAAAAGATATTGAATAATTGAATAAGTCATAAATATGCAAGTAACATCATAGTCAAGCTCACATCAGAATATAGAAGGTTTAGCATTTTAAGATAAAGGTAGGACCTCAATCAACAAAACTGAGTTTTAGAGTAAGATTACAGATGGAAGTAGCTCGCAGTTTTTTTTTTTTTTTTTTTTTTTTTTGGGGGGGGGGGGGGGGTGTTTGTGGTATATATACAGAAAACATTATAAAAAAATATACTTTTAAACGTTCTCAGGATTTCAGGTTCCAATCCTTCTCAATGCAACAAATCATTGGATTCACCAGATGAACCACAAGATTCAAGTGATTTTGTCATGATTCATCCCATTCTAGGAGAGAATAATAATAAAAGAACAATTGCCCAATTCAAATCAACTTTCCTTAAGATCAAATCATAAGATTTGAATTGCAAATCCCATGATTCTGATAACCATGATAGCCAGTATAAACTAGGGATTCCTCATTATGCACAACAATAAATCTCCCACTTATTTGGAGTAGAAAAAGAAGCTAAGTATTTTTTTTTTCTTTTAAATGTAAATCTTACATACAATCTAACACCACAAACATATTTAGGTAACAGAAAATGAAATATTCATCTGCGCATCAGTGGAGGTCAAACTACGTCCTCACCCTATCTAGGGTAACACAAAATATAAAAGTTATTACAAAAACAACAGAAGAGTCAGACTGAAAACAGAATCAATGAAACACAAAGAATAATCTCTGTTCACATTGAAATTTAAAAACAAACAAGCTCATGTGAGTTGCAATCACTCATTACCTCACAAATTCGGCAAGCACGGCAGGTCCATGAACTCCAATGAAATAAATCTGCAATGGAAACCAATAAAATGAGAATATATGACAACTGGACTATATTTAACTAGAATATGGAAATATATATCTTTGTACCCCTATGTTGAGCCCAACTTCTCAAACAGTTCCTATGGTACTTTTTACCACAACTTTTGCATGAAAGCATCTTTTTTGCTTTCTCACTTCCTTCATTTTCAAGATGATTGCACATCCGACAAAAGACTTTCACATTTGATAGACTCTGTTCTTCACCAGTGACACTTCCTGCTGCATCCTGTTAATATGGTAAATTGATATGACCACAGTAATTAAATAATAAGGCCAATTGGCGAAACCAAAAAGCATCATAGATACAGTACTGTTTCATGCATACAAAATGAAAGCTTAATACAACAGTTTGTACTGAAAAAATAATTCAATATGCCAGATTGAATACACTCTCATTGAGCATCCATACCGTCATCTATAATCATATAATGTGTTTCTAGAACTATGGTCATCAATCATACGAAGCTAAATACACCTATCTTTTGGTAATCAATACTTAGCAGAGACCCAGGAGACACAAGTTATACGAAATCAGACATAGATGTTTTCCGCTTATGGTTGCACCCCGTACCCAAACAACAGTAGAGAAATCGAATCTAAATAGATCAAACAAATTAACGAATCTCTCAGAAAAAATAGAAAATTCAACTATAACCTTCATAGTACTATTTGACTTATATACAACATCAATGCAAACTAGATGCAGTAAAGCTATAAATTTTACCAACCCAACAGTCAAAATTCACCAAAATTATATTTGACCAAGATTCCAGCAGTGAAATATTAAGAGGACGGGACATAAAACAAGTTAGAAAGCATGCATACACAATCAAAATTCAAAACCTAGCCAGCTGAATTCCATTGCATAACCAACAGAAATCATCGCTGTCAAAACAATCTTCGTAAAAAATAAAAAATAAAAAAGGAAACAAATCTAACCACGCAAACAAACATTTAACACAAGTCAAAATGATAATCCCCCAAAACCTCACCACCACATCACCGGACTCAAACCGACGAGCATACTCCTCAGCAGCAATCATCGCAGCCGCCCCTTTCCGCTGCAGCGCGACCCGCTTGGCCTGGGCGGACGCTGCCTCATCCAACGCCGCATTTCCAGCAAGTATCCCATCAGCAGGGGCAGACTGCACCGGTGGCGGTGGCACAACCCTGGGCACAACAACTTGCACCGTTTGGTCGCTCTCTCGAGCCCCAATTCCCAATGGGTCCTTGAGAAACTCCTCAAGCTTGAGTACTTCGTCCGAAAAGTCATTCTTTGCCTTCGGATTGTGAAGACTGCGCGCAAAACCTAGGGCACAGAAGCAGATTCGGCGACTGCAACAGAAAAACCGAATCTTTGTGTAGGAGAAAGGGAGGGAAAGCGTAGAAAACAGAGTTTGAAAGAAGAAGAGAGAGCGCGCGAGAGATAAAGTGTTACCTTGTAATTGGACATGCTACGTGAAATGCCATATTGAGGATTAAGAATTTGAATTTTGATGTTTAGGGATCGTCCCCCGAAATTACTTTCAACTAAAAAAATTGAAAATAAAAATAAAAATAAAATACGATGACGGAGCGAAAGAGTTGTGTAGTGCTGTAAACGTCCGCGCGAAAGGGGAAATAGAAGGAGAGAGAAATAAACGTGGGAGAGTGGATCTGGACAATGCTAGTTTGGGCTTTGAACGTTAAAAGCCTACACATAGAAGGGCTCCGGTATTGGACTGGGCCCTTCAACAAATATAGACTAAACCTCCTTAGAAAAAATACAAAGTCGGAATTTTATCTTTTAAGATTCGAATTCTAATATTAACCTTCTATAACCAAACTAATACTCGAATCAAGCAGGATCATAACAAACCATTAGCAATTTACACTAATCTTTTAATATAAATATATATTATAAAAATAATTACATTTTTAAGATAAAAAAGCTTAATTTTAAGTTCATTTTGCATAATAAATAAATTAACTTTTACAATAAATTATAAGTTAACTTCTCAAGATGGTTCACTTACTAACTTATTGTAAAAATAAATTCTAATCTAATAAGTTACTTATAAGTTATTGCTTCTTCAAATTTTTTTTAAAATCTATTCTTTTTTATTAATTTATAAACCATATTTTTAATTACATAAATCTAAATTTTTTTTAATATTATGTTTCTACTTCCAACCCTTTTTTAAATAAATATGTAAGTAATAATAAAAAATATAATTAATTAAATATTAAATATTTTATTTTATTTTAAATATCTTAATTGTATTAATATAATTTAAATTTTAAATAAATATAAATTAATTTAATTTATATATCTATTTATATTAATAAATCTTTTTATATTATTCTATAATTTCAATTAGTTTAATAGTTAATTTTATAATACATTCTTATACAATTAATTAACTTGTCCACCAAAGAAAACCTTTATATAACCAATCTTTTAATTAATATATCAATCGTGAGTTTGGACTCCTAAATTTTCTTGGTCCAATTCTCTCTTTACTTACCTTTCACTCGCTTAAATAGAATCTAATAGAATTGATGTTGCACTTTCCTCTTTTTCACCCTAATTCTCATCCCAAATTTTTACCTAAATTCTATTTCTTTTTCCATCTTTCTCTACATTGTCTATGCCCTCCTCGTAACAAGGGTTACCAAACAAATAGATTGAAGCAAGCTAAAACAAGTCCACACGGGTTTTGAGCTATCATGAGCTAATCCATTTAACCTATAATAAAATATAGGCTCATATATACCGGTCTAGGTCCGCTTCGTAAAAGTCACAAATTGGCTCGTAAATTAATCTATTTTTGCACATGGGGCAAAGCAAAAATCCATTTATATTCTGACCTATGAACTAAGCCACAAACCAACCCATAGAGGGAGCAATAAATCTTTATTCTCTTGGGGTAATTCCTAATTTGACTCTATTTGGTTTTGTCAAAGATTTGAAAAGTTGGAATTTATCTTTCAATTTGTTAGGTTCAATTGTTAAGGATGGATGTCCACAGTAACATCAGATTTGAAAATTTCTAATTCAATGTTATATATGTTTCATATCTTTATTATTATTCAACATGAGTGAATTCATGGCAATTAGCAATTTGGCATTGATGATGTTATTGCATCATTCCCTTCAAGCTTCAAAATCTAAACATTTCATGGAATCACTTAGAAGGATCCTTTATTGATGAAGGCAATAACGCTTACATATATGCCTATCTTACTAATTATGCATTCAGCTTAATTTTAATCATTTTATTACTAACTATTTCAATGTTTGTTCTTCTTCTACAGAATTATCAAACTTCAAAATTTTGAAAACTTTGAATTTTAGTCATAATGACCTTAATGGCTCCCTAACAACTTCAGGTTTTCAAATATATTATTTCTCTAATTCTAATGAATACCTTAAAGGTTTTTTATGTTCCTTTCAGTCTCCCAACCCTTGAAAACAACTTAAATACTTAAAAACAAATCTAACCAACTAAAAGGAGACATTTACTTTTCCCACCTAAAATCATTAAATATAAAATTAAAATTGCAATATCATAATATTTAATATAACTAATTTTTGTTCTACACATAACACGTTATAATGAAATAAAATCCACTAACAAATTCTAATGAAATTGCTACCAAAGTTGAATATTTAAAGACTAAAAAAAATACAAAGCCATCATCAGTCTTAACTTGTCACTTGTGCAGGCAACAGAGCAACAGTACAAAATATTAGTATCTTACCATCTTCTTCATCAACTTCCACTTCCAACCTTCTATATATTAAAGAAAACCAACTAAAAATACATTACATTTTATTATCTTTTATAATATAGTATATAAAACCAAAATAATAGAATCATTTTACTAAAAAAATTAATACAACTATTATCATAATATGATACATACAAGTATATAAAATAAAAAAAATTAGGTAAGAAACACTCACAATGGCATTCCAACTAGCCAAGCACTTATAAGGATTCAAATCAGCCATTACAAGAGTCCAACTATCCAAGATAGCCAATTAAAACACACAAAGTCTTTTATTAATTAGTATAACTAGTAGTTAATCAAACAAAAATTAAGGGTAAATGTAAAGAACTTCACAACATGAACAAAAAGCCAAAGAAAATCAATAAGTTGAAAGTCTAAAAATAATGAATTTAATTATTGTATTTAATATAAAAATAATAAAAATTAAATTTAAAGCAAAATTACAATAACATAACTAATTTATTCACTTACTAAAAAGTAAATAGGAGTCATCTATCTATGAATCCTCTGATCCTCAACTTCCAATTCCTCGTCTAAATCAATTATTTCATTTATGTTTGAATTCTCTATTAAGGCATTTTGACCTTCATCATCATCCTCCAAATCTACAATTGAAAGTTTAATTGTTACTAAACTTCAAAAATTAAAATAAGAAAGGTTAGAAAATTTATAAATTAACTAGAAGTTAAATAAAAAAGGATTACCAAAATAAGTAAAATCATGGATCTAACTGCAAGTGCAAATCAAAGCTTGAACTTTCTTTGAAAGGAGATAATTTCTATACTTGTTTAGCACACATCCTCTAATACTAAATATTAATTCAGATGCCACTGTAGTAATTGGCATACTCAACAAATCACAAACCATGGTAGTTAAATCTAGAAAGCTATTCTTGTGTACCTTCCATTAATCTAGAACATCCAATTCTTCATAATGAACAAATTTAAGCTTTGGCTCTTCCAAATAAATTTTTAATTGAGATTTTTCAGCTTTTGTAATAATTTGGGAATTAAAGGCCTTGAAATTCTAGTTGAAAGATTCATACAATTAAAAAAATTAAAAAATAATAAATTGTATAAAGCATTAAGTCATATTATTTATAGGTAATAAATTAGAATTGAAAGTGGAAAAACTTACAGTGAAAAGTCTCTTTAGTCCATTGCTTGAACTTGAACTTCCAAAGGATGACATGGAAGTAATACGAGAAGATTAGGTTCCTTGGGAGTTAGGAGGTGAATGCTTAGGAATATGTCTTGTAGAGTTGAAAAATCTTTTATTTCACAATTCCGATTTTTTCTTCATAAGTTATGGAGGTCAACAGTATTGTAGCAAAACTTTAAGAAAGAAAGCTTGATTCTTGGATCAAAGACAACCGCCATAACAAGCAAAACATTGTACTTACTCCAATATTTATCAAATTTAGTCTTCATGCTAGTAACTATTTCTTTTATGATTTCATCTCCAGTTTTTAAATTATCCAATAAAAGGCACTCTATTTTCCAAACTTAAGTGAAATACAAGTTTGCAATTAGATAACTTGAACTAGATATCAAATTTGTTATCTTATAAAAAGGCTTTAAAAACTCACACATCTTTTCACTTCTTGCCTACTCTATACAAGATAGATAATGCTTGTAATCCTTATCAATAATTGTAAAGTGGATAAATGGTTGTTTATGTTTTAAAGCATTATCAAGCATGTGAAAAAAAGAATTCCATGTAGTAGGCGCATTCAAACATAATTTCATACCCCAATTAATTGAAAAATTTTAGACAACATTTTCAAAGCTTTTTATTCTTGCCTCTAAAGCCCTAATATATTTAATACTTTCTCTAATTTTATTAATGACATTAAAGGCCACTTTTAATCCATTTTGAACAGTAAGATTTAAGATATATACAAAACATCTCGCATAAAAGAATTCATCATTATACAACAAGCTTTCTTCTAAACAAAGTTATTCTTTCAAATAAGATTATATGTTGTCATTTGCAAAAGCATTATCTAAAGTGAAAATCTTCTTTTCTATCTCCCATTCACATAAAACTTCCAATATTTTTCTTGATAATTCATACCCCATGTGTAGAGCTAGCATGTTACAAAAAGTTAGGATTTTACTACTCAACTTTGAATTAAGATCCACATGTGAGCAGTTAAGCATATATAACCTTCTTAAGTGCAAGAAGTCTATAAGTCAAACGTAAAACACACTTTACTTGAAATTTTTATGAATTCATCTTTCATCCTATCTTTTTCATTCAAACAAAGCTTCCACACATCAAATATAATTGTGTTGCTAGAGATTATTTTTGCATTAAGGTTTAAATATTTCAAGACATCTCTAATTCCATCATATTCAATAAAAGTAAAAGGAAAATCATGTCTTATGATTGTCAATGCCAATTTATTCCTAAAAATTTGTTAATCAATTTTTCTACCTCTTAGTTTACCAAGATTATCTAATAAGATTTCTAGCATCTTAGTTTACTTCAACTTTCCAAGATTTTTACACCTTTAAGCATGACAACCAAGGCTTAAGGTACTAGCTTAGGTTTCATCTCCTACAATTAAAGTTTCATAATTCTTACATTTACTCTGATGTTTACTATCTTCACATATTCCTATATTTTCATAATAAATCCACACATCTGATATTGTTTTCTTTCCTTTATGGCCTTCATTATCTTCAGGCTGTTTAGGTTAATTTTCAAAACCATGAGTACTTCCAACAATAATATTAATATTTTTAGTTTCATCATTGTTCCCCCCAACATAATGCACATCACTTTCATTATCATGTTCACCTTTAATATTTTGAAGTGCAGTTATGATTCCATTATTTAAGATTGCTATTATTAGCCTTAAGGTTTCATATGATAAGTTTTGATGATGACAAATGGATGTTCTAATAACATTGTATGTCTTGTGCTAAAATGATATATATTGTACAACTTTTTATAAACATACTATGTTATGGTTAATGTATATACATAACATGATGATTATGCTTGTTCTTGCATATGCATGATAACAATTAAATGTTTGAAATAGCATTACATGTCTTTATATCAAAATGTTATAAAATCTTCAATAAATACTATAGTTGAAATAACAATGCTTGATTATGTACTAAAAGAATGATATTTTATACAAGCATCACTAAGTACATGATTAGTCAAGATATATGATATAATGATTATGCATATTTTACTACTAATTTGTTATATATATGAATATTGCATATTAATATCTTGACATATTATATTGGACTAACTACATACATGGTTTGTAAAGTTTACAAACCTTATAACAAGAAAGTCTAATAAGTAAGATAGGAGTTAGCATTGAAATAAAGAAATTGAAGATCGTATTATGCTCAACTCAAGAGCAAGAAAGAAAATGTGATTCAAGTATTAAAAAATAAAAAGATTAAATGTATAGTTTTTCATTTTTAAGTTTAGAATTTTTTGTGAAATAGAATTTTTCATGATATAGAGCTTAAATATGTTTTCATAATCTTAGCTTGATTAAAATGTTTTAAAAAGATAGCCCACAATCATATTTTAACAAGATGGCCTATAAGGACATTTTAAAAACTAATAAGATATAAGGTTTAGTGTTTTCAATATTGACCTCTAGTTTTTTTTATCATATCTTACAAAATATTTGCAATTTGACTATCAAACTTTTTCCATATAAAAATAAACTCAAAGAGTTTTTCATAGACATATTATTTGCTTAAAATGATTAACATATGAAAGAGTTATAATTCTTTCAAGATGAACCTAAAAATTAATTTTTTGAATTTCAGTCTTTTATATATATATACTTATTATTTTGACCATATCTTGAAAACTACAAATGATATGAGTATAAAATTAGTTTTATGTAAAAATATACTTAAAGAGCTTTCTATGGACATATCATTTTCTTAAAATGACTAAGATATGAAAGAGTTATGAATTTTACAAATTAAGTCTCAAAATAAGATTTTTCACAATTCATTATTTTTAACCTTTGCTCATTATTTTAAATGTATCCTAAAAATTATATTAGATATAATCATGAAACTAATTTCACTTGAAATAGACTTAAATAACTTTTCAATAATAAGTCATTTGCTTAAAATGAACTCAAAATGAAGAAGTTATGACCTTCTAAAATTGAGTTTGCAATTCTGTCTGTGTGAATCGATTCACCAATCAATTTTAGACATCCAAAAAGCACCTTGGACATCCTAAATCGATTCATCAATTGATTTCAACTATTCTAGTGTGCGTATGATGGCTAGTTTTCATTCCTAACTACCCTAAATGACTATAATACTCCATGGGCTTTCTATATAAGCTAAGAAATATTAAATACAACTAAGAGAGAGTTTGAACTTCAATTGTAAATATTATTTTATATCTTCTTTCATCCAAATCATGATTTAAGCTCTTCTTGTGAAATTTCTTCTATTCTAGCTCAACTACTCTATAGGAGAGTTTATTTGAGTTGATATCTATCTTGTATCACTTTAGAATTATAAAAGATGAAATATCCCTTAGTGAATCATTGAAAGGGTGAGGAATCCCTTATAAAATAAGATTTTACCCAAAGAAGAGCAAAGATTTATAAAAAGGCTTCTTCAAATACCTAGATTAAACTTGAAATGATAGTGGATTGAAACACAAGATTGAAGAGTATGAAAAGTGAATGTACACCTTAGAGAGGATAACTAAGGGATGAATCATTATAAATTCTTGTATTTGATCTCTTTACCATATTTCTTTTTTGTTTCTGCACTTTGCTCTATTTTTGCTGATTATATACCTTATTTTTCTATTGTTGTTTGTTAAATGTATTGTGTTTGAATGCTTTTGTTGATGCTTGGATGATTGGATACTTAAAAGGGATGCATATTTATGCATATAATTCTTAATAATTTATCCATGCATGGTTGATGAACTTGTTGGATATATTATGCTATAATACTTATATTGTTACTTGAATAATTGAATGATTGGAAGAAAACTACTTTAATATTGACCTTAATGCTTAAATGATTGAATGGTTAAATAAAAATAGTTGAAAAAATCCATCTATGCATATGCTTTTTGATTATTCATCTATGCATAGTTAAATGAATGGCTTTACACAAGTGTATTAAATGATTATATATTATATGCAAATCTCTTTATTGAATTCTCTTCTTAATACTTTGTTTATAGATAGTTGAATAAGTTAATTAGCACTAATTCCTTGAATTATCATATCTTGAGTGAAACAAACATCTTCATAAAATTTTCTTAGAATTATTTAAATCAAAATCATTTTATGACTTCTCAAAATCAAAGGATTTTCAAAAAGGATTTCAAAAATAGTAAAAATTTTAAAAACACCTAATTCCCCCTCTTGGGTGTGGATTTTGATATAACTAAAAACAATTAGAGAAATGGATAAGTGAGGGAGTTGTAAAGAAAAACACAATCAACCTACATAAAATCACTTATAGATAAAGAAAACTTATAAATATAAATTAAAATAATAAATAATAAATATGATAGTTACTCATAGGTGAGCTAAGGTTGTATGAATAATGAACTTGATAATTTGAAATGGAACGCTTCTCACTTATCAAGAGGCTAAGGAAGAACCAAAGAAGGATGGATTGCAACAAGCCACTAAAAACTAACTTAATGTTGTCATATTGCACTATTTCAGCATTAAAACCAGTAACTACATGCTTGCATGAAAAAATAGTAATCACTAATTAGCTAGCATTGAAACCAATATACTTGTTGGGTATCCAGCACTAATAATTTATGATTTTTAATGACATAAATATGAATTAGAACTAACTTTTTATACATCCAACTATATATGACACTTCTAATAAATTTACAATTAAATTATAACTTTTCTAGCTTGTTTAAACAACAAAGGAAGAAAAGGTATTTCCCTTCTTTATTTGAGAAATATCATGCATCCTAAATGTCGATTGACCTTATTTGTCACCATTTCTATTTCTTGTGCAATTACATAATTCAAAACTATCATTCTTAAATGACCAAAAATTCTTGAACATATATTATGTCTTATGTGAAGTCAATTACAAATTGACATATAACATTTAACTAATAATATTTATATCTAATTTACATGTCATCTTGTGGTTGATTAATGTAATAAATATGCATATAAGAAACATCTTTAAATTAATAAGCATGGAAACACTAGTGTTTGAGAAGCCAAACGCCCTAAAATGCCTATAGGCATATATGTAATACTTATACGACATATCTCAATACATTGTGTGGATTAGATAAAAAAAAGTCCTAAACTCGAACATGCAAGTGGCCTGGCTTTTTTCCTAGTTTCTACTTAAACACTGTTTAACTATTTACCACCTAGTTTTAATGTAATGGAAACCATACCTAGCATTAGTAATTGGAGGGAATTTAGCACTTAGCATTTAAAAATAGAGCAATTTACTCCCCTTAATTATTTTTCCAATCCAATTCCTTATTGAGATCCTTTATGCTTTCCACTCTATTATGAAGAAACATTTTATTGTTAAAATTAGCCATTGTCAACTGAGTCCTATCCCTCACCTTTAATTATGTACAAAGGCCATGGAGCTTTACGAACAATCACTAGCAAAATAAGGGAAAAGATATAAGCAAGAAACTAATTTTTGTCTAATTATTTTCCTTGTTTTCCTTGTTTTTCATTGTAGTAACTTGGAAATTAACACAATAATGATGACACATCAAATTCCAACATTTCTTCTTAATAGGCCATGACAATTTCAACAATGCATACTCGCAAGCAACATGTTTAATAACTCCATTTTGAAGTACCTGGCTTACCTAGATTTGAAGGTGAAATATAAAAAAAAGTGAACTGATATATTACTTTAGATATGTGGAAAACACATCTTATTAGGCTAATTCACAAATCATCTAGTTTTGGTAACTAATTCAATGAAAAATTTTACACACATTCATAAACAAAACTAGAAAACCTATTATAACTAATCTATTAAGAAGCTTTAGTAAAGATGCACCGAACACAGAGGTTGAAATTCAAATCACTGAACTCGAAGGTCAAAACTCAAATTCTCCACTCCATAAGATCATATAGGCATAGATTACAGTCACCACTTGCTTGCTGATCTAGTCGTTCGACATCAATGCCACATTCCTAACTAACAAGATACCATTAGCATCAACAAAATTGCAAAACGACTAAGTGAGAGAGAAGTAAAATTACAAATTCATAAATTTCCTCTACAAAATTAAAGCCCAAGTGAAGTGGACTAACAGTAACAAAGAACAATAGAATAGGTGTAGAGGAATCACTCTTAGTCTTAGACAGATAGTAGCAATAAGCAAATAATAAGGGGACTAAAGGACTATTAGGATTTTTCTTTTTTTTTATTTTACTATAGTTTACAAGTTGAGTTAAGTTTTAAGCTGGATTAAGTCTGATTAGATTAAGGTCTATAATCCATTAGAGTTTTTTTTTTCAAATAAGGTTAATTCGTGGACCAACTTGTGCTCGTGTAGGTCAAACTCATCAAGCTCGTGGTCTGTACAAATCGTCCTGTTTGAGTCGTAATTGAAAACAAGCGCAAATCCATAGGTCCATGTTTGTGCTAATTTGCGAGAAGCAGGTTAGTCCGTAGGTCAAAGCCCGTTTAGCAACACTACTTGTAACCCATCTTTTGATTCCGTCTCTCATGTCATGATCATATAGAAATTTCAAATTTAAATTATTTCTCTCTCTTTCTCTATGCCTCATCTCCTATATACAATCAAACTTCTTATTTTGCCCAAACTTAATCTTATTTTCCTTTTCTCCTCTTTGTAATCACAAACATAATGTTTCTTATTATAAAAATATTTTAAATAAATTAAAATTTTAAATTAATTACATATTTTATTTTTAATTTTTATTAATTTATATTTGACATATTATCTCCTTTTCTTATTCATTACTTTGCACATATTTCTATTTTTATGTCTATTTTTTGTTAGTTATAGCTCCATGTTAATATCACTAAATATTGCATATATATATTAATATATTTTATTTTTATTATAATAATCTTCTAATAAATTAAAATTTTAATATAGAAAGTATAGATTGAATGAATTAAATACATATTCTAATTTTAATAAAAATATATAAAAATAAATCTTAAATTTTATTTATTTGAAGTTTGTCAATTTTTACATATCATGTTTAAAATTAAATGTTACATTAAATAAGTATTTGTTATGGTTTTGTAGCACATCACTATCTTTATTTCTTTTGCTTACTCTATTACATGTTTTTCTTGTTTTTTCCTACGCTCCTATTATTTATAATTTAAATACCATTTAATAATATTCATATAATATAATATAATTTCTTTTTAATAAATAAAAATATTAAATAAGATAAAGATCTTATTTAATTGAATTTATTGACTACATATATAATTTTTATTACTTTTTTGCTAATGTAGTGTTTATTTTCTTTTTATTTCATCAATTATAATTTTCTGATTTTCATTACATGTTAACTTTTATTATTTACAATTTAAATACCAATATTACTTAATAGTATAGATGTAAAATAACATTTTTTGTTATAAAAATATTTTATTTTAATTTAATGGAATTAATTAACTACAAAAATGGAAAATTAAATTAAATTTATATATTTAATTTTTGCCAATATTTTCTTGATATCATTTTTTCAATGTTATATTCAAAATCAAATATGCTATATTCAATTAATAATTTATCAAAATTTAAATATGTTTAATTAACATATATTACAAAAATAAATCAAATTTCATTATCTTAATAAAAATATTCTAAAATTGATATTAAAATCTAATTTTGCCATTTTGTAGATATTTTTTAAGTAGCATTGTTCAATTATAATATTTTTTAAGGTTCAGCTATAATACATTTATGAAAAGGTTTAAAGCAAAGCTTTCAAGAAAAACCTTACTTTGTAAGTTGGAAGACTAACATGGACTCTTTATCTCTTTTATTAATATTATGATAATGGAGATTTTTTCTTTTAGAAACAAATATATGCGATTAGTAAATTTAGTATACATATGTTGTGGCCAAACATTCTTTTTAAGTTTTTAGTATGCAACTTATTGTATTTATGATAATTTTATAATTTCTTGGTAATGGTGGAATAATTAACGCCCTAAACACACATATGTGAGACCTTGGCATCAAACTCAAGATGTAAAAAAGGGTAAAATTTTAAAATGATATCATATATCATTTGAATTAAACACTTTTAGCATAATGCTCTTATATTGAAATATGAAATATGAATTAGTCAGCCTCACTTATATTATAATTACTTGAGGAGTTCTTGAGCAAAGATATTGTATTTAAAATTTTCAATTAATCAAATATAAGAAGATCATAAAAAAATATTGAAAAATTTAATGAGTTTGCTTACAACTCATGCATCAAACACATATAACCTAGTCTAACATTTTATATATTCAAATATCTTATAATAATCTATTTATTTGTATATATTTTATATAAGAAAATTTATTTTAACTTAAAATAGTATTAAAAATAAAAATAATTAAGATTTTGAACCAAGCTTTGTATAATTTTACCTTACAAAAACTTAATCAAAATTTTAAAAAAATAAACAAATTAAGCCTCCAATTAATGCATTTTATACATTATGGATGAAGAACCCGAGTTTAAAACTAATGACCCGAATCTTGTACATCTCTAAGCGTACAACAACAAACATTTTCAATATGATTATTGACATGAGGTGTTTAAAAATACACCTAAACAATGAAATAAATATGAAGCTTTCAATAGTACTATAAGTAATTTTGAAGCATATTATACTCATGGTAATTAACCATTAACCAATTAAAATAAAAAATACATATAATAACTAATTATTATCAATAGTATTGGAGCAATATTTTAATTAAAAACTACCTCAACAACTTACTAAAAGATCCACTAAAAAAATAATAACCACCTCTATAACTTTATTAAGAAAGGAAAAAAAAGTCTTTACAAGACATCGCCATCATCATCTATAACCATTAACCTATCGTCCCTCTTGCAAAATATAGCACAAATTAAAAAATTTTGAGATACATTAAATCAATTGGAAGAATAATAATGAAAATAATAAACATTAAATAATGAATTTTTGTTATTTTCAAAGTTATAAAGTTTCATATTAACTTTTGAGTAAATAGATAATAGTGGTTGTCTTATTCATTTGAGTAAATCTAAAAAAATTTCTAACATTCAATTATATTTTATAGAATTACAAAAAAAAGGAAAGAAAAGTAACAATGATATTGTATTCATTTTTATAACCATTTCATGCTCCATATCATAAAAATTCTAACTTTTCCAAATTTTGCATTCTAAACAAAATTTGGGTTATACAACTTGAATCTCAAACAAAATTTGGATAAAATTTTGAAGAAAATAGGAAATATTTTACTGATTGTTAATATAAATTTATGAAGAAAGAAGTGTTTTAAGTAATGAGAAAAGGGAACTCGGGAGAGAAATGACATAAATTTAGTAGGATGGGAATGATTTTTTGGTTCAATTTTTAAAAAAATAATAATATTAATGAAGTAAGATCTTGCCACTTACCTTATAGGATGGTATGTTTTGATTTCTACCCTTGGCATATCACAATAAATATATTAAGATTAGAATATGTATATTTAATATAATAGTACTAAAAATAGAAGATTAAGACATCATTTTGATCTTTCACATATACAAACTTTCAAGATTTCATCCCATTTAATTTTTATTTTCAATTTCATTCTTAACAGTTACCATGCTACTTAATCTAATCCTTTCATTTATTTCCGTTTAACTTTTTTCTTGCTAGGAAAGCATTCAATCAAAAGCAAAGTAAACTTCATGAATACATATCTCATCCACACTAGGAGGAACTTTACTCACCAATCATGAGCCATTTCTAATTACATTAAAAATCGATGTGACACATTCGTATGCAACACTATTTGCTAACCAAGGAATTCAAACAATAGAAAGATGAGAAGAAGGCTTACGTAAGACCTAATATCTTTTACAATACCAAATATCCTCCAAGGAACAATGATAAAATTAACATAACATCTACTACTAGCTTACAGTTCAATTTAATCAATATCTTGTAATTATTGAGCTCCTTAATTACTTAACATGCCTTTAAAATTGCTAATACATCAACCTCTTACACTAAATGGCGTTACCTCCTCTCAAACCACATTCCTGTAACTCCCTTATTTCATCTCTTCACATGACTTCTACTATTGCATCATTCTCCTTCCACGCAATATTAATGTTGTGTTAGTGTGTGTGTCTTAGGAGTCAATCATAAAATGATTGTAATAATGCATAATGTATTATGTTTTATTTTAGATAATACAATTATTATATTTTATTTTTTTATATTTGTGCAATTTATAACTTAAATATAATAATTGTCCCTAAAATAACTTTACTATTCCTAAAATGTCTATAGTCAAATATTATTACAAAAAGGATAACAATAATACATTGAGATTATTATATATGGTGACTGATGATTATGAATCATGGATATATAATATCAAGTTAATACGTGGGTACATCAGTAGTAAACAAATGTACTGGATTGGCCTGCTATGAGAATAATGCATGGATTGTTATATGTCATTAGCTATTCTCATGTGACTATAATGTACATAATTCTTTAACCTGAAGTCACTATGGTTCCCTGCATAAGGAATCATACACTTTGATGCCATCCTGTGTCACCTTTAATCGGGATAACATATAGGATATCGATTAGGTATGTCACGAATCATATAGAGGGGTATGAGTGATATAAATGAGATTTTGTTACTCCTTTATAAAGGAGAGATATCATTGGGCTCCTTAATTGAGTGAGATTTAGAAATGTATGGTCATGCTCAACTAAATCAATATTGTGATATTAATCATTTGTTTAAGTTAGTTTACTCGGTATCAAGAAATATAAATTGAACATTTACAAGGATGATACACTCCATGTCTTTAGTTTGATTTGGATATCATTACAAAGGGGACTATGATGTAAAGCATTGATCACACATTAAGTAAATGTTGAATCACAGACATTCCTACTACTTAGGTTGTAGTGATAGATTGTTAAATACCACTCACTATCTATAATCTAATGATGGGTCATTGCCAATGTAGTAAGAACTTATAGAGTCACATAAAAAGAGTAAGAATGAGATAGTAATTAATTAATTTTTAGTTAGACTAAAAACTTATTAATTAGGCTTATTATTCACGTAATATATATATTATAATATATTATGTAATATTATATGATATTAAAGTAATATCAAATAATTATATTATTTGATATTATATAATTATATTATAAGATAATATAGTTATGAAATAATAATATTATCTAAAAAATATTATATAATTATATTATAAAATAATATTATTATCTAATAATATTTAATTATTAATATTAAAGTAATATTATATAACTAATAGAAAAGCCATATCTCTCATTATTCTTAACATGTTAAGGATAAGGTTTTAGTGATTAAGTCGAGATTAAAATTGGATGTGATTTTCCTAGTAGGACTAGGGAAAAGCATGCCTTTAGCTTTATAAAAGGAGCTTGAAGGCGTGATTGTTAGATGCAAAAAAATAAAATAAATTGCCACCTATAAAAACTGTATAAAACTCTAACTGCTTAAAATCCTTCTCTTGTGTGTGAGTGACAAACCCTAACAGATTTGTAAAGGTTAAAAAGTTCTCATTCACTCTGTGTGGATATTGTAAAGGCACTATCATTTGATTGTGCTTATGATTCGAATTTGCACTTCAAGAAGTAATATTTGATTCTCAATTTATATCTCTGTGCATTAATCCATGGGAAGGTTTCACATTACATAATTTTGAAAGATCTGGTTTTCATTGCATTATATAATATATGTGAAACCCAACATGTTGAGTTTACATAGTCCAGTGCCGATGGAGTCCATGTATGAAGGATATAAACTGAAAATTTAAGGTCTACTATAATTAGTCAAGCTTGTTACATCCTTAGACCATCTTTTACTAGCACTACTATGTGATCCATACTAATTGGTGTTCCTATAAAGATAAAGTCATTCTTAGCCTCCTAAGTCCTCTAGTGTATAAAGAATGCATTTTGAGAACTAAGTCTAAAACTACATTGCTAAGTATTAGCCTATCATTTAAGTATAACATAACATTTAAAAAATCAAAGTTAGTAAGAAAATGGATTTATGGTATATGAATACCCATGATACCAATAACATAACTGATTAACATTTAACAATAATATGCATATTAGTTTCATTATCAACCATATAGAGAAGATTACACACATTAGTTAGATTTGTTCACCTTTGCACTTGAGTTATTACAGGAAAAAGTCCTTTACCATACCATTAAAGGGATACCATAAGCCTATAGTGTATCAAATCATTCCAAGGGCCTCTCCAAATTTGAGCTATATGCTTATCTTACAAATGTTATGACCTAAATTTAATTGTGATCGGTATAGATCTTATTACCTCATTTCCACTAGTCTCAACATTGTTTACGCTAATGTTTAAGGGTGTAAAGTAGGTCGTGAGCCCATAAGCTTTGTAGGAAGCTTGTAGGTGCGGGGCAATTTGATCCTTCTTCCTTTTGGCCTATTTTTATTACGGGCTCATGTAAGCAAACCCATACTAGCCGAGCTCGCGCAAGCTTGATCATGAGCCTATACAGAATTTTTTATTTTTTAATAATCTTTTAAGTATTTAGGAACTTTTTTAATCAAATCCAATTTTTAATCTAATGTACAATAACTTAATATATATTTTTATAGACTTATTTGACTAACTAATTATATAAAATACAAAAAATCTACTTAGACAATTATAATTTATAAAAGAAAATTAGATTTTTTTAATATAAATTAATATAATATTTCCTTAAATGTGCCTTCTTTAATATTTAAAGTTTGATTTTGGATTTTTGCATGTGCATTTTTAATGGTCTAATTATTTTTAATTGTAAAAAAAGGAAAAAAATACAAGCTACATATAGGTCCCCGCAGTCCTACCTAAAAATGTCCATTTTGGATGTAAGCTTATGCTAGTAAGCCTGCGTAGGCTCTCGCCTGGCCCCATTTTACATCCTTACTAGTTTTGCCCAATGGAAATCTCCCAATTTTCATGTAGCTTAATTTTGTTAGAAATTTTTACAAAAAATTGACAAATATTCCCTTATTTTTGGACTTTTTTCAAGGGCTATGTGGCTTGAATCATGAAACTTGTAAATTTTATAGATTCAATAGCTAAACCAAATACACACAAAATACACAATCTCAATACATATAATATTTATACAAATACAATTAAACTTCATTTTTAATCCAACTGTTAAAATCTCTTGACTAGGTAATCTTTGATTCTCCGTAGAGGTAATAAAGATTGAATACACTCATTTCAACTTGAAAAGACTACAAATAAAATTGAATGAATTACAAAAACTTAATAAGTATATAACTATCACAACTATAATTGAAATCAATTAAATAAGATAAATATATGTTAATTAAATTTTAAAATGGAAAAATGTTACAAGCCAAATTCTTAGATTCTATAACTCTCAATGCTAATTCTTAGTTAGACATAGTTACCTGCATATAACTCAAATTTTCATAGGTCTTAACAGTATTAACTATTCAATTTTACACACTATTGTTACCATATTATATGTAACCCATTCCAGGTAAATCATCAGACTTTTGAATAGTTAATGAGGCTTAATTATAATCAAATCAACATAATCAAATTAAATGGAAGTATTTATAAATAAGTAGATTTCAATGTCAAATCATAATGCATAATATTTTATAATAAATACACATGCATCTATCTTTTAACTCTCAGCTAATCTTATATCCTACTTATACGTTTCCATCCTTATTCCTCTTGAGTCAATTTTATACCCTACCCACCTTATTATTAAGAATTTCTCATCCAATATTCACATCATCGCCCTATTATATTTTACAATTTTAATGCATCTTGTGGTGTAATTCAAAATATACTTTGTATATTAGAGCTTAAACTCTACACATCGCAATTTAAATGAAATTTCAATACAAAGTAGCTAGTTTATCATTTTAAGGTAATGTTAAAACATATAATAATATATATAACAATACCACTATGCCTTTTGCATGATCATAATAGTCTTTCATATTTTAATATAGTTCATACTACATTTTCTAACATACAAGTAAAAACATAAACTTAATTTAAATCAATCAACAATTAGTGACAACTTAATTTAAATCAATCAACAATCAGTGACAACATCACTATACTTTTTAAACATGGTCAATCCACATTCATTCAATGCACATACACATTTATGGCCTATTGTTCCATTAAGCATAACTAAGTAATAATGGTACTTTACTGTCATATCTCAAGGTCTCAAAATAGGAAATAACATCCTCTTATAAAATACCTATATATATATATATATATATATATATATATATATATATATATATATATATATATATATATATATATATATATATTACGTACTAATCACTTTAACAACATATTAGGCAAGTAAATGATGACAACAATTGAGATTAAATCTTTTTAATCATAAATAAATTTAACTTTATGTATGAATATATTTGCAATCTATATAGTTGATAAGAAAATTATAAAATACAATAACCAACCAATATAAGTGACCTATAAATTTTAGGATAAGATATATACTCACTTGAGGGTGCTTCTCTACTTTGAAATATCCATACTTATTTTTTCACATTTTCTTCCTACTTCATAATTTATAAAGATAGCTTATAAATATATTAAATTTACTTATTTTCTTCGTAAATTGCTATTCTAGGATCCAATCATAAATTTTAACTTCCTATATTATAACTTTGTAATCTTTTCTTAGGTTAATCACAAGAAACCAAAAATACATAATAATATAAAGATTCTCAAATTGAAATCATATAAATAAAAATATTAAAACTTAATACTATAAAATATATTTATTCATACCATTTTATCATCTTTGTATAATCATCTTCTTAAATTTTAAAGACTATAATAAAGAATTTAAAGATTCCCATAAATAAAGGTTTCTTTGAACCAAGCACAAAACAAATAAAATATTAGAACTTTATGGCTTAAACATGTTATTATCATATCATTGCATAAAAGCATAAATTTAATTTCTAATATTTTATCTCTATCCCAATAATTCACCTAATTGCATTTTCAAGGGATTTCTTGAATCAAGCTTGAATCTTTCAAAATATTAAGGTGTAATGATCCATATTTACTTTGATCATATTATTCTAACATTTTACAATATAAAAATCACATTTTTCTTATGCATCATCATCTGTCCAAAACATATACGGAATGGTTTTCTGGTTCAAGCATAATCATCATGCTTATTTTACTATCACTTTCACTTTTTTAAGATTTAGATATTCTTAATTGAAATTATATTTATTACATTATCTAGATCATTTAAACTTTTCTCTTTAGATCTTATTCTAAAATATCAAAATTAAAAATATACAATGGTTCTTAGTTCAAGTTTACATAACTTATAAAATTACCATTTCAAGCTCAAAAATTACTTACCTAACAACAAAGTTGCCAGTAGCTTGCCAACAATAGGAATAAGGGAAGTTCATTAGAAAAACCGAAGGACCTATTGTCGCTAAATACATTACTATTCTACTTTCGTTTTGTGAAGCCTTGCAACATCGATAAGTTACTGCCAAACATGAAAGGATGCACAAGTGTAGAAGATAGCTTAGTGGTAGAAATTCCTCCTTCAACTAGACTTATTACACACGAGATTCTTTTCTTTAGTCACCATTCATAGTGATAAAGAGAAAAGAAAGGGAGCGATGGAGCGCTAGTAACAACCAAGGTTAACCACACAATGTTGGGAGTGGTGATAACATATGGAATAGAGATTCCAGAGATGAGAAGAAAGGAAAGAAGAAAGAGAAAGAGAAAGCATTACCGAGGGTGGAAAAAGAAATGGGTCAGAAAAAAATAAAGAGAATTTTATACTTTTATTCAATGTATTATAATACACCATAAGCTTAGATTTCAATTGAATCTTAGCCATTTATTTCTTGTCATAAATGATCCTAGCCTTTCATCCATTTAGAATAAAAATACATTTTTATAAAATTCAAATTTTATAAAATTTCCTTCTTCCAACTAAATATAAAACTTCAGCATAAATATTCCAACACTATATAGATATTAAGAGAATAATTTATTAAGTTGTGATCATATATATATATATATATATATATATATATATATATATATATATATATATATATATATATATCATAATTTATCACATCCCATATTTTTAAAATACCTTTATAAAATTTTAAATTTATAAATAAAAAATTATCCACCAAAACTAACACATATATATCTCATAATTTCTACATCTCAATTTCTAACTATCCTAAAATTATTAATTAGATAAAAATATGCTTAGTTAATGCTTTCATCGATTAAAATCATAATAATACTTATTCAATAAGAATTTAAAAATATTCTTGTTTTACTTTGATGATAATAAATACACTTTAACCCTTACTGCTTAAAACAATTATTTTAGGTATTCAAAATAATTAAAAAATTTAAATAGTACCTCGAGGTATTACAACAAAACCATGTTGCAAGCCAGATATTTAGACTTAACCATGAACTCACCTGAGCCTTCAAGGATCCACTTGAGTTCATCTACAATTTTTTTCTGAATTTGCAATAGGATGATGTGATTAACATCCTCTTCAATGAAAATGTTCTAAACCATATTGATATTTCATTATTTTGCATTTGAATACCATAACTCTTAAATAAATAAATTAATAAGCATAATAACTCCTTCTTTTATAGTGGAACAAAAAGTGCTAGTGGTGGGGACCTATGGTAAACTATTAGTTAATGCTATATCCCCACTATACTTTATAAAGCATGCTCTGTGTTTCAAAATGAGTAGACACTCTATAATTTCATTCCACACCCTTGATCCTAACCACCTACTATCCATTTGGAGTAAATCATGGCCCTTTAGATATTTTCTTTGAAAACTCTTTACTTTTAATTTTTCGATATCAACCTCTAACCATTAGGCCACTTTTGTTAATAAAGCCACATTTATCTCCTTGAATTCTTTGAAACCTAACCTCTCCACAATGTCATAGTTTACACAATTCTTTCCAAGATATCAGTGTAAAATAATATGCCTTATCATCCCTTACCTTCCACCAAAATTTATGTGATAATTTATCAAGCTTGTTACAAATTTCCTTTGGCATATTTATGATGGACATGGTTAAAGTTGGTACTTGTTGCAAGACTAATTTAATCAAAGTGGCCCTTCTTACCTATGATAGCAATTTTTGTTTCCAACCTTCTAACCTACTTTGAACTTTATTAACTAGACATCTAAAGTCAAATATTTTCTTAGATAACAATAACATTAGAACCTCTTAATATTTAGTATCATCCTTAAGTGGTTATGGCTTTAGAACATTTATTATATCTTTCATCTGGCATCTATGTACATTAGAGCTAAAACAATGCTTGATTGATTAAAATTCACTTGTTGATCTAGCCAAGCAATATACTTTATAATACATTTTAGAAGACCAGTGGTATTCTCCACATTAACGCATTGAAATAAAATGACATCGTTAGCAAATATTAAGTATGAGATAAGGGAACAACTCCTAGCAATTTGTACTCTATAGATTTTATTTATAGCTTAAGCTCTCATTAGTAATCATGAAAACACTTTTGAAACCTTAATAAAAAGATATAGGAGAAATGATTAACTTGTCTAATTCCTCTTTTAGGACGGAAGCAACCATAAGAACTTCAATTTAGTAATAATAAAAATCACACTATTGAGACATATTGTTTAATCCATTGAATGTAGGTATCATAGAATCGAAATAATTTTAAAATCTTAAAAACAAACCATCACTCAACTTCATCATATGCTTTCTATATATCTAATTTAATTCCCATTAGGCCCTTTTCCCCTTTCTTTTGTTTGATAGCATGATGATTTTTTAAGCTAAAAACCTATTCTCAACAATTTAATGGCTAGGAATAAAAGTAGATTTCATAGACGAGATTAATTTCCATAGCACTACTTGCATACAATTTGCTAGAATCTTGGATATTGCTTTATACATAAAATTGCACAAACTAATGGGATAAAAATCTTAAAATGACATTATTACATTATGCTTAGGGATTAACATAATATATGTTCTATTAAACTCTTGCAAAAATAACCTCTCTTTAAAAAATTTTGAATTGCCAAAACTATATTGGATGAAATAACCTCCTAATAATTGGTGTAGAAAAAACTTAGCATCCTTTTCAACCTTGGTGCTTTGAATAGATGCATCTTCTTAACGATTTCCCCAATCTCAGATTTAGTAGGAATATAGCATATCTACTTATTCTCTGCACTAATGACCACTAGTTCTACTAAACCCTCTAAGTCTGATAGCATATTTGAATCATTAGAATGAAATAAATTTTGAAATTCTTACATAAAATACTTACCAATAGCTTTATGATCCTTAATCCATTGTCTAAAGGATATTTATATACTAGCAATAGGATTTTTGTGTCTTCTAATAATTATGGATAGATAAAAGAAATGGGAATTAATGTCTCCATCCTTAATGTAAAGTTCCCTAAATTATGTCACCAAATTTCCTTTTGAAGTTTTAGCTGCTCCTTTATCTCCATTCGAATATCCTTCTTATTTTGTATATATATTCTCCTTTATAGGTGGTTCAACTTGTATTCCTTTGAAAATTTTATGCAAGCATTTCAGCCAAATATGACAATATATGAACATCTCTTAATTCTAAGCTCGTAACTTTTTTTTTATTGCTTGAACTTTTTATGTAACTCAAAATATTGGAAAACTATGCTTTGTGGATGTCCATGCATCGTATATAACTTCATTACATGATTCATCCCAAAGCTAAGCTACAATGAATTGGAAAAGGCATGGATTATAATCATTATCTGCTCATGTCCAATATTATGGGATCATGATTTGAATAATAAGAAATTAAAATTTTTAACCCACTTCTAGGATAAAGTAACTACCATTGGATACAATAAATAACCCTATCTGACTTTTCGTGAATATTGTATTGTCTTGCTCTACCATTAGACTTAATGAAGTGCTACTTATTTGTTTACCTAGTGGAATTTGAGAAAAAAGCACAAAAATGCATTGAAATTTGAGCAGGTTTTAACAAAAAAGCATAAATTCAAGCGATAGGATACAATAATGGCAGTATGATGCGGAAATATCACCAATAGAGCCTTGCAGCCATGTAATCAGAACTCTGTCACTGCACTTTGAAGTTTGGTTCGGGTTAAGAATTAGAAAGTTTCTCTATTTACTTTATTGAATTAAGGTCTATTAAATATTTCTTTTTAATTATGAAATTGCTAAAATGAACTTATAATAATATATTCTTATTAATGATATGAAAAGTAAAAGTATAATTTATAAATTTTTAAGGCACCAAAGGGTAAAGTAACACAATATTGTTTTGTCCTTGGAAATCACTGCAAGTTAAGAATTTGTCTCACAAGCTAAAAATTCATACCAAATCCATGCCTTATCAAGGAAAAATCTATAGTGCAAACCCAAAATCTAAATTTTTGCTATTGCTACCATTAGGTAAGCAAAAAATTTTCATAAACTGAACTTTAAATAATATGGCCTAGCTTGTATTGTAAAATAGGTTAGAAATTTGGACCAAGCTTATTTTATGTTATAAATAGATTAGTTTAGACCAGAAATACATTAGGTCACAAGTAACTTATAGGCCAATAGCCTATTTCCACCTTTACTTGCAAGCAAAATAAACAAAATCATTAGATTCTATTTTGATTATTATTTTTGAAAATAAAAACACTTGCTTAGGTAAATAGTTCAAAAAATTGTAATTATAAATGTATAATTAGAAAAAATGAATGTTAAGTAAGGTGGTTACCTTGCAAATTAAAGTATCCAATATAGATTATATCTAGAATTTAAACTTTTACCATTAGTAGATAAAGTTTGCTTAAATTAATATTTTTTCCCTAAATTAACTCATAATTTACCATTTTTCTATTAAAACAAGTTACCAAAGGATAATAAAAATAAAAAATATATGACTTTTAGATACCTTTATAACTTATTTTTATTTTTGATAATAATTTAATTAAATAAAATATTTTTATTTACTTTTCCAACCACACTTTTGTACATCATATTTCTTGAACTAGGAAGTAATTTAAAAAAATTAAAAGTAAAATTTTAAAATTAAAAAATAAAAATCCAAAAAAATCCAATTACTCTTTTGTAGTCCACAATCACTTATTATCCATTGTGATCTTATTATTTATATTAAAATTAGAAAGAATTTATTATAAAATTATAAATAGATAACTTATAGTTAGAATAATAAGGGAAACCTCATAAAAGTAAAAATGATTTTTTTCTTTCATATACACTTCCTTATTTTACAAAATTTCCTTAAAAAACTTTTATATTAAGTTAAAATTTTTAAACTTATCAAAATAGGTTAACTAGGTGAAATTAGACTAGTTCAACAGATAGAAGTTGTAGATCAAATTAATCCCAAGTCAAGCCATTGTTCCCTCGATTTAGGATCAAATCGGATTGTTATAGTATCAATCTTGCTCACATTCCTAAATTAACATTTACTAGGCGATCCTAAGCAAGTTTTATAACCTATTAAATTTTAAATATTAATTTAATTAATTGAAATTCATTATTATTGTTGTTATTATCACTATTTCAAATAACATTTTTATTTTTCATTAAAATAAAATTATATCTAAAAAATAATAACCATAAAAAATAAGTTATAAAGAGATTATCCTTTAGAAAATCACATTCTAAACTTCTAAAAAATTAAAAAAACTATTATTTAAATTTATCAAAATTTATAAATTATAACTCTTTAATATAAAATATTGAAAATTTTTAAGAACTTTTAATGCAACTTTGATGGAATATTATCATCATCATCATTATTATTATTATTATTATATGGGACTAATATTAAAATTGAAATAAAATGAATAGAAATGTTTGCTAACTAACTTTATAATTTACAATATATGAATATATTGATATTTATAATTTTATCTCCTTCATCGAATGATAATCCATCTTCTTTGAAATTATTTTATTATATATTTTTTGCATCATGCTAAACCTTTAAATAAATAACTATTTTTAAATTTTTATGACTCATTGATAGATGTTTATCATCCAAAATTTACTTATAAATAGAAAATACATTTTTTGATGTCTTTGAATAAATTGAAGAGATTAGTATATCACTATTTATAAGACAAAATACATGATATTGCATCCTTTGTATTTTTTACCATTCTAAAATATCAAAATTTAGAATATTAGTTATAATAGATGTAAGAAAAAATCTAAATTCATTGATGATCAAAAGGAAATGACACCGAAAAATTTATCATATTCTTCAAATGGCCAAAATGCCAAAATTTTGTAAATAAGCCTTTTTATTGTTTTGTTTAATAAACGTAATAGGCTTGCAATTTTTAAAAAGAAATAATGCAAAAAAAGAAATTTTAATAAATATATTTTTTAGAAAAATAATTTTAATTATAACATTAATATATATATATATATATATATATATATATATATATATATATATATATGAAATGGATTTAGTGCATTTCCTAGAAAATGCATGAGGTAGATTTTGGAAAGAGATATATACAAAATTTATTTTGTTTAAAACTATGTATCCTAATAAAAAAATAATGAATTTCAAAATAAAAATTATATATTTATATCCCTAAAAATAATAGAAAAAAATAAGAGGATCCAGATCCATATATATTAAAATTACATATTTATAATTTTAGTATATTTAAATAGATTCTATCTTGTTTGGATATACAAGTTAATAGTGATCTTACTTCTTATAGCATAAATAAAAATAGTACACATTATAAGTTGCATCATATATATAAACTACTAAAGGCCTGAAGTCAAAGGTAAAGCCTTTATTTGTTTCTCTTTTAAATGTTATTAAAATAAAATTTAAATTATTTCAATAAATTATTTGTAACATATGTTGATAATATTAAATATATAAGCTCATTAATTTTAATATTAAAAATTATTTGATATTATTTTGAAATATATAATTTTAATATATACTAATATATATATTTTATAATATATTAAAATTATAATTTTAATATACATGCATTCATACATATTAGTTTAGTTATCTTATATTACTAATTATATATTATCAGGTTAATAAGTTAACTCGGTAATGTGATAAAATAGTACTTACCAGTCCTAATTCTTTACTAAGTTAGGCCACAATTATCATTTTTCGTACCAATATGATGCTAACATATTAGACCTAACCCACTTTGATAACTCTAGAAAATCTTCATTTTTTATAATTATTTTCATAAAGTTTTATGATTTTATGTAAATTTTCTAGGCAACATGCTTATAAAAATTATAAGAATTTAAATTTGATCTAATATCAATTTAAAATATTTTATACTAATAGTGAATGAGAATAAGACATGTCTTTAAAAAGATAATAGTAATTAAGAATTTTTAACCACAATAAAAGAATTTTAACAGTTTTTATTGAGATGATAATATATGAGGGGGTGATTGTGTAAAATTGATTTACGTTGTGTCATGACCTAAGTCAAATCATAACCCACATGGAGCCCATTAACTGGTATCTTCAATCCTCAACACATGACATCTAATTGTAACCTCAATTCCACGAAATGAATATAAGCCATTATGATGTATGCAAGAATAAAAAATAAGGTGAAGCTATAATACACTGTACTAGGAAAAAGTCATCTTCCTTTAACAAGTTAACTTTTAATTTCTTATGATATTATAGCCCTTTTATAACACTCGAATAACAATTGTTACTTTTGCCACCTTGCATGAATCTTACCAAATTGGACTCCCGATGATGATGAACATATGTGTGTGTGTGTGTGTATCTTGAAGAGGAAGAACACACAAAAAGTAAGTTATAAGACTTAGTGAATAAATAACTAAATCAAGTAACAAAGAAAAGTCAAGATAGTTCTCATAAATCATAATTTCTACCAATATCACATACTATATGGAATCATCTTGCCACTACCAATACCGGGTTTGTACTGTATTCAACTATCCTTGATAGAGCACATCAAGAAGTCTTTGGCTATTGCTAGAAACCTTTCTAATTTTGACATGTACAAATCACATACTTTCGAGATTTCCATTAAAGATTTACATAATGTATATAATATACGAAGTTATAACTTATGAGATCATATTATTTTCAAAGGAATTAATATCAATAAGAAAAGTACATTCATCACATAATATATCATAATCATAAATGAAACACATATATCAACATTGTAACTCTTGGTCTAACTTTGTACCCTATTTTTTTTTCCATCTTTGTTTCTCCTACATTGATTTTATATCTTATCGTTCTTTCTACCAAAAATTACTATTCAACATTTGCATAAACCCTTATCACATATCACAATCCCTTTGACCTAAAGTCATTCATTTATAATTTCACAACATAAAATATAGCTTGATATTTACTAGATCACACTATGTCTTAATGCATAGTTACATAGGGAAATTCTTACACAAAAATGGATATAAAGACTCGGTCATAATTGAATGCAAAATCTATGTCCAAAGTCGTCTATAACATATTCATACTCTTTCATAACTTGTGACACCTTATTTTGTAAATGCTTTATTACATCTAAGTCACTTTTAGGTTGTTTGAATTGGCATTTATCATATTACCTTACCATTTGAATTAGTTTGTCATTGTGAGTGGAAAATAAAGCAACTATGGGT